>JBAWJW010000023.1:0-470440 GCA_037356055.1 Xylaria sp. Z34 | reverse complement strand
GGGGATGGGGGGGGGGGGGGGGGGGGGGGGGGGGGGGGGCTTTTATTAGCTTAACAGTTGCTTTGGTTTTCAATGTAGCGAAATATAAATGAAGAGTAGTCAGACCTGTATTACGGCTAGTAGATCTCGTGCCCTTGTCGGGAAGTGATATTTTTTTATTTACGTTATCAAGCTAAGGATTAATAGCCCGTAAGCCTGCGTATACCTGTGTATGTGAAAGTATGATGCATCTTACAAGCGAACTGTATGGCTGAGGTTATTCTTACCACCCTGGGCCCGAAGTCTTAGCATTAACGTTTTGCCAAGACTCTTCATCATTTATATCCAAGCGAAGAAACTCGACACAGGATGGAGCAGATAAGAGCCAATCCACCCACTCCTTTGGATCGATCTGATCTGGGTAAGCTACTCTGAGCTGGACTTGCATGTCCGGTCTGCTAATACTGTTCTCACAACTCTTTGGATCCTTCAACTGACCCAGAACGATACTCCGTGTCTTGCCGTGAGCACCTGCTGGTTGGGCTGATAGGCACGTATATACAGGTTGGGTGCGGATGTTTGGGAATTCCCAGTAAACTGTAGTATAGTTCCGTTAGCTTATTATTCGTATCGTGAGCTCAACAAAGTCCCGACTTGTTCATTCCGCCAGATGTACACAATATACAAATAGGAATAAATATCGTATCATAGAACTAAAAGAACGAACACTCGCTCGTATAGAAACTAAATCGTCTTGATACGATGGCCTTTGGCGTCGAATTCTCGAGTTTCTTTCTCGTAGATTTAAGGCATATTGTAGGATGACGAGAGGGCGAATCCCTTAAAATGCTTACCTTCATCACCATCAAATTCGGGGTGCTGATCGATGCCCCACTGAACTGCCAAGCAAATTTTTCGATGCAGTTCGGCGACTGTGATTCCTTCTTCTACACACTGGAAAGCACAGAGTTAGTTATTGACCTTGTCTTGAAGGGGGTTTTATGCGTATGGAATCACGAAAGAATACGAGGAGTAATTCCTAAAGATACTTACTCTCCTATCTCTTAGAATCTTCAGTACTGCCCACGTCATGCTCGGCGACAAGTCATCTGGTTTCGATGATCCGTATGTTTTTGTATCAAACGCGCTGGCGCTTATTGACTCGACAATGCCCTTGCTATTGAAACGATTGCAGGTTAGACTGCTACAGGCATTATTCACCAGTAAGATGTCCGCTTCGCAATCCGAGAGGGTAGCAGAGATTATGCTCGAGTCCACAGTCTGGGATTCCCTATGTTTAGATTAGCATTTGCATCTGAGTTTGCCCCGGGGAAGGGGGGGAAGGGGGGATGCTTACTTTCGATCTCCATGTGAGCACCACATCGGAGAGCCCTTTCGGTCTTGATGTTCGCGCCCGTGGCCGTCATACCATATCACAAACAGCGTCTCTGGGCTGTCTTGCTTGGCTAGTTCGAGAAGTTGACTAGTCAAGGCTACATGCGGCTTCCTTCTGGGAATCTCGAATTGCCACACTTCGTACTTGTAAAGGTACTCGAATGTCGACCTGTACTGACTTATGGCGTCCTGTAGTTCCTGACCAAGATCATGCTCCTCCCAACTAATTAAGAGGACAATGGCCTGAGTATAGCGGATGGTATCGTGGCGATACGCCCAGGTACCTTTGACTCTAGAGTTGATCTCATCCAATAGCCGTGTTTTGTTTTCCTCTGCTTCTCGGTCTCCCCAGTATGCGTTGTCCGGCGAGGAATTTTCTAAGTCATTAGATAGTTGTGTTGATTTATCCGAATCGACAGACTCAGTGCTTGATTCTGGGCTCGTAGAACTTGATGTTGAGACGGAAGCCACATCATCAGAGATGCGCATCGAGGCCGACTCATCACAGGCTGATTCTACACTTGACATAATGAAATAGAGATTAGCTATTGGTCCAAGTCAAATGATGCTGAAAATGAATAATATTGGAATGAATACGAGCGCTGGTATGGAAAAGGTAGGTATCCGGTAAATTAGTAACGTCAAAGAATAATATGGAACAGAGTTGTGACAGAATTGGGTTCGAGTCATACGAGTTCGTGAGCGATGTGTTCATGGATGCTCATTCGTGTCCTTTATATAGACTTATTAATTGTAGGCGTTGTATTACCCTGACACAAAGGGAACCCATCAACAATGGTCTGCATTGTTGATAATTGGATGCTTGATAAAGACTACCAATTAGCGTGAAATGAATAAAATGGAAGGTGTCTGCCTAGTAATGTCCAAACAAACATTCGGATAATATCGAGTGACATTAAACAGGGTAATACCTTCCATCTACTTTAATCCGTTGCTTAAGTACCTACCTACCTACTCAAGTACCCAGGAAGGTACCCGAATTGATCTCACGTCAAAATTAGTAACTAGACACATATGTTGTATGGTACATCGATAACGAAAAGGTGCTTGATTCCTGAATTGCGTTTTCCGAATGGCACACCACGTACATATATCACTTACTTTTCAACAGTTACTGGAAATCGAGCGTCGAGGTATTGGTTAATGATGGCAGCCATTTCTATGTGCTTGCATCACCACTTCAACTCCCTTTTCATCGTCTGTGTGTGATCTTATGACTCTCCCCTCTGTGGTTTACCCATAATGGCAGGCAATCAAGATTTTGGAAACAAGGTAACACCAGCACGGACCAAAGATACTGTTCGATTAGCCCTCTAGCCGCCTGCAAACCTGTCCGTCGGCTCCATCCCTTCACTGGGAGACCCCGGACAAGAGCTGTAATACTATCTATAAGGAGCTTTAGCAGCTCTGAGATAACAAATAGATTGCTGAGTATAACATTGATCGGTCTACCTGCATAATTCTAAAGATGGTTTTCAAGAAATAGTTGAAAGAACCAAGGTCTCTCTGATAATTCTCCCTAGGTATTTTAGGCATTACGTATTGAAGCACCTTATTATTACTGATGTTGTCGGGAATCCACTGGGGCAGACACAGGAGGCTGACTTGTTTACATCTAACTAAGCAGATCACTCCTAGAAGGCTAGGTCTTTTGGTCTCACCTCGAACATTGCAGTATACCAGCCACAGGATTCAGTATATATATAAGTACAACAAAAACAAAATGGGATGTCAGAAGCGATGTAGTTGTCATTGATACGCAACCCGTTGCTGTGGCAGGGGGGAAGTCTCAGGGGTTCCTGCCAAAATGGAGTCGAGGCGTCGATTCCAGGGCATATTGTCGTTCACGGCTACCCTATGGTGTAGAGCTAGTGAGTTCTGTTTACACAAGTGACTGATCCCCCTTGATTTAGTCAATAGATCAACATATTGAGCCTTCGCTGCCCTCCTAGCTGCACGCAGATCTCCCATCATATGCTCTGACACACACGAAGACCATTGATCGTTGCTGTGTGAGGGTGTTATGAAATATGTCCGTATACTAATCAGAAAGTGATCGATTCGGACGCTCGACTATCTAGAACTACATACCGCAACACTTAACTATTCTTTTAGCTATATACGATTGTTGTCATAATGCTTCATGGTGGAGGGAATGAATCAAGCTATCAACCTTATTACTTACAACGCTACTTTCTATGTTCAGTTTGAACGTCTCTAAAACCTTGTGGCAGTCCTCGTTTGAATTGACTTTGGCGCGTTCAGAAATTTCCCACGTAGATTCCCGGTACCGAGCTTGATAGTCTCTGAGAGACGTTCCCCGTGCTGATATTTTGTGTGATATTTCGGCTCGTCATCTGTCAGAGACTCTGCGCCCAGACACTCGTTATTGCACGGAGGTCTCTAGAATTATCTCCACGACGGCTACCTGACTATAATCGGGGGGCCTCTTTGTCTGTGAGTCCTTCCCTTGCCTTGTGAAGCCGTGTGACATCACCTGATCAACGGAGCGTGTAGATTTACGACCCAATGGTCGGGCTCAAGATACAAGTTTACATACCTAAAATTCTTTTCCCAGATCGCGGGTTTTGAATAAACCAGGGAATTACACAGAAGATATGCCACTGGGGCAGAATATCAATTATCTAACATCTGCTTGCTAATCGTATAATGGTATACGTGTCTTGTTAGCTCCAATTATGTCACGACCTCTAGTTACTGATGGCAACGTAGGGATAATAAGTCTTTGATACTTGTTGTCGCACAAGTAGATATCTATATACAAAGTGCCTCCTTTGTTCTGTCATTCTGGGGGAGTGACATGCGGCCGTAGGTATCGTGAGACATTGCGAGAGTATGACAAACTATGACTTTAGTGGGCTGCATGTGGCGATGTGTCCTATAACTTTCACAAATCTCGCTTTATACTATAGACAGCTTTACTTAGCCGTGTCGTCAGCCAATGAGCTGTAAGAAGGAAAAAGGTCGTCTTTGTGTCGAGCAGATCATACAACTATACTTACGACGAGGTAGCCCGAGCCAATAGCGCTTGGATACAACAAACTAGTAGGGTTGCACGATAGCAAGACATCAACATAGTAAATCCAGCAACCTAATCTAGTTCCTCTTGGTTCCGCTTTGCGGTCCATTGCAAGCTGACGTGGATGTTTGACTCGGAGTCAAAATAGGGTCGATATGAGAGGTCGCATCCCAAAACCGAATATCCAAAACTATCATCCATAATTCATACTAAATGATATCTAAAACAGCGCAGGATATGAAGTTTTCTGCATGCGATCTTGCCGCGGCTCGTAGCTGTGTTGACCACTGCCGTTAAGTCTGATGGGAGTTGTGTACAAATGTGTAGAAAAGATGCGGCAGGATACCACACAGAGCCGCTTTACACCCTCTCGATAAAACTCCGACGCCTGCTTTCATAGGGACATTGTGTGCTAAAATAAAAGCTGTCTCGCCATGGCGAAAATATGTAGATATACATCTAGAAACACTTAAATAGGGAAAATGTGTCCTAACCAATTCGCTTCAACAGATCGTTTTCACCTTCATTATCCCCTAAACTAGCCGTATATGTTTTCTAATTCCGTTGGCTCACTTGGCACCCGAAACTCGAGCTTCCACTCTTTCTTTATGGGCTTTGTTCTTCAAGTGTACCTCGAAGTTCCCGGCTGTCGTCTCCGGACCCGGCGTGTATAATTTCCCGGGGCAGTCAAGACACCGTATCCTAGGGAGGTAGTAGAATCGAATGTGTGGGCCTGCTTGGCCAGCAGGAGGAATAGGAATGGTATTGCCGGTGGTGGTGTCTATGGCGGTGTAGCGCATAATGCCCTCAAACTGATCGTTCATGTATGCGTCTTCCTGCCTGAATTGTTCTAAGGCACTGACGAGCCATGCTGGAGGAGGAGGAGGCTAAGAGTATTGGTGAGTATTGGTGGGTATAGAGATCATTCTAGGTGATTAGAAGTACAGGAGGCCGGCAACTAGTTATGCCGTGACCAAGTGACAATGGACATGGGTCATAGGTCGTAACGGTTACTAGAATAGCGGAAGATTGAGGTATTGGAGTGTGGAGGGATGGGGGGAAATGGTCTTACAGGAGTCGGTAGAGACTCGCCCGGTTTAAGAGCCTGGGCCTCTACTCGACCAATCTGGCCTGGAGGCACCCCATTGGAAGGTGTCCGGTTAGGGGTTGTTGATGCATTTGGAGTAGACGGCGGGGGCATGCTGTTGGAAATGGATGCGCTAAGACCGCGATTATGAGACTGTGAGGGAGTCATAGAACCAGCTGGTGTGCTCTGCTTCAACCTGAGATCTCGTAATAATTTCCGTAGCTTCTCTTTTGACACTCTTAGTGTCACCGTGTAGTGTTGGGGTTCTTCTGTTGCTTCTCGTGTTACCTCACGGCCGAATCTTCTAGACGTTCGGGTTTCGTGATGGTGTATTGTTGCCTCCGGTGTTTCGGAGCGGCCAAGATTAGCCATGCGTTGCTGGGCTGCCGAGGCGGCACCGCGCATGCCTCTAGTTCTAGCGGTACCGGCCAATGCTGACGGCGCTGGCGAGTCGGGCGACGAGTCGTCACTCTCGTCAGAATCTGACAAATCCCCATCACGGCCACCTTGGCCTCGCCTGCGACCGGCCCCGGCGGCACCCGCTACACGCTTGTAAAGCCTGCTCTCTTCGACATCAATTGCCGCCCCAGGGAGAGTCGATGACACGACGAGAGTGCGTATAGTCCTCTGTCTCTCCTTCAAATCCGGAAGCGTCGGCCCACCACGACGGTTTATAGACCTCTTCTGTCGTCTCTGTTCTCGTGAAAATACTAATTCGTTTCGCTCCAGGTCGGTCTCATTCAGTTCATACAGATAAGGCGAGTAGTCCTTGGCCTGTTGTTGCGGGCGGAAGACACTAGGCAGAGGCGATGGGAGGAAGGCGGCCACAAGATCTGGGTCCTCGATTGGTCTCCCGTCGAAGGGGTGCCCGACACTGTATAGACTCCTCGTAAACAGGTGCGTCTGCTCTCGGATGCAGTGGGCTATGGCTGTTGTGAACTCTCCAGATAAGGCAAGATCCTTTGACATGCTTGCGGCAAACTCCTCAGGAGAGTTAAGTGGATTGTTAATCTCCCACTCGAACTGGTCAACTAAAGTGTGTTGTCCGATGGTGATGTTGAGCTTCACGAGCACCCTCATTTCATCGTTTTTCCATGCCGAATAGGGTAGTTCGGGATCCAAAGCATCCTCGTCTGAGAAAACGAACGGATAGAAGTCATTGAGCTGCTCATGAAGCTGTTTTAGAACTTCCTCGTAAACTGGTTGAGCAGTGGGAGGTTTTAGGCCCATATCCTCGATCAGCTGCATCGCAAATAGCTCGGGGTGGACGAGCCGCTCATGAAGATTCCACGTAAAAGTGTCGCGCAATTTTATCTTGTCGTAGTCAACGTCCAGCCGTACGGGCACAAGCTCCTCGTGCTGCTCGGCCTGTTGCTTCATGTCTTTCCTCTTCCATTTGAGAGACGGTGTTTGTCGCTTGCCCGGTCTGAGCTTTTGCGTAGGATATATCAGCCGCGAGGCCTGGCCAGTCTCGGTGCGCCCATTCCCGTAGCCGCTGTAGCCCTCGCCATATAGCCTCGAAGGCGGAAACCAGGGCCTGTACTCGCCGCGCAGTAGCTTGTAGTCCCCTATCTTGGAATAGGTGGTGGTATTATGTTTATTGACCTTCCTGGTGTTCTCGATCACGGCGGCCGCATTGATGTGATCGCGGGTTATGGCTTGTTCTATCAGTAACTTCTCGTAGGCGGCCTTGTCGCGGATGGGAAGACCGCCGTCGCTCGAGTCTGGATGCGCATCGGCTTTGTCGTCTGGTGTTGGAGAAGACGACGATGAGTGTTCTGGTTTTGAGGTTGGGGCGGTCGCAGCGCTGCTACCAGAGACACGGCTTGCAGGCGTTTCCGCATCTTGTTGGTTCGCCATGGCGCAGGGCGAAGTCTAGACGGAGATGAACGAGGCCGCGACGGATGCTTGAGGAGGGTTGGGGCCTGGTGAGCCGTTTATGCTTTGGGATCGTCTCGTCTCGTTGTCGCAACCAATGACCGGCGCAGAGGAGCGGAGAATCGGGCGTCGCGTCGGTCAGACAACAGCGTTGGCCATGCGTTGTGATAATTCATGTAAGGTTGGGCAGTCGTGGGTGAGGTTCGGCGCCCGGAGCAGACAGTGGTTGGTGGTTCGGTGTGGTTCAGGTTCAGTGCGTTTTTACGCGCGATGCAGACGCAGCCTTTGGCGCGAATCACATAGGAGCCATTCTCCCAGCCCGCGGGCGACAGCCGCACAGTGCTTCGTACTGTCCAACCGACAGACCCAGCTTACATGGTCTGTGCATCCCTAGCTCTTTCGGTGTTGGTGCTTCCATTGCTTCTTCATGTCTGTTCGTGTGGTGCCCTACACTTATAAGCATCTACCGCCCACACAAAAGATACGGGCACGTCAGAGCATTCGAGCCTTGGGACAATGAACGAGATAGTAATGAAACAACCTAGGTATATAAAAACCTAGATTCAAGGTACATACCTACTCATTTATGCGACTGTCGCGCATATCATATGCATTTATAGGAGTGGTGGTATCCACCCCGTACCTGATGCACGACTTATGTGTTAGAGGAGGCTCGGATCTGGCTACTAACCCGAACCAATTTCGTACTTTGCCTAGACTGATGCAGAGGCATGGTCCAGTCGGCAGCAGTGGCAGGTATGATGTACCTACAGCACCTATTTATGAACAAGTGACCTCACCTACCCCTCCAACACCCACAAAGCCCCTCTGCCAGAGCAAAACCTCAAAATACCCGTGTTACCATACCTCTCCATATCACGACCCTTTTTCGTTTCTTTCTTATCCAGCCCCTGGCAACAATTCTCCCAGTACTAGATACGTAGCCAACGGCTTAAGCCAAGCAATATGTCTGAAGACAAAGATGTCGGTTCGTACAATTCTTCATAGCTTACTCCTTGACAAGCTTGACAAGCTTTCCAAAAAGAGTATATACTCGGAACTACTTGTAATTCCTACAAGGCCACCTGCCAACCCTCTTAGATCCCCTGCTAGCACGAGATAAAAGCTAACTTAATACACCGCGTCATATAGACTACTCCCTGAAGAACCCGGACGTTCTCACCAAGTACAAGACGGCAGCGACTATCGGGGAGAAAGTCCTCGCTGCCGTGTCTCAGCTATGTGTTGCGGGCGAGAAGATCGTGACCATCTGCCAGAAGGGCGACAAGCTTATTGAAGAGGAAGTCTCAAAGGTTTACCGCACCACGAAGCTCAAGGGTAAAGTACTGCCTTGTGCATGCGGCTGCGGCTTTGACTGGGACTCGAACTGACGTCGCGTGCGCTTACTAGGTTTCTCCCACCCCACCACCGTCTCCCCTTCATCCTATGTCACGCCCTATACGCCTCTATCATCCGATACCGCTGAGGCCAATATCGAGCTCCAGCCTGGAGAGCTCGTCAAAATCCAGCTGGGCGCACAGATCGACGGATTTGGCTCCATAGTCTGCGACACAATCATCGTTCCGCCCAAAGAAGGCGCCGAGGATGTCGTCACCGGACGCAATGCCGACCTGATTTTGGCTAACTATTACGCGAATGAACTGCTCCTGCGGCTTATGATCCCTCCTGGACTCCTGGCAAGCGGCACTGATGAGGAGAAAGCTAAGGCTGCAGCTGTGAAGCCCCCCACGCAGTCCAAGATTACTTCTCTCCTGGAAAGGGTTGTCAAGAGCTACGATTGCAATCTCGTCGAAAGCACAACATCATGGCTATTCGATCGTAATGAAATCGAAGGCACTAAGAAGATTGTTATTGCGCCTGCCGAAGGCACCAAGGGTGAGGGTGTCCCGCAGGTTGGCGAGGTCTGGGGCGTTGAGATGGGAGTAACACTTGGCTCCGGCAAGGTTAAGACTCTCAACCAGAGGGCAACATTACATCGTCGTACCGCCAACACGTATATCCTTAAGTCGCAGACCGCGCGTAAGACTCTGTCGACGATCCAGACCAAATTCGGTCATTTCCCTTTCAGTTTGAGGCAGCTCGAAGAAAGCGAGACCGACACTAAATATAAAGTCGGAGTTTTTGACGGCGTCCGCTCTAATGTGCTGCGCCAGTACGAACTTGTTGGGGATAAGGATGGTGCCCCAGTTGCCAGATCATTAACTACGCTCGGTAATTTGGAAGCCCTTTTCGCGCGTTGTACAGGAGCTAACGTTGGATAGCCATCACCAAGAGTGGTATTACGAAACTTGGTGCCCCACCAGCACTTGACCTCAGCAAATATCAGACTGATAAAAAGATTACGGATGAAGAGATCTTGAAGATACTCGAGCAACCTCTGGCCAAGAACAAGGGCAAGAGCAAGAATAAAAAGAAGAAGCCCGCTAAGAAGGCTGGTAAGCCTGAAGAGGAGAGCGAGGCGGGCGACGATGAGTAATCATCGCATTCACCAAAGTGCTCAACGGGTGTGGTGCGTTTGGATGATCAATAAGCTTTGTGATAGCTGGGTCGACACGGAAAGGCTCGACTAATTTCATATTTTACGTGTCGACGACGGGCCTAGCTGAGACCTCCTTACCCTGCGTTCTGGCATGGGTTTATATTGTCATGCCAAGAAAGGATTAGGCGTGGAATATTCCTACTCACGACAATGTGGGACGTCGTCTAAGATTCATCACTATATTCTGAGCACTGTTTTAGCATATTACAGAAAATAAAGAGAAAAAAGCTTGATTCAAGCACAAAAACCACCAACTATCCAACACGACGTGCCTTTTGACATATGCCCCACACGGATGTTGCTGGTGCCTTCTATCGGACCAAGAACAGAGCCATCAGCCAAATATGAACAACAACAAGGGTGTCGTGTTTGGGTTGGCCAGCAACATGAGGGTAGGATCCCGGCGAGTGGCAAACAGAAATCTAAATGAACAAACAGCACCTGGGCGAGGTGCTACGTATGCGGGTTGACGGAAATAAACACGAGACCTTTAGGGGATGTTGCAAACAGGTGATCAAGAGCCGTCAGGTGACTGACTGACTGATTTCATTCTTACTTGTAGAGGGCAGAAAGACTCGAGATAATCGAATGCTTTAATACGTACCTACTCATCGAGCTCCTGGAGAGAATATTAATGGGACATCGCCGGTTCTATTTTGTTTGTTGGTGACTTATGTAGATGACCGACGGCAGACAACAAATAAAAGATGCCTTGGGTTGAGCACGTCAACCTGCTGTTGCTGTTTACTTGAGAGAGATGGGAGGGAGTCTGGATCTATCCTGACCCCCCCGGACAGCGGCGCGTTGGTGGGTGGGTTTAGCGTACTCGTACGTGCGATAGGTAGGCAGGTAACAGGGGCGGTGGGTGGTGTGCAGCGTATGCAGCGTGATGGGAGTGCTGTGGTGCGCTGTAGGCCAAGTCCAGTAATAATTTTTTGGAGCTCCCCTTTCCACTCCAGCATTCCGTCGCCATAAACCGCGTATCCAGACCAGCCAACACAACGCGACCAACCGCCCGTGCACATGTGCAGCGTGCAAAAGAGAAGTGCGTCGCCCCGTCGCTGCATCGTGTCCATCAGCTAACCGTCTGGGCAGTCTTTGTCGCGCAGGGAGCTCGTCGTGCGAGGCTATAACGCGCACGCGCAGCCGCAAAAGGGGGCTCGCTCCCCAGCTCTCCCCAGCTCTCCCGAGCCCTCCCGAGCAAACATCACATCAACCCAGAGCACCAGAGCAGGCCACAACAGACGCCCGCCATGTCGTCTTCACATCCCAAGCCCACTCGGTCGCGCTTCTCCAGTCCGCATCGCCACCTGAGCTCGTCTGCCAGCCACAGCCGCGGAGGAAACAACGACGGTTCACGCACGCTTATGCAGCGCTGGTTGGAACCACCCGTGCAGAACAAGCCCAGTTTCCAGGAGGCCGGGCTGGTTCGTGGCGGTGTTGTTGAGAACATGGCCCCCCTAGGCACCATGCCCAAGGCTGCTATGCTGAAGAAGACTCCCCTCTGTGCCGAGGCTTCCTCCTCGCCTGTCCCTGCGTCGACCGTGAAGAGGATAGTCCTGAAAAAGCCCTTCTCGCCTGCCGCCGTGGGTGCCGGTATGCCGGCGGCTACAACACCCAGCGCAGCGACAACTCCGCCTGATATTACGTACATGTCACTTGGCGAGTCGGCGGGCATGATGGAGGATGCTACTATCGATGCGGCCCTATCGCCGACATCGCATTTTGCGCTGCCTATTCCGATTATGGATGACATGGACGACGACGATTACGTGCCTGTGCCTAAGAAATCTAAAGCTCGCCGCAACCCGCAGAATGCTAGCCATCCAAGCGCCTCTGCCTCCACCACTCCCGTCCACCCACGCAGACAGTCACATAGGCATCGAAGTGCACGGTCTAGCCCTGCACCCGTTGCTCTTGATCCCACGCCTGATCCCACACCCGTTCCCACATCACCCACCCACTCCGATGCTCTATCCGCTCACCAGCTAGCACGTGAGCCTGATGACAAAGAGCAAGCCGATAAAATCGTAGAGATTGCAGTTGAAGAGGCTCTCCGTCACTTTCGCTACCCTACTGCGTGGGCCTTGCGTCTTCTCTACGATGAGAACTCGGGAGATCCGCATTTTGTTTCTATGATTGAGGATGTTTATTACCAGCGTGCAACGCCCAAAACCATACGCAAGTTCCGTCACTTAATCAGCGAAAAAAAGAAAGAGGGCAAAAAGGAGAACAAAGGGTGCTACTACTTTGTACCGCCTTCTACGGGAAGTCGCTTCATACCACACAAGCCGGAGCCTGCACCTTACGAGAACTTGATCAAGATGGAGTTCGCCTCACTTCTCCGGGACACAGTGAGCGATGTGGAAGCGGAGATTGATGTCGACGGTCACATCAGCAAAAAACGCAAAACGGAAGGAGCAGAAGAGCGAATGAAGCCTGTGGAGCAAGCAGATGCACATCTTCATGTCCCAAAGGCTCTGAATGGCGCGGTTTCACATAGTCAGAGAAACGGTGATCGCCACCAGAGCCTTCGTCCTCACAGCGGCATTGCTAAGAACAAGTCACCAAGAGGCAAGAAAACGCGCTCGGGCTCAGTTAGCAGCACCTCATCTCTCTCATCAGTCCCCGATGAGGCGATCGAGGATTATGACGACTTCATGGGCAGTGTGGATGGCGATCTGGGGCCGCCGCGCGTGCTGGAGGGCGAGCACGCCGAGGGAAATAATGCACAAATCCCGGCAGGTTCGATGCAGCCAATCAGCGTCGAGCAGGCGAAACCCGCCATCAAAAAGCAGATTGTTTCGCCCAACCCTGCTTCCGAGCAAAACACTCCTACTCATTATCCTCACTCACGGGACTCGAGCATGCCCGCCGCTGTCATCACATCCTCCACAACCACCATCCCCAACGGCACTCACCCCCCTCTCACACACCAGTCCATCCCCACACTTAAGTTCCAAAGCCGTTTTGGGGATTTCGACGAATCTACTGACATCTTCATCCAAAAGAAGCTTTCCCGGAAGTCAGAAACGGCCATCAACACCAAGACTGCCTCGGAAGATAGCTTTGTCCGTGAGTCTCTTGGGCCGGACTCGTTACCTGATGAACTAGACTCGCTGCCACAGCCACCGGCCCCTCCTCCCGAGCGTGGTCGCTTGTCACGGACACCAGCTCCCACATTAAGTTCGCGAGCTGCCAGGGCAGCCAAGAGAAATCATGACGAATTTGACGACGCGAGCTCACCAACTGTGTCGTCCTTCAGGGCTGATTTCGAGCCCTCATCGGCACGCAACTCGCGCGCTGCAACCCCGACAAACCCAAGATCCTCTAAGAAACCTCGAGGTGGATTACGCGTCAAAACATCGTAAGTCTTATTCTTTGATTCATCTATGTACATGGATAGTACTGGCAAGTGTTCCATCTGCAGGAGCCTGGTTGTCTTACAGGTGAGGCAGAGCCAAGTGGCGATGTGGCACCACGTAACTGCAGATTAGGCAAAGGAAGCAGCCTTGTCCGATGTCTCTGATTCTAATTCCTGCAATCGCCTTGTTTTTTGGAATGAGATTCGCTGACCCTACCCGTGTTTATCCTAGACCGATGAAGAAAAAGGGCACGTCTGCGGGAATTCCTCGTGGCAACGGCGAGCGACCGAGCCCCATAGGCAACGGCATGCTCACTAATCAGGTGAGCAATAAATTTACTGGCTTCTGTCTTCGTCTTTGATTTTTTGAGTGTAGAGTGATGCATATATTCTACTATTCTTTTTACCTATGAATTTAGCTTTTATGGCATAAGAAAGCCCAGAAAGCCTAGCCCTAGGATCCCGAGCACAAAGTTTGGGGGGCCGCTGATTTTTGGGTTCCCGCTTTTGCCGGATCCCACGCAGCAATCCGCCAGACCGCTTAGTGCCATATGCTAATATCACACTCTAGGACGATAATGACGATTCCTGTTATGCTTGTGGTGGTAATGGAGAATTAGTCTGCTGTGATGGATGCACGTTCTCTTTTCATTTTATGTGCATTGACCCCCCGATGGACCAGGGTCATATTCCTGACGAGTGGTTTTGTAATGAATGCCAGATCCGGTATCACCCGCCACTTGTGAACGAGCACAAGGGCATCTTTGGCGCGCTCGCTATCAGTCTACAACGCAAAAATCCTCGTGCTTTCCGCCTTCCAGAGTCTATTCGAGAACACTTTGAAGGCGTGAAGACCGGAGCAGAGGGCGAGTACGAGGAGGCCATTCCCCCCAAACCCAAGTGAGTATTTTGCATTGCAGTCGTGTGACTTTTTTTAGACTAATCTTGCTCTCTAGGGCGGGTAAGAAGAATGCAGAGGAGGCATTTGATTTCTTCAGACTCAGGAATGGTGACAAAGCGGTGTTGTGTCATCAGTGTCACAAAGGAGTGACAGACAATAGACCGATCATTCCTTGCTCAGTTTGTGGCCTGAATTGGCACCTCGAATGCCTCAGTCCCCCTCTCGCGCTTCCGCCAATCTTGCGCACATGGCGCTGTCCTTGTCATGTTGATGACTTGCTTGGCGATCTCCCAGTTCGCTTGGCTCCAGCGCACAAATATCGCAAAATCAAGAATATGCCTGCGATTGAGCAAGGCTATAGTCGCGGTCTAGCTAATAATGGATGGATAGAGATTGAGGAGGATGACAGTGATGACAACGATGAGGCCGCCTGGAAAGAAAAGAAGGCGTTTGGCCGCGTATTCCGGTTATCTGCGAAGGGTATCAAGCAGGATTTCATATCCCGGTTAGTAACACCAAACAAGTCATTCAACATCATCTAATCCTACCAATTATAGAATCCGTCAAAGCCGTGGGGAATCCAACTTCCAGCCTAGAACAGTTGCTAGCCCCGCTTCGACCGTTGCACTCAACCCGCCAAGCCTGGAAGAGCAGCATGCCGCGTTGAGTCTGCTACAGTTAGCCGATGGCCAAGGCGTTGGGGTCCATCAACTAACTGAGGCTATGATGGTAAGTGACGTACAATTTTTATATTTGCAATCTCCAAACCACCTAGTTAACAACCTCTCGTGTTACAGTCCCAAGCAAACCCAAGTGTCATCTCCCTGGTAGCACGGGATGGTGCGCAGCACGTCACTAGCGATAGTCTAGCCGATGCTGATGTCGCAACGCTCGAAGCCGTGCTCGCGCAGGCAGATGCTCTGAAGCAGAGAGTTTCTAAGATCCTCGAAGGCCGCACACATCATGCCCGCCGCGAGAAGTCGGACACTGAACTCAAGGCACTTACGCCTAACAGCATATCTCATGATGATTCAACCGTCGTTGATGAATTGAACCTCGATCATGCCAGCTCACAAGACACGGAAAAGACTCAGGATATTGATGACGCTAAGCCCGCTACAGACTCTGTCATGCGCATCAGCTGAAAATAATTCGTGTCAGTTGTGAGAGCGCAATACCTAACCCTACTTCAATATGAAAATAGCCTTCTTATCCAGCCAGCAACGCCTACCACATCGCTATCTTTAAGGGACTCCTAAAAAGATGCCTAAATCTAGCCTTACTAGGTTGCTTTCTTGGCTTGCCCCAGCTGTGACAATTATCTCAGATCTCACAGGCTCAGTGCTAAAGGCTGAGCGCGTTCGCTCTCCGTCACCGCTTATCAATAGTTCACTACGTCTCCCAGTCACCGGCAATCAGCGGTGCCACAAATGTCACTTACCAATCATTCAATCGGCTCTGATTGGCCAGCAGCCTGATACGCTGACGTGGTACCCGATCGTGGTGCTTTCCCGTTATCAACACACATGACACGTTGTGGTGACCAAGATAGAATATCTTTATAGGCTCGCCCCCGTTCATGTCAAACAAAAGCGAGCAAGCCGGGGATACGTTACCTCCCGAAATGTGTATTTAGAAGTTACCTGGCGCCTAGAGCTTTGATCCGATTTGCGACATTTGTTCCACATGCGTCGTGCGGAACGCGCTAGGTCGTCTGTTTCCTGAAATCGCGTCGACAAGTGTTGACCTATACGCGTATGCGACACCAGCAGGGAGACAAATTTGGAACATCAAACTACTTACTGCATATGGTATGGCGTAAAGAGTATGCGAACAATGGTCATATAATAAGAAATAAGTTTACCACGTATTGTGCAGCCTAGGGTGTTTCGTGTCTTGCCATCACAGTAACGATGTATTTCATTCTTGTGCGACAATACGTAATTTACGTAGATAATCCTCCTTTCCTTGTTATGTACGCAACAATCACGCCCAATTTCTCCTATGTCCCAAGTGATGTCGCGTAAGAACCATCTTTTGGAGCCCGGCGCAGTAGAGATTCGACATGTAGGAAAGTATTGTTTTTGGAAAGGGAACAGAGAACGAAACGAAAGAAGAGAGGTAGGATCTTGTTTAGCCTCGTGACCAGATCAAGCTTCTTCGGCATCATAACATTAATGATTAAAGGTGAGCGACTCTCTAAGGCATCGGTTAGCTTGTAGTAGACGACTATCTAGTCAGTCTAGAACGATGGTTTCTATCTATCTCCCTCCCGATCCAAATCGTTACAACTAGATATCTCTTGAAGCATTAGTTTTCCCAAAAACATTTCGTTTCACCTGTGATTCGAGTGAAACAAAACTAGTATAGTCTTTTTCCTATAATGTTCATGCGATATCTAGTCGCATCTATCGTGGATCTATTTACATATATCCCTTCCCTTCTCCCCGCCCATCTCATACTGAAGTAGTGCGGGTGGAATTTGGCTTGATAAAAGAAACGTGCACGGTTCTTAACGTAGCACTGGATCCCCAAGCTCTCAATAGAACCTGTCGAAACGGCTAACCCGTCCATGTATCTCCTACCTCAAGATCAAGAACTCTTGCTGTTTGCCCGCAAAGTCATACACTTCTGTATTTGCGGAACATATGGCGAACCCGATTCGTCGGTACACTTGATAGTCATCCACCGAAGCGTCCTCCATCTTCTGAGCTACTAGCATGCAGTGGCTTGGAATCCAAGCCCCGGTGCTCCTCGTCGCCATCAAGAACAAGACGAGTTCTTCGCCCTCCACGACTCCCATGCTTGCCCAGTTGTGGTCCGGACGAACATCTAGATCCAGTGCCTTGCAAAGCTCTTCCTGTCCATCCTGAGTAGAAAGATCCATCGACTCTGCCTGCTCAAAGCCTTCGGGAATGAGTAACGGCCCAAGTCTTTCCGATGGTATGAACTTGACAGGCATTTGGAACCCGGCGAGGGCGAGAGGAACGTCGAAATCTACCAAAGCACCGTAGCCTTCGAAGTGCTTGATGTTATCTTTCACCATGGACAAATTGACTACCTGGGCTTCGTTGTTGACATCGTAATCGCCTAGGCACCCCCCTCCCCTCGGGTTCCAGCCGACCTTGTCAGGCACCGAGGCCCAAGACCACGAGGGCGCAATTTTGCTTTGCGAATTGTCAAACGTCTGCACGTCCGGACCTCGCGCCATGACCATCCACTGGAGGTCCTCAATCATAGAGTCGCTCCACAGCCCTGCGATGTAATCGGCACGCTCGAAATGCTCGGCAAATACATTTTCCCCAAAGAATCTGGCGATCCCGGACACAGCCGGGAATCGATCGCTGAAATACGTGAGTTCCCGCGACGAGTAGTACGTGACGCACTGATACCAGGCGTCCTTGACTTGTTCGATGGCCTGATGGTGCAGTTGGCGCAGCTGGACGCGATCGTAGCCCGGTCGCTCGAAGGCGCCGCCCCGACACTCACACTTGGTCATCGCGCAACACGTCCATACCACCTCGTGCTGGAGAAACTCGAGGAGCCTTGGCGGCAGGATCTGCTCCTGGAAGCACCAGGCTCTACTGTGTAAGACAGAGTCCAGCTCCGGGCTCCATGAAGCATTTCCAAACATTGTTCCATCTAGACCCCGTTTCCGATGCTAGCGCCTCCGAACGCAGACCAGGCCTTCGATGTCGTCGCTAATATTGACTTTAAGCGCGTGGCCCTCGTCACTCGGCTCCAAGTCACCAGCCCTGAGAAAGCCGGCCATGGAATTGTCGGCATTCGCTGCGGCGATAGTTATGGATGCGTTGCTGTAGACTGCAGTCATCCGGGCGCCCTCCACCGCCCAATCATCTTTGTCATCCTGCACGATGCAGAGTGAATCGATCCAGAGGAACCGGACTCCTAGTTCATCGGTGACTGTAATCGCATCGCGAAATGACCGAGGGAGAGACTCCACTGCGATCCCTTCCTTAAATTGCTCGATGTTGCTTTTCAATGTCCGCAGAGGCTGGCAGCTTGGATCTCCCCAGCGATAACTAAGAGCGAAATATTCACCGTGCGCGCCGTTGGTCTCGACAAGACGAATCATCACATTTTCCGCCTGCCCATCTTCCCTCGTGATCTCCAACACTCGAGTTGGAAGTGGTACATTAGTAGTGTCCCCGCACTTCTCGTGTTTCTCCTTGCAGAGGTTGCGCCACGCACGGATGATGGCGAGTCGGGAAGGAGATAAAGCTTCGGTTTGGAGATGCCCGGCCCACGTGAGAGCCTTCCAGTCAGCAGTTGCTTCTTCATGATCGGGAAATATCAGTGCCACGAAAGTAATGACGGTACAAAGTAGCATAAAGTCTTACCACCGAAGGCCTTCTCGTTATAATACGGCACATAGTACTCGAATGAAGCATCGTCGAGTAAGACGTCGTCCGGTACCTCTTCATCAGCGGGGAAGACAAACCTCGCAGTTAACAGGTCGCTCAACGGAATAAATCGCAGTGCTTTAAAAGGCTTGATGTTTGGGAAGCGATTTCGAAATGTCACGAAGTACTTGTCGGCACCATCGATCAGCACTTGACATCCAATGCAGCCCTCCTTGGCTGATTGGCGTAACACTGAAGCATCCAAGGCACCCGGTCCATCCTGCCCCGCCATAGATGGAAATACATCATTAACGTCGATATACTCACGGTCGAAAGGAGAGTTGTGAGCTGACAGCGTCGGCCGGCATATATCGCATGATAGGGTAGATCTCATATTCGCAGCGGGCCGAGCGATCATATGATTTATGATCTCCAACAATACTGAAAAAATTCTGGATGCGTCCGAGGAGGTGTGGATGGGTTGGCACCAACATACAGGTAGAATCTCATGTGGATTAGCGCATTTTGAGGCTTTAAGGCGACGAAGTAGTCGACTTGATGAGCTAGCTCTATTACCATCTACACTTAAGGATCCCGCAGCTAAATGTTCTATATATATCAACTAAACAGAGCACCCACACTCATCCTAGCTTCAAAGCACCGTAGCCTTCGATATGCTTCATATCATCTTTCACAACTGACAAGTTGACTCGCTAGATTGGACCTTCGACGGGCGGAGCGCAACAAGCAGGCTCTACGGCCCCCAACTTCGGAACATGTAGACATCGAAGTGGCGCGATGTAGATAGACCTGCATAGAACATTGTAACCTAGTGTATTGGAGGCTGTAAAGTCTCCAGCTCGTTAGTACTCCCCCAAAGATCCCAACTACCTTCGATCTTGAAGAACACAAAGTGGTTGCTTCCAATACTATATGGTGCAGCTCATCTGAGGAGTAAAATTCAATTTGGTTCAACCCCTTATGATTCTATGATGGCTAGCACGTGGTTTCTACTACCGGATTTTACCTTCACCATTGATGGCCCCCTTCGCCTTGGTATGGTGATTCCGCATTGGTCCAAACCGACAACCGTCCTCGCGACCGTGGGCCGCGACACTGCAGGCGAAATTGAACTACCACCTCAGACAACCATCGTAGAACGGAATCACGCCCACAGCCGCTCACAATCACGGTCTAGTGGTCTCAGCATGTGGTTTACCTTCGAGGGCCTTGCATCTACCTCAGCAGGCGGCGATTCTGGCAAGAATAACAACATCAACTACAGTGAAACTGATCACGAAATCCACTCTTTTAAAGACCCATTGACATCCGAGATGGTGACCGCCATTGCCAATCTCCCCGCGGTGCGCGCCCATATTGACTCGGGCATGTTTGGTAAGCGACCGGCCTATATCGTCTCGGGGCTGCGCATTGCCACATCGTCGTTTACATTGACGAAGGAAAGGGGCTCCAATTTTACCGTGGAAGCTGAGGCGTCCGGGCCCCCGGCGGGAACACTGCCTGTTGAGATTGGTGGGAAAGTAAAGTACGATGGCCAGAAGACGATCACCGACTCGTATGACACAGCTCCGGGAATTGTGTTCGCGTATCGGCTCCATGTCATTCGCACTCGTAGGGCGGGACTTGAGACGGGTTTGTTTAGCCATAAGAGCGCGTTCTTGACCGGTGCGGCGGGCGAAGCACAGGAGCCGCTGATTCTTGCTGAAGCTAGCCAAGACGAGATTGACGGGGACTTGGAGGAAGAGGTTCAGTACGAAAGTGTGGATGTCGGGGAGAATGAGGTGTGCTTTTATCTTCCATTAAATAAGTAGAGAAGCGGCTCGGTTGGTATAGGGGCCTTAGGTGGCGCCCTTTATTGCCGTGGGTCTAGATATCCTAGAAATCACGATGAGGCTTGGAGTTACACTTAGATTAAACACTTGTTGTTCAGAAATTTATGTAACTAGTGTAGCATGAGACTTTGGTCTCTCATTATTAGTCCTTGATTTGGCCGACTGCAGCGCAAATGGCAGTGAACACTTCCATATCCTTCTCTTTCTCTCCCCAGAACCCTATCGGATTAATAAAATAATGTTTGTATCCCTTAACGACTGACATGACGTATAGCATCTGCTGCATCCCATTCTTTGTGTGAAGTTTAGCGCACTCCGTCTCAGCTGGCTTGAAATTGAGCAATGACGGCAGTGCTGCGGCATGTGATAATATCATAGCAGCAATCCCAGCTGCGATAGCGGTTGCAATTGAGCTTCCCGAGCTCAAGTCTGCTTCTGGGTAATTTTTCTGGATCTCCTCCATGATGGAGAAAGGGATATCAGTGCCGTAAGTACCGAGAAGCTTGGGACCATCTTCCGGTTGAGATGGATTCGACTCCAAAAAGGCTCCGTCTGAATTCGTTGCATATATAGATATAACGTCTTCATGACTAGCTGGGAAATTTTCTTTTTTTATCGACGAGTTCCCAGCGGCTGCGAAGAACAACACAGAACCATCCCGCTCTTTTGTGACCTTGTCGATGGCATCTGAAATAGCCTTACATTCCTTCTTACGCTCATGGGGCATCCCAAAAGACATGGAAATGATATCAGCCTTCCACTCCGGGTCTAGTCCGGCGTGTACGATCGCCTGGTTTATAGTCAATACATTGCTGATGGGGATCAACATGTCACATACCTTGACAATATTCTGCTCATGGTTCTCCAGGTCCTCAGTATTTTCTGCCACACGAATGACGTAGATATCTGCTATTGGCGCGACATGCATGAGCAGTCGTGCCATGAATGTCCCATGACCAAACGTGTCGATCGCGCTTTGCGATCCTGTCATAGTGAAATCTTTCCAGCCCCCGAGCCGGTTCGACCTACGGCTATCTTTGAAAAAATCCAGCTCTTTCTGACATCCAGTATCCAACACGGCGACTCGGATTGGTTTTGTGGTCTTCGCCAGTCGTCTGCAGCGCGTTATGTGTCCAGCTATGACTTGGAGATGATGGAGGAATCCCTCCCTGCTCCCCGAGGGGCCGGAAAGGAACGAAGAATGAGTGTCGTGAATTTCACCCCAGGAACTTCGAAGCTCCTCATCGTCGGCTGATATTGATTTATCGCGTACTTCATTTGGAATCCGGATCAAAGGTGGTTCGTCTGAGTCTTCGAATCCTACCGTGGCTAGCCGAAATAAGGGTGCAACCACCTTTCGGTAAAGCGCATTTCTCCTCTCTGAGAGGTGTGACTTTTCACTCGAATCGCTTTGGTGCCGAGATCTCCGGCGACTTGTTGTCTCCTTGAAGTTGACGGATTCCAAACAGTTCTCAACGGCTTCGACAAAGTCGTCCTTCGATCTAAATGCATCCCACTTGGCCTTCTTCAGTTCCCTTAACTTCAATCCTGCTTTTATATGAACGCGGTTTGTGTGTTCTACAGAGACCAATCCTGAGGCATTTCCTATTTCTATAGCCTGGCCTAACCCAATTTCCAGAAGAATTATCCCCAAGCATAGTATTCGTGGATACCGGTGGGTGTAAGGACCCTCGTCGTAGGACTCTGCGGGCGATTCGTTGTACTGGCCGCCGAAAGGGAAGGAAACGAAAACTCTCAAAAGAATATCTTCGGGAGACGAGAATTCCTGATCTAAACGGAAGAGCAAGATGTCATCACTTGTCCACCCGGCATTCATTAATTCTGAGTTGTAAAACTTCCAGAATGCTCGAGCGACAGTGTAAGACAACTTGATTTTCTGCTCGACTGTGAGGTCGCCTAGCTTCAACAATTCAGAAAGTGGTAAACCACGGCCTGATATGATATACTGAAGTCTTTCAGGTTCTCGCAGTTGGTAGAGATGGCAGTCTTCGTCTAACTCTATATAGACTTGTCAGTAACTTGGACAAAACGAATGAGAGATTAACTATCCGAGCTCTCGTCCATTAATGAGGTGTTACTTCTCATTACTTTTTGACTACGTTCCCGAAGCGGGGAGTTTGCCTTATCATATAAGGAATCGCTTTACTTTCACGACTCCACCTATCGCAGACACTGCGTGAGAAAGCGCACCTCGTGAAATTTCCCGATAAGTGGAAAACTCTAAAAGGGATGCTGGTGCCTAAGAGTTGGACTGCGCTCGCTCTTATATTTGTTCTGTGTTTCGGAAATGAAAGTAAATATGTATAATAGTAAAGCTAGTAGCAACTTTGCTCGGCGCCCGCTACAAAGGGCTACCTAAAATCCGACTAGGGACGATCTGAACTTGACAGCAATGTTTCTAATACCGCTCAAGTATGGTAAGAAGGAGAATTTACACTTGCCAATACTGATCCTAGCAAAAGTTGGTTTGTCGAGGTATTTGCAAGTATCTCCACTTGCAATTAAAGTAAACCCGGATGTATCGAAAGTGTCTTTACTGCCCTGCTGCGATTTATGGGCATCTTTCAATTCAGTATTCATTCTATGTCCGATTAGCCCAATTGTTGAACACCTTAATCCTGGCGTGGAGTTCTTGGAGAGGAGATGATTCTGTCGCGTGGATGGGAGGGATGAATCATTGAATGGGGCGGTATCTATGCTACTTTAGCTGCTGGAGGCTCTTTATCGTCTTGGAGAAAGGGTAGGTGTGAGGACTTATAGACTAAGTATATAAGAGAAATGGACTTGCAATGGAATTCTGAAGGCTAATTCCTGCCAGTGTGTCATTTTCGAAGTTGTGGTTACGACCTTGAAAAGTATTCGTTGGTCGTCTGAACAGAATCCAGATTCGAGGCACAGCCTGGTGATATGCCAATTGGTTGTCGCCGTACCCTGGAGTCCTGGCCCTACATGACTCTCTAGCACGCAAGCTGCGTGACTTTTAACTCCGTCGAGGAGCAGCTTGTGAATTTGGTCAGGATATACATCCCTAAGAGGAGGCTGCGAATAAGCAGCGGTGTCGGTAAGGGTATGCTGCGATTCTATAATGTTCTTCATGAGTAGATCTGAAAGATAGGTGAAACGTGATGCGAAGGGCTGAATGACATGAGGCCGTTCTTTGCAAAATCTGGTAACTGATCGTTGCACCCGGCGTTTAGACGCCTCATTTTGAAATAGATGCGTGAGAATACGCCGTAGCTCCTGAGGGTCCTTCTCTATATGGAGCTGATCCCAATGAGTTTTGGGCGGTGGCCACTGTTGAACTAATTACCTTAAGTCGCTGCTGTAGTTGGGGCGCTGTTACGTACCTCGGCTATCAGTAATAAATCCTGAAGAGCCTTCGTAGAAACAGTTTCAGCATCAAGAGGAATTTTAGAAAGCTCTTGATCGGATAAATTCTCTGCGATGGACTTGAGCTGAATCGCGACCTTGGCAGCTAGGCCGCTCCTGTTTGCGACAGCGAGTGGGAAGAGAATTTCGGAAGATTCGAGAGCTATCGAAGCAACAATTTGTAACGCGATGAAATTGTCTTGCGTATGCGCCATAATGACACGAGCAAGGAGACCAGGCGAGGGAAAGAAGGCGTTATCTCCGACGAAGATGAGACAGACTATCTTGGTTATATTAATAGAGAGTAGACTGGTCGCTGATAGGCGCAGCATCTCCGCACATTTGGTTGGCTCGGTTGGGTCATAACCAGCAAGACAGGGGTAATCAGAACCAAGTCCGACGCAGCCTTCTTCTTTACAGCCAGCGTCTGACAGTTTGACTACGTGAAGCTACCTCTATCGAGCTATCCATTTATATGCCCCCAGAGGCCCTCCATAGTCAAATTCTTCGGGTTAGCAAACACGACATTTACTATGGATCCTGCTTTTGTAAAGGCTTCGCTTGCTTATATGACGAGGTCATGCTTGGAAGGGGCTAGGCAAAGCATCCAACGGCTGGAAGGCAAAGACAAGATCTATATGCAAACCCGACTTGCTGATCTCAGGCTTTGGGCTGATAGCGTTGGGGCCACCGCTCAAGCGAAGGCGTCATTAGATCAGCGATTCCATGACCGGCCTGATGATGTTTATCTCATCCGAGGGCTCCTTTTCATGCTACAGGGATTTTTCAGCGAATGTTCTATTGCTGCAGATAACAAATCCGATATCCAGGATATAATTTCCAATATCAATTCTACCATAGACAGCCTTGCCATCCTTGGCGTTCAAATTCGACGAAGTGGGCGCCAGTCTCGACTCCGAAAAGCGGATAGGTCTTTTGATAGGAATCGGGAGAAGTATCGCATGTTTAGAGCACATCTCGCCTGCATTGTCGCGTCGAAGCCGACCGAGAATGGCAGACCCGTAAATGAGGGCAAGGAAATACACAGCGTCGATTATTTTGCAAACCTCAAGCTCACATCAATTCAAGAACGTCTCATAGAGGCCAACCTCAGAAGACGACATCGATTCCTGGAAGCTCAGAGACACTCTCACGGTCTGAAAGACATTACGACCAAAGCTTATCAACCCATAACCCCACAGCAGACTATCCCTGAGAGGCTATCAAGCCATACAAAGCAGGGAGCTAACACTACTCCGGCTGGGAATGTAGCTGTGACAATGCAAGAAAGACAAGCATTGCCGACTAATCCTCGACACAACGCTCCTATGACGACTGTAACGTCGGCTTCGGGCCTAGATTCGAAATGGGGCGGACTTCGAGATAGCCGTCAGACGAAGTCAACGGTCACCCGCATTACGACCATTACAGCTGCCGCAAGATATCCCAAGGCGTATGCTCCTTTGGAACAGAAGTTGATAAAATGCCCCTGTTGCTGTCAGGCCATTCCAGCGAGCGAAGTGGAAGATAGCCAGTGGAAGTAAGGGATTTCCTCCATGTTTGATTCGGGATGCTAACTAGATAAGAAAACATCTGGCGAAGGACATAAATCCGTACACATGTATCCTCGAGAATTGTCCAACGCCATATAATCTCTTCGCGACACATAATGAATGGAAGGACCACGTCATGAATGATCATCCGTCTCAATGGCGTTGTCCTTGTTGCGACGGCGACGCTCCCGTATTCAGGTCACTCTCTGGAGTAATAAACCATATTATGTCTAAGCACCCAGATGCTATCTCTGACAGTCTGGAAGACATGTTATCAGACGCGGAAATCAAGGTGATGGGAATTACTGAATGTCCATTATGTGACAGCGAAGGACCCCAAGATTCACCCGAACTGGTCGAGCACGTCTTGCAGCATGTTCATGACTTTTCTCTCCGTTCCCTTCCTTGGCCGACGGATCCACCTTTTAGCCCAAGCAAACCCGTTGCAACTTTTGATACAGAGTATGCAACGAGGCTCTACAAGGATGATAGAGGCAACGAATATTCATTCTCAATTGCTGAATGGGCTGAAAGTGTGGCTCCAAAAAAGGGAGACTCCGGGGCAATAAGTGTTGTTGATTCTGAAGGCAACGAGTTGTTTCTTGACATGACTAAATACCCCGAAAACATAATACCAAGTGATGGACCACCGCTCCAACTTTGCCATCTCGATCAGAATCCACCGAATATCAGCGAAATGGAATCGACGCCAATAACCCGATTCAACGTGGATTACTTCTCTGAAAATATATATTTTAAGGAAGAATCTAGCGATAGCTGGTCCTCTTCGCAAAGTCATCAATCTCCGAATGCTATAGTGAATAATGATAATGCATTTGAAGAGCTGGATCCCGATTGCGTCCCTGCACATCTGAAGAAAACCGGAGATAACTGGTTCGTTATTTTCAATCAACATGTCCCACGCGTTCTGGACGTAGAACTTGTTCACACTTTACCTCACGAGAGCAAGGTCCTGTGTGTCCGATTTAGTCCCGATGGAAAATACGTGGCAACTAGTTGCAACTCTTCGGCCCAAATATATGACGTTTTAACTGGTGAAAAAATCTGCGTTCTACAAGATGAAGACGTTGATACTACCGGCGAACTTTTTATCGGCAGCGTTTGTTTTAGCCCTGACAGCAAATATCTTGCGACTGGAGAGGAAATACTTATTCAGGTTTGGGATATCGCTAGCCAAACTATTTGCAATACATTCGCAGGGCACAAGGAAACTATCGACTCGCTTGATTTTGCCAGGGATGGCAGAACTATAGCGTCTGGTAGTGTGGATCGCACAGTACGCCTCTGGGACATTGAATCTGGCACTAACATATTAACCTTTACTATGGAACATGCCGTTGCTACCGTGGCTATTTCACCAGATACTAAGTATGTAGCAGCTGGCTCCCTAGGCACAAGAATCCGCGTTTGGGATATCCATCAAGGGTTCTTATTAGGATGTTTCGACGGTCATCAACGCGGCGTACTTTCTATCGCCTTCTCTCCTAGCGGCGAGGAGCTTATAAGTGGTAGTCACGATAAGACGATCAAGATGTGGGAATGTTCGCCTTCAGATAACACTGCACTGTATTGGGAGAGATGTATCAAGACGTTTGAAAGTAATCGAGATTGGGTTCATAGTGTTGCATTTACTCCGGATGCCAACTGGGTAATATCTGGTTCCAGTGATGGGAGTGTGCAGTTTTGGGATACGCGCACCGGTTCTGCTCAGTTATTGCTTCAGGCACACAGAGATCGATGGATAGCAAGCATGCAATCAGTTGACTCTAGCCCAACTGGTGGGTTCTTTGCTACAGGCTCTCGGGACAAGACAGCCCGTATCTGGTCATACTCCCCCCTCGCGTGAAATCTATACAAGTTCGGAAGAAGGGAAAAGAAGATTATCCGCCATGGATACGGGCACTAGAGAAACAGGCAAAGGGCACCGTGAACGGGCTGTCTAGCCGCATCTACCATGGAAGGCCCGGACAACCTGGCAGAGGGTCCTGGTCTGAATGGTCATATTGCCACGCACTGAGGAGCTTTGAGTTGCTAGACGGGAGCACAATAAATTACAACACAATAGCATGAACGACCTCACCGAGTGTTGGACGAGCAGTTACGCAAAGGCGAACATTTTAGTCACGCGTGGGAGGATCAGCTACCTGGTTAACCAAGCAGGATCTCATGTGAATTGGCGAATTTTGAGAACTGCTCGACTTTTAAATAGCAATCTAGCGTACGACTGCAAGCTTTTAAGGCGACGAAGCAGTCGACTTGACGGACACTATTACCACTGCCTGACATATCGATTGAGGAAATATGACCACAAGGGTGGCAGAAGTACCTAGCTCCCGGCGAGGCCTCATGTTCTCTTTCGTTAGGGTAAGGAGGACGTTGAATTATCCCGTTCTGAATATGATATGTGTCAGCGAATAGACCTTGTGACCGTGCTGAGTATTAAACAACCTATGTTCGGTGTGCCACTTAACTATTTTCAGGAGGCGTATATAGGCCACCCGTGACCGCAACACATATGCAGAGATAAATCAAACCGCCCGGATCGAAGTAAACGAAAGGCTGAAAAGATACACAAGGACGCGAAAGCTCTCAACGAACCAGATATTGCCACGCTACAACACAAGTTTCCCGGTATGGATCAGCCAAGCACCCATCCCATCATCCGCACCGTCATCGCCTACACTGTATCTATTCCCGTGTACGCTTGCCCGTGCTATTCTTTCTCGCGGTCGTGTTGCGCTCAACGTCTGCGCTTGCCAACCCTCAGCCCCCAGAACTCCAGTCTCGTCTCGTTCTCTTCAACCGCTCCCGTGTCGAAGACACCGCGGGAACAGCCACGGCGGCGGCGGCAGCATCGATGACTAGCGCGCGCGATTACAGTCCAGACGATCGTGCATAACAGTTTTGGTTGATCAAATTGATGGCGAAGGGGCAAGGGTGGTGGAAAAGGGAGTAGATACGGAGTGTGAAATCAACTAGGGGAAACATACAGCCCGATTAGACAGACTATAGGAGATGCTTAGGTTCACAAACAGCACTGCTCACTGCACACCAATAAATCCTAGATATGGTATATACATTCAACGACAAATGGGATTCGAAGCTATCACGATATGACGGGATTGATGTCTTATTTACAACAAGTCCATACAATCTTACAGATTCTCGGCGCTAAGGAGTCTACTACATAGGTAGTGTCTACCTATCTTAATGCATTTCTTAGTACAACTCAACGTGAAAAGCAGAAAAGCGGAATCAGAAAAGGAAACGAAGAATGGTGTGTCGAGCGACTGCGAAGGATCATTCGAGTTTGCCCTTTACTCCACTCTTTAACAATCATGCTTTTTCGTATCCTCTAGAGAACCGTTTGCCTCATAAAAAAACCACCCATCTTTGCTGTTCTACACGAGGTAGGTGCCATGGAAGGGCCCTCCAAGAGGGCAAAGTTTTGAAACATAATCTGTGGCCCCCGAGTCCCCCTAACCAGTCTCGACTAGCAGTAAAACTCCTTTTGGTCGTGATGGACAGTCGTATCTATAAATCGCCTCGGAAATGTTATTTAAACGAACGTGAACTGTGCAAAGCATCCAGAAATGATCCGAGAGGTCCCCTGCCCCCACGGATAAAAGGAAAGAAAAAGTAAGCTGCTCATTGAAGTTCCGGGTCGAGAACGCATTAGCCTCCCACTCATGTTTGTTTCGTCAAGATAAAACAACGGGGTAGAGACTAGTATCTGATCATATCGTCTCCTCTAACGCATAAGACAAGATTGGTTATGAATAGAGTGTGTCTCTCTGGAGACTTGCTAGTCTCCCCTTAGCTATGACGAAGACAGTGCTGCATTCATCTCTGAGGTGGAACTGTCAGTGCCGCAACTTAAGGCCGAGGCGATCGCTTTCGAGGGGGTTGACCTACTCGTCCGCGTCTCGAACCGACAGGTTGCTCTTGTATATATGGTGCAGCCGGCATCCCATTAGGATAGCCATAGCCCGGCATGTTCACTCCCATATTAAACCCAGGCGGGGCGAAACCAGGCGCAGCGCCAGGTGGCTGAATAGGACTGTTATTCGCTACGTTCTGGCCCCGGAACTGCTCCATCGCGGGATTTGGGTTGTTGAACCCTCCATATCCAGCTTGAACAGGCGGATAGAAGTTGTTCATGGGCGGTGTACCACGTGACAGCATATTCTGCTGATATTGCAGTTGCTGCATATTCACAGGTGCCAATGATCCATTGGCTCCATTATATACCGGAGCCTGAGGTCCATACGATGCATAGGGAGGCATACTAGGATCTCCAGTTTCGCTACGTGGCACAGCGTAACCACCCATGTCGTAGTTAGCTGCTGAGTTGCCCTGGTTAAGCGGGTTTAGATATTGATTTCCATACTGCGGGTTTTGCTGAACAGCGGCAGTGTTCGTTTGGGCTTGGCGGGAAGTAGGGCGTTGCCGTTCACTCGACGCATGGCGGCCCACGGATTGGTCTCGAGATCCGCCACCGCCCCCACCACTTCGAGTAGACAAGCCAACCTCATCCATTAGTCGTTTGTATCCTTGGTTCGGCTGTGCCTTGATGCGTACCAAAACGTTCTTAACGTTTTCGACAACCTGGGTCCGAATCGTCTCGTCAAAGAAAGGAGTCGTCAGAACTTTGAAAATCAGTGTAGCTCCACAAGCATGGTCGCTGAGAATAGCCTCTAGGGTTTGGTCTTTGGGTGTGAAGAAGAGCGCCTTTAGGATGGTGTCCCGGGCGTCAGGTTCCGCTTTCTGATTGATAACCTTCAAGACCGTCAGATAGGCGACCTTATGCGTGCATAAATGAACCAGATAAGGAACAAGTTGAGGAGCTAAGACGCTTCGTCGTTGAGGGAACGTGCATGTATCCAAGAACCATGTCAACAAAAGTGCCCCGTTTGCGTTTGTTGCGAGTTGGACGCTATGTAAAGCAATGGCAGCAGCAAGCATCCTCTGCTGCTCCTTTGTGGCATGGTGGCTTTCAAGGCATGCCCTCATTGCTCGAGCTCCGTAACGTCCCTGACCAATCTCCCACATCCGACTGAGCATGGTCTCAAATATGAAATCATTGAAAGGCGGCCCAAATTTCAGGCACCCCTGCAAAACGTAGTTGCCATACTGATCGAGGAATAAGGGAATAATGTATGCCCGAAGATTTTCAACAATAAGAGTCATTTGATGAGGCGTTTTGCAAACATCAATAATCTTTTGAGCCGCCCATGTTCCATTTTTGTGGACACCGATCTCAGCCATATGCGGAGCGATCTCGGTAAGCATGGCATCCCGAAGCTCATCAGAACAGTGCTCAAACAACTTTTGGACAACGGTATTGCCAAGGTAATCCGATGATAGCTCAGCAATCTCGGGAAGCATATCGACGGCAATGTTCTCTATTTCCGCTTGAGACAAGCTTTGATTATCAATGCGCTTTCGAATATCTCTCAATTTAGGAGCATCATGAACCCGGGTATGGGTAGCTTCGCGAACAGGAGGAATTTCGTCAACGAACGCAGTGTACTGGATTGCTTGCTGGAGACTATGTGAAATCCTGAAGGTATCTTCGTCTGATGCTCCGAACGATCTGACAATCTGCAGAATATCGGCAGTCATATCACGAAGAGGGGGGATGACTGGGGTCGTGGCTGAGGCGTTCGCGACAGAAGACGTACTATCTGCAGCGGTACCAGTAGTGGCCGCACCGGTAGAGTCTTGGTTTTTGGCGAATGGGTCAGGACTTGGACTTGGGAAGGCCCCGTCGTGGCCGGGTGTATTGGAAGCCGAGGGTGGTTTGGCGAAGTTGATCCGAATTGGACCAGCACCTGGGAATATCTCCTTTCCGTTCATACCAGCCTTGGCTGCAATAGCACTGTCGGTCCTCTCGAAATTGACGAAACCACAGTTCTTATGTGTCAATACTCTAGCTGAAAGAATGGGCCCATAGGATTTGAACATTTCCGTCAACGTGGAGGTTGTGGTCGAGGTTGGAATGCTCCCTAGCCACAACGCACTAGTTGGGCCCTCGAGACCAGCTTCTTCCGCTGTTAATAATCCATTGTTCCGGCTATTCGAACGGGCCAGATTCATCGCCGCTACAGCGTTCGGAAGATCATCATACTCTGTCTCGTCCGACAAGCGTATATCTGCGGCAGTAATCGAGTTATCAAGGCGAGAAGGAGTGGGATAATAATTATTACGCATGAGTCGTGAGCCCGCCCCTTGAAGATCCAGCACTCCAGCCGTTCGTGCGCGAGGTCGAGTGACTGCCTGAGAAGCAAACGATTGGAAGTTCTGCACGGCAAGATTATGGCTGTGGATAGCAGCATTAGTAGCGGCAAGCTGATCCTGTAAACGAGAAAAGTTTTCCATAGCCAATGAATCCTCTTCGTAGTCATCCTCCTCATCTGCGTATTTGTCTTTATTGTTCACTGAATAAGACCGAAATCGGTTCGATTGTTTGGTGAAATCTGCGAGTCCCGGGAGATACGGTGTAGCGAGCTGCGCGCGAGCCGGCTGAGGTGTCTCGGCCAAGCCTAGGTAGTCAAGAGTCCTCATATGGACATCATTGTCACCCGGACCGTCCTTTGATATGGCGGACTGCGCTGGAGAACTTGGACCGTTGGATCCAATACTGGCGATACTAGCAAGTGTATTGCCTCTCTCGCGGCCACTCGGATTCCACGTGCTGAAAACGGATGGGCCAAAGGGCGAACTAGTACCGGGGCCGTGGGAGAATGGGCTACGCTGGGGCATGGAACCCGCACGGAGTCTTGATAAAAGTGTAGAGGATTGCGAAGCAGCCGTATTTTCTGTGAGACCCGGAGGTGGCGTCTTGTTGAATGGGGTGTGGGAGGGAGTTGGTCGAGAAGACTGGGTAGAGAGGGTGGGAATGTTGTGAAGACCATTTCCGACATTGACCGCGGGAAATCGGGAAGGCACAGTACCAGCCCGAGCCCGTCTAGTTGACGGCAGGCTATCAGGGGTTGGCAATTGTGCAAAGTCTGGAAATCCATCAGTGGGCGATTCCGGGATATTCTCCCGTAAGGGGGTCGAATTTCCACTGGTAGGAGGACCACCCCACGGATTAGTTACGGGCAAGCCGGGGATGCCCTCTTGGGCTTGTATCTCTCTGGCCCTATAATCCATTCTGGTCAGTGCGGTTCGGCTTATGGCAAGGCACGCGACGGTAGATTCGCTGTGGTTGCACGGAAGATCTGAGTTGTGACTTACCGCTTAGAGTAGAGTCTCGCAGAACCAGGGGTACCATCGTGTGACGGAGAACCAGCCCCCGATCGTGAGGCGCCTCCTATCTTTGAAGCGGGATTCATGACGCCTGACATGCCAAAGGGAGACTTGATCGAAGAGCCGCTGGGAGACTCGATGGGAGAAATGTGGGTAACAGGAGAGGTAGAACGTTGACTACCGGCAGACTTGGGCGGGTAGCCAATAGACAGGTGTTCGGATCTAGCACTTGACATTATCAATTAATCATCCGACCCTCATCAGGAGAGTCGACTATAATGGGCTCTCCACGGATGATAGTACAGGGCAAATGGATGTTCGTGCCGTGTATGAGTATGGCAGCGAAGTAGTCGAGGTCGACGTGGCTGTCAAGCTGGCGCGAGCTCAGTTTTCTCCTTGTGCTTGGGCGGATCGACGACTGGGTGGGTGCGGGTGCGATTAGGTCGTCTCGCGCAGTGCAAGAGAGAAGGGCTCTGGAAAGGAGTGGAGTTGAGATGCGAAAGTAGTTGGTCCCGCAGGTTTCTCTGGGGCGATTACAAGGCAGTGGGCGAAGCGATCGGGAAGGTCTCTACCGGGCGACGCAGCACGCAGGTCGTAAGCTAGTAACGATGTAAATTTGTGAAATCGACCGTCGGCGACAGTCGAATGAAGGAGTGTCGAGACAAAGGCCGAAAAACAAGAGGGCCTTGGGGGGACGGGACAAGTAGATCGGGGGGTTTGGTGGACAACTATATGTCGAAGGGCTGGGATTTCGGTATTTTTTTCCCGCTTCCCTCCAAGGCGGAACGGCCTACGTGAATCCACCAGTGCGGGAGATAGGAAGAAGTAAAAGAAACCGCAACAAATATCTAAACAGGTTGGGATCAATATACAGGCTCCATTAATGATTCTAATATTCGAGGTTTAGGTGGTGGGGAGAAGAGCCTGGAGAAGGGAAAAAAGAAGCGGCGTGAGTTGAGAGGTTGAAGGAGTGGTGGTGGTGGTGGACTAGAATAAAGGTTGTGGTGTGGGTGAGAGGTGTTCGTACCCAGGCCAGGAGAGACTTTGACATGGTTGGTCTTGGCTGAACTTTCAGCGACCGTTGTGCAGGGCAAAAGCGCCAAAAACATGAAAGACGTTTTGGTGGGGGTGGGCTCCCTGCCTCCTACTCGGCTCAGCTAGTTGGTAGTGCGGTGCAGTGCTAGCTAGCAGCCCCTACAAATGCAGGTGTGTGATAGCAAATGTACATACCTACTTAAGTAAATTGATCGCTATACTTTTCACTTGCAGTGTCTTCCTGATTGCCCTACGTAATGTAGTTACCAAAGTAGGAATCTATTCAAAACCCCTTCTTTGCCCCTATTTTGACGTCTCTCTCCACAATTGAACGTCAGTTTAGTACGAACCAGGTTGAAGTGGAGGTAAAGCTTTTCTTGAAAATTGCCAAAAGTTGGCATCTACAGTAATATGGCCCTAAATTCGAAACAATGCTTCGAAGGCTTCTTTAAAGTCCCCAGGTATTAGTCAGGCAGGACGGGCAAGCAATAAATTTTGGGTTGTCCTTCTTTCATCGATTTATCAATCGATAATCATAGTAGTTCGATGTTATAGCACTGTAACTCTATCGGAGCAAGTAAAATTTATGGGAATGGGCCGACAAGAGCCGAGTTACGTCGATTTACTCCCAGGACCGTTTCCTCTTCCGGTCTCTTACAGTACCAAGATGAATCTTTATTCGGCGGCCAATGAGCATCTTACCTTCCAAGGGCTTTGCCGAGACAATTACATTATCACAGCCCTAAGAGCCCGGGTTTCGAGTTCCTACCTGGCCTCTCACGAGAACAGAAAAGCTGGAAGCATGCAAGATAACGAACGCGCATTTACCTATAGCAACTAGGACACGGTCTCGAGTCTTGCCAGTCGATTGAATCTGTTACTTCAAAGGGAGCGAAAGTTCCGTAGTCTTGTCAAGTAAATATCCCTAGCCCAACAGTAACGTGATGAGATGGTCATCAAAAGAAACATTTCTAGCCACCCAATTTGAGGTAGATACTTACTTACATGGACCAGGGTAATACCGTAGTATACGAGTATATTATATTTTACTGTATTTAACGCCATGAGCTCAAGGCAGACTGCCGCAATTAGACGAAGGGATCGTCCGTGGTTTGAGGTAGTGTAGGTCTAGACGTGGGACTGCTACCAAGTCAGCCGGCGAATCTGGGGTATGCCAAGCCTTATCAAGACATACTCAAACCATGAAGAAATGAAGGGACGCTACTTGCAAGCTAAGGAAATACAAAACTTCCTCCTTGGGAACAGAGGGATAATGGGTCTTCTGCACATCAGCAGATGAGCTATTTCCACCATCCTGTAACATCTCGTACGTTTGCCGTGGCCTGACCAAAGTCCAATTGGCGAACATTATTGCACTATTCGAGGTAGACGCCTGCGTGGATAGCCTGTTGTACCGAGACGATGATCCCTCGAAGAAAGAGTCGCAACGCGTACGACGTAATGCCCATAGATCGTCGCCCGGTTCTGCACTGCAGGGAGCAGAAAGCCACGTAACTGCTACATGGTAGTCGCCCAGTAGCTGTCCCAGAATATGAGTAAATTGTGTTGATACCTCCCTGCAAACCAGGTACAGGCTACAGGCTACAGGGACAAAAGTGAAAAAGCGCTGCTCCATCTAACAGGTAGCTAACCTTAGCCAGTCACGGGCCGAAAATAGCGAGGATTTCATGCGTCTGTTCCGGCTTGCTGACGTCCAGTCGCCCAAAACCGGCGACAGAGTGACCAGTTCTATTAAAGGTGATATCTTCGCCGTCTGTGCCGGTCGTCCAGAGAAAGGGGGCCATGCGAGATAGGACGAATGCTGTAGCACGTCAAACCGATCAATGAGGTACCGCACCTCGTCGTAGTGGCTACTTGGGGCTGGAGGCGCTCAAGCCAATGATGGCCTTGGTACAAGCTTTCTGAAGAGACACGCTAAGATTCTGAAACATGGCTTATCGCATAATGAGGCCAACCGGCAGTGCTGGGTACAAGCCCCCACTAAAATCCTAGGCAGATACCTACATACCTAGGTACCGAGTATCGACCTTCACGGTTTATTGTAGTGCAGTTGAACATGTGAAGTGTCTGTCAGTCCTCATGAAACGAACCTGCACAAGCACATCCAATCTGCCACCCCAAGTTACGAGAATGGCCTATCGAAATCCAAAGCTTGGTGATGATAGTCTTAACTTGGCCTGCGATTCGTAACTTTAACACCTTTATGACCAGATGGTCGGTTCTTCTCTCACCCACAGTAATTAGATCCTAACGTTATCCCAACAACTTAGCAGGAGACGTTTTATGCGCCAACGCTTGGATTTGCATATGCTGGTAATGTTCTTGTCCCCTCTCTCTCTCTGTGACATGACCCCTGAGCCTTGCATATAGTAGTATACCAGCACTACGATCCGGCAAACTTGCTAGCTGAAGATCACTATAGCATAAAGCTGCCGTTCTATGTATAGCATCATACCCACGTAATTCTGCAAGGCTTCTGGCAGAGCCAACTTCATGCCGAGCAAATACTTCAACCAGGGCCTGTTTCCAGCCTTCTGTCTGCTATCGAGGGTCAGCCAGTTTACGTCGTAACGATGATGACGAATATCAATTTATATAGACCCACCAGATCTTAGCTATAGAGGCTAGGTCGTCGTTCGAGATGCCAGTTACTAGTCAGGACAGACATTAGTACCAAATCTCGTTTCAGTGCTCGGAGTCTGGCCAGCACCCTTGTAATTCCGGCCAAGTGCGCCATGGCGTTCGTTAGTTAATCTTATCTTTCGAAGCCGATGCCGTCACCGCAACCCGCGAGTCCTGGAAACGAACTTGTCTCGTGTTGCAAGTATCTGTCTTGTACACGCGTGGCGAGATTATAGTTCACTTTGGGGATTCTAGAAGCTCGACTAGCGTCTTTTGTGAAAAATTCATAAAAGGTCAAGCTGTCTTATGCATTGGGGGAGGTCGTTGTGAACGGAAACCCAAAATCATGTCTCTCCAACTCCATCTGCTCGTCAGCAATATGAAGGAACATAATAGGACTATGCTACCGGTGAATGATTCCGTTCGTAATAGCAAGCGAAGTGGCTCCAAGATGACGTCCTACGTTCTTAATCAGGACGCCTTAGCTAAACGGTCAACGAGTTAACCCACATGAGTATTTAGGAGCTGTGATCCTAGCCTAGGAAGCAGATATACAATGAAGTTAGCCGTTCTCTTTATTACTTACACCGAACTAAACTAACGAGGGGTCTACAAGCTTAGCTAAGATGTTATGTTTGGTAGCTAGCAGAGACAGTCAATAGATAACGTACATTACCATCACTTTTAGTAAAGCATCACGACTATGATATAGTTAAGAAGGCATATAGTAAGTGGGCTCAACGAGGTGCTATAGGAGGGCACACTATATCTAACACAGGGACAGGGCCAGGATAACCACAATCAATAGACGCTCTATAACCCCAATCTACTAATATACGAGTATATGATAATGTCTTTAAATGCTATAGATCTAGTCAAGCACTTCTAGCCTTCTAAAATAGCAGGGGGATCACGTATATCCGGAGTCTTCTTAGTCTCCATCAACAACAACATTCCATGATATCACCCATATGCTCGCCCTGCCAGCGTTGCGGCTGATGGAATCCCAGGGGCATCTGGCCCTCGACCCAAATCGTCTCGACAGCAAAGCTAGCCGCGGTTTCCTGGTCCGGGAGATGAACCTTCACCCCCAACTCATCCGCCAACTCGCCATTCTCCCCCAGCTCCTTCATCCTCGCAAAGAACCACTGGTCCTCGTACCTCCACTCGCGCGGCGCATCAACCATGGCACTATCGACCCCAAAATCCCAGCGCTCAAGCACCCGCAAGACGAGCTCGCGGTTTCGCAGAGATAGGCCCCCATTGAACCCTGTTCCGAAACGCGGATCGATCGGCGCTCCGAGGAGGTCGTATTCCAAGAAGTCGTCTACGCGCCTCGACGACGCCGCACATAGTATACTATCAGCCTGAAAGAGAAGAATCTTAACGTAAGGTGCCAGGTCCGTCCAGAGAAAGGGCGAGGCCAGGAAGGCTGATACCGAGGCGTGCGAGTCGAAGGTGGTGTCGTGTGGGAGGTGGCGGATCTCGATCTCTGATGACGATACGGCCCGCGAGAAGGGCGCCGAGCGTAGTAATTCTGAAGCGGTTGCCGGAGAGGTGTATAGGATTATGGGCCACTCGGGGCCGAGAACGGAGTGGAAATGTACTAAGAGATACATAACACGCATGTCAGTTAAGAGACGAGATGGGTTTATTCTCATTCGGCGCAGCCTTGGATTTCAAGGGGTTTGGCAACAATTGGCTTGCCCCCCTGATTTCACAACGTTGTAAGAAGCGAGAAATATCGATGGATATAATAAGTACTAGTCCAACTCGGTAGAATTGGGCAGATTGAGCACTCATTCGTAGGAGAGTTCTATTCCACTAGCATAGGTGGAATCTTTGCTACTTACATATGACCGGGATCAAGTTGCCCAGCGGCCGATCCTCGATAATCACAGCAACACGATCCACATGCTTCTTCACTGCAGCGACAGGAGCAGCGGCAAGGACTGGGCTCTCAAGTCCTCCCAAGTCCTCGGAAGACGATGACAAGGCCGCTTCTACGGAGCCATTCAAAACAGTAGCATCCATATCGTTAGGTTGTGATGGAACTAGGAGAGGATTTGGATGCTGAGAGTTCACAGCCCAGTTAGTAAGCGTTCATGCCTAACATCGCAACCTCATGGTTACAAGAAATGGAGAAAGAATCGAACAAGCTCATGAGTGACGCAGAGAGAAAGTTGGCTATACTTGCCCCTGAGAACTGCAGCCATCCCATGACTGCCCATATCACGAGCAAGAGGCCCAGCCATTTCACAGTCGCTAAGTAGCTTGTCGATCTACTCGCCGTGGCGGACTGCACGGGAAACAGCGGCACCGTCATAATCGATCGTTGAAATGGATCCCCAACGAGTTGGGAAGATAGGAGGGCCAATAAACTCGGAACTACTGGGGGGAGAAAATAAGTTACCGAAGGTATTTCCAGAGCATTAGATCATCTGTGTAAATCAAGGAGTCTGTTAACAGGTGTAGTCAGGACGTCACGAAAAAGACAGTATACAAATCTCGCTCCAGAATAATGACCCGAGCAAGCACGTCCAACTGTTGACAAGGTCTTAAGTGATAGCAACAAGTCATATCCAGGCACGTTTTAGGACGTGGTACGAGGGCAGTCTTATGTTGCTCTATGCTAACATCGTTCTTTACGCATATTACTTGAGAACCAAGCAACCTAACGTAACTGTAACACAATATTTACCGAAATTGGCGCTGGAGCGTAGGCACAGTCGTCGAAGAAAGACACAAAAGTCTCACCCAATTGTACAATGTCTCGCTCGCTCGCGTGGCAAATGCTAGTTGTGCGAAATGTTTTAGGAATCTGATAATCAAGCGAATCCGTTGTAAGAAACTTGCACTAGATTCTTCGCAGATGTTACAGATGATCAAGGACGGACAAGAGTTTGAAGATGGATGGGTATCTGCTTAAAATTTCAAGCTCGCTATACTGACAATGCTATCAACTGTACTGAAGCCTCTCCCCCAAATAGATTATAATCAACTGATATGCTATAGGAGCAAATTGCCGTTTGGATTGTCTTCACATGACGATACTAATATAACTTTCGAGTGGTGTCAATTGAAATTGACATGTCTTACAAGGCCCACTCATTCACATCATCATCCGGGCCGATGAAGGGGTCGTCGATTCGCTTGATCGCGTAGTCGCTACACAGGATACTACGGGGGGTTCATTAGTAACTGCTACAATTCAGGGGTTGAGACACATCTCGATAAGACAACAACGGCGCAAGAAAAGTACTCACCATGCAGAGGCCACAAGGGCGTCGAGCTCCGCAACCATAGCATCTTTCTGGGTCCCGCTGACAAGACCCTTGCTGATGGAGACCTGGCACTCTTTAATGCGACGGCTTTTGCTCACGCCGGCCTGCTCGAGAACTTTGCGACCTAGACAATCGGAATGGAACGCGTGCTGACAGGGGAAGACGAAGAACTGCCGGCTGAGAAGCGGTAGACTGCATACATAGCACTTCTCGCCAGGTTCGACAATGGCGTACCGGTGATCGAGGGCTGCAATATCTACTTTGATATTCGCCGCCGTCTGAGAACTCTCATCCATCTCCTTCTTTAGAGCATCGATGTTATGCGAATAATCCTCCAAAGCGGTACATATCTCCTCTTTAAAGTCGTCAATCACAACGAAGTCTGGGAAAAAGGGGATTAAGTCCTCTATCTTCAATAGGTCGCATCTTTTGAGGAACTCGATGGCTGTCTTGATTCCATTCGACTGGGATATCACTTTCCGCGCTACGGCAAGCCATAGCTTCTTCCTTAATGTCGGGTTTGATGTGGGTCGATCCGCGATAATAGATGCGTATTCGATCTCATTATGAGAAAGGGCAAGGTCTACGGCCTGAACGTATTGTCCCATGTTGGTGTAAATATGGACGCAGGATAGCGTGCGCTTATGTTGTATGCACAGGCGAAGTGCAAAGTCAGGATCGAAATTGGGCTCATCACCTTGCGATTCAAGATATGCAAGTAGCCCCGATTCGGACTTCGATTCGTGTGACGCATAGATAGAAACGAGGGTGTTGTGTACAGCAGCATCTGTAGACTGAAGTTGATTTATGACGTACTGAAGATACCTAAGGGCCTGGTTTTGCGCCAGTGTCCCCCTGAAATTCCGATTGTAATCCAGCATCGCCGGAATAATCTTCCGTGGCTCTAGTTTTGCATGTCGCATAAGAATCTCCACAAGTTCGTGAGCTGCATGTGTCATGAGCACGCTGCTGTACCGGTAGAAGACATCCGGATCTGTCTGCTTCTTGAGCACATTCAAAGCATCCGTCCACCTTTCTCTTTGCACCCAATAAGAAAGTTCATAGTTGTAGTCGTTAATCGCGTTCGCAAAGAATAGTAACTCTTCTTCTCGGGCGTGGCTACTGATAACATCGTATATCGTTCTGCGGTCGAGGTCTGATTTATGTTTCTCAACGAAGTTGTGGAACTCCTCTCGGATAACGTCGAGCTGTTGTCGGGACTGAGCTATATGTTCATCTCCTGCCTCTGCCTCTACAGCGATGCTGTCTTCCAGTGAGTTGAGCTTCGCCATGAACACTTCTACCAGCCACGTCGCTATCATCATTCTCTGCATGATCTGGGATTTCTTGTACGTCGTAAGCTTCGTAAGGAGGTATTTTCTCAGAGCGTCGGTCTGACCATGGTCGATGAAAGATAAAGCGACATCTTCAAACGGTTTGCTGCTTTTGCCGTAAACACCTGCAGCTTCGATGAAAAGGCCCTTCTCGGCGAGATAATCCCCTGACGCTGTCGCTACTGCATCTTTCTGCGCAACCGTATGAGCATATTGTAGAGCAGTGTCAAATTGCTGCCGCTGAAGCATGATCTGCCAGATATCACGATCCTCATCCCTAGCTACAATTTCGAATATGTCTTGGGCAGTAAATAACCAAAAAGTGTTCTTCTGCTGGTCTATATAGAGACCCAGAGCCTTCTGTCCAGGTTCCAGAATTGATTGGTTGTGTACAATAGAACCTGTAAGCCGATTTGCTACTACAATACGGCCACCAACCAAGCTGACTATGTGCCACTGCGTCAAGACTGCCGCATCGACGAACTCGCCAGAGCTTTGTCGTCTTCCTGAAGCGTCCGCTGACGAGATTTGGGATCTTGGAAGCATCTTCGCTTCAGAATAGACCTTGTTTCCTAAGTCATTGCTCCCCGAAGATGTGGATGTGAGGAGCTTTCCGTGATAAATCCCCTGGGCTGACAGCCAAGCAAAAGCTCGATCCGGCACAGTATCCTCATATGAGGCAGATTCCGGGGGATCTGGAGATATAGCAAGAGCGGAAGGGGCGGCGGCTGAGCCACGCGAAATTTCATGGATGACGGGTTGTTCAGTATCAAATAATTTGGTATAAATGGACCCGCTACCTTCATGGCCGCTCCGCCCAACACGGCCGACAAGGTGAAATAGCCTGCTTTGCGTGCATATAAGAATCCTCCTAACGTCAGCCTTGCCGCCCATGTTATCAACCCATAGTCCCGTGACGGGCCCGTCAGGGAGCTTGTGCAGCGCCTTCAAATACTTCTCTTCTTTTCGGTAGAACTCGGCGGATGGCTCGATAAATGTCTCGTAAATGTTGCCATCCGAGGCACCAATCAGAATCTCGCGGGTCGTAGAGGTCGGAAGGGAAGGATTCCAAGCTACTGACTCGATCGAGACGCCGCGCAAGCGGCTGAGCGGGCGTGGCTGGCGGGACTGAGTATGCAGATAGTAGTTCTCGCCCAGCGAGGTGCAGATCAGTAGGTGTGAGGCGGTGGGATCGAGGAACATGCGCGAGATGACGCCTACTTCGGATACGCGCTTGGGAAGATCGATGTCTGGCTCAGCCGGCGCGGGTCAGCGTTTCCTGTCATCTCGTACATCTCATGTAACAGCCCGCCGAATGAACGGCCTCCCAGGCTTACCGTCTATGTCCTCGGGCTTGTTGAGGTCGATGCGCAGTATGCGGCCATTGGACAGCGCCAGGACCAAGACATTGTTGGCTACCTGTGCAGCAACGAAGTCGGCGGCGATGGAGAATTGGAGCTGCACCGGCTCGATGTCGAAGATGGGCAAGCTCTCGCCGTCGAGTTCATGGTTCAGGCTGCTGGCGCCAATAAAGCCGTTATTTGCGTCGAGCGCCATCTAATCGGCTCGGCTCATCTACCTTCGCATTGTGGATTTCTAAGGAGCTTCGATGCGGGCTGAGCGGTTCGGGCTTTGTCCCTGATGCGACTTTAGGCAAGGATCCGGGTTGAGCTCAATGCACTTGGATAGGTACCAGATTAAGTTGCGAGGGACAATCACGGGAGGTGCCCACCGCCTGCTCACGTTGCACCAATAGGTTTCGAGCTTCCTGGATATATGCATGTAACGAAGCAGCCTCAACGCCGCCGCACCTGATCCAATGCAATGTGACATCATGTGCCATCGTCATCGTCTCTTGTAAGCTAAAGATTCTCTAATTCATAACCTCGTTTCTTTATCTACGGGAGGGCTAGCACAGAAAATACTATGAATCAATTTCTATTCTATATTCAGAGCACTTGTTAAAGAACTTCTTGACGAGATATATTGCGTGCCAATGGCATATTGACACTTTCCAGTCCCCTCCGATTAGTTTCGCGTTGGATATAGCTAAGAAAGAACCGCCTGCTGAATCTCGCTCGCATGAACAATATATGTGTTTTGTCGACCGATATGGGTATATACAAATGGCCGTGTCTTCCCGGTTGCCTCGAATAAAAAGTCCGGGTTGACACTAAATATTTAGAGGTACTTTATTATGTTGACCCTCTGGGTCCGCGCCCGTGCCGTCCACGCCAGTCAGAGCGCCGGCTGTCGGGATCGTGGGGTTTAGTGGTCAATACGTGATGTCTTAGTATGACCCATTAGTTGATGCCGTCGCTTCTCTATCCTCCTCGCCATGCTCTTCCGTCATGGTATCGTCCGTCGTAGCATCTGTATAAGCGTCGTGGTCTATATCATTGCTGGGATGATCGACGTCAACGTTTCTTAGCCAATCTTCTGTTGTATGTCCAGTGCTATACCCGGGATAAGTAGATGGCGATTTCTCATCCTCACCGACGTCACTTGACGGTGGAGCTATCTCATGAACAATAGGTATTACAGGCCGTCGCTGGTCGTCATCCGTTGGTAGGTGGCCTAGGTGCCTAGAACCGGTCGATGTGCTCTTCATGTCCGATGAACCACAGACGCGTTCTAAGTTCATTTGGGGGGCGTCTTCAAACCCACCAAGCTCACCTACGGGTGCCGTTAACCGGCGGCTGTGATGGCCAGGCTTTCTCCCTGTCAGGACTCTGAGCTTCACGACAAAAGTCTTCGCCCTTTGAGGGTCCTGGGCAAGCGTCATCATCTCTTCCCCAACCATCTCGCAACCCATGCGAACGTCCTCGGGGCTCCAGCCTTTGTACTTTGTGAGCAACCGCAAACATGTCGGCTCCATGCCGTTCAAGCATGATAGTAGCCAGAACTTCCCCGTTGATCCATCTTGCGTTTTGAGTGGTATGGAATATTCAGTGAGGTTGACATCGACATAGCCAGCATTAACTAATAATCTTGGTTCGAGGTGTCCGATTCCTCGCGACCGGCCTGACATTATGGAGGCTTCTTGTAGATCATGTGCCAGTTTGTAAAGCATCGATTCGGGTTCAAAATACGCAAACAGATCGTGCATCCCCTTTTTATCATCATAATCCAATATCTCAATCCAACCCCCGGGTTTTAGGCACCGAAAGGCGGACCGATAGATGGTCTCCCAATCCGCAAATGCGCCGGTCATGTCACGGAGATGGATCAGGTCATAATAATTTGGTGGTCGCTCCCACTCTAATTCGGCATCGTCAACTTCCCAGTAAACATTTTGCGGTACCCGACGTTCAAAAATATTGGATATATCGGTCCCTGTAACTTCACATTCGGGATACAGCTCAGCCATGTCGATCGCCCATTCACCGACGCCGGTGCCTATATCAAGGATGTGTGTAGGAGATTCGAGAGGGACGGTAGTCAAATCTCCGTCGAAGACTTTTAAATAGACCTGATTGAGCAGCTGGAGCCGCACTTGTTCGTCTTCATCATTTGGCATGTAGTATGCTCCGCAGTAGCGCCGCCCATTTTCAATGACATAGTTCACATCCAGGTCTGTTATTGACCGGGTCGAGTCTCTGTATCGAGGCAGTCAGTCATGCGCACTAGGACGGTGGCCGGGTGGAAGGTCTACTGACATTGTTTCTGCGTCCTCCCATGATCTATCTGCAGAGCGGTATGTGATAGAGATAGTAGGGAAGTGACTGGGCGTATAGATAGACGTGGTATCGAAGGCATTGGCCCCATATCCATCGTCGTGGTCTAAGATGGGCCCGAGGACACTCCTCGTCCTCGTGCTAAGATAGTCGCTTGTGACATCGTCGGTCGTAGAAACATCGGCGTCTAGTTCAGGGACTGCTGATTCCGAGATGGGACGGGTCGAGGCACTGAACCCATCGGAGAAGGAATTGGACGAATGGGTTGATTGCGGTGCCATGCTGAGCAGGTTATAATGGCCGAGTCTCTCGGCTCCGGTTACGGTTGGATAGTACTACCGCTCCTGCAGCAGTAACACCAATCCTGTATCCTTCCGGTGCGCTAAATCCCGTCGATTTTTGTGCTTTGTGCTCGATCCCATGATGGCAGGCAACACGCCGTCACCTCATAGAAAGACAGCTTGCAGAGTAGAGACTCGGGTCACGGAGAAGAATCGAGGCCAGGCAGTAGAGGCCTATATCGGTCTATTCCCGGCGAACCATGGCGCAGATGCAGTGGGTAGATCACGAAACGAATGTGAATACTTCGTACTTGGGTATGTAACTGATGATGGTGATAGTGACAGGGTGCGTTGGAACAAAGGAGTGGTTTGCATTCAGCTCGAGGCTAGCGATTGGTTAAGACGGTCACGACAGGCATGGCAGGCATGGCAGGCACCGGCGCGCTGCTGATCTGGTGTCATATGGCTGCTCGCTACAGAGGGAATGCTGCAAGTGCTATGTGCCAGTGCAGGGGAGGGTAGCATCGTCTGATCACCCACCGAAGCCACGAAACCACCGACAATGGGTGACACGCAGCTAGGTAGCTAAGTACACCATGATAGTGCCTCGGTAAACCAATAGAAGCCCCTGTTTTGGATTGTCAAGCCTGCAAAAGAAGCCCATGTCGGGTCCAGATGTCGACTAGCCCCCACTAGAACCACACCTGGGCACACTAACCATGGGCCCTGAATTAGCCCTTTAACTCATGTTCACTGTGTAGTTATACACAGCTCAGTACACCATTGCTGGCCAGAAAGTCATCGCAACTCGCACATCGATATAACAGTATGTGTATTGGTAGTTCTAAGCGATGCTTCTAATCTTGCAAAGGTGAATCATCATTAACCCAAAGCCAATCCTAGAAAATCTCCCGACCAATACAGATTTTAGTGAAGGTGAAGGGCAAAATGGCATTTATCAAGCATTCCACCAAAAGTTCCAACAAAGGATGACTGCGCAGACAGGAGTGATTGGACAGTTTGGGCACCGGAAACTAAAAGCAGTCACCGACGCCGGCATGTCTAGGGGTGCCTATAAGACATGAGAACATGAATTTGCTACGGCTGGCAGGATTCCATACCCTGAACGTTTGTGCCGTACTATCGAAATTGCTATCTTAGATACCTAGCAATACGGGTAAAATTTATTATACTCTTGGAAGATGAGGAAGATCATTATAGCAAGCCAGATTTCTAGATGATTCCTTCCTAGTATCCCGTTCCTTATTCCTCACTCATTATAAGTACTTGGATACATTATATGTATGTAGATTTAAATAGCTTCTCATCAGCAGCCGGTCAGTCTGCGGGCGGGAAGCCACGGTGGGCCTTAACTCCACCTAGGTATGGCATTCTGGAATACAAATTAAAACCACGACGGATTTACTCCGTATGATTGTTTGAGACAAAAGTCTGATATTCGATTCAATTAAAGCTAGTAGAGTCATGTTCCTCTCAAGACCAAAAGAATCATAATGAACTACTCCGTCAAGGTACTTAGTGCTGCAGCAATCCGCAGCGTCACTACAATAAAGCGCGGTTCAACCACGTGGCCCTGGGATCCGTGTACTTAAGTTGTGTTGTAAGGCTTCTTCTTACGGGGCTTTATGAAAGTCGCTAAACTGTTTACTATTGCAAATGCTTGGCTATTTATAGACATTAAGCCTATGGATACTTAAGTATACTGCAGATGGAAGGCAACCTAGGTTTCGAAGCGAGAATAAAATTCAGCTACGAGAGGTTGTAGATTCTCACAACATCTTCACCGGCACAGACAAATAACTAATTGTGTCGAGGTTGGATATGCGTTACGATATAATCTTGACAGATGCTCGACAAGTACCTAACCTAGGTAGTTTGTGTAATTTGCCCTCCTCTATCACAGCGAGCCCACATGAGAACAAAGAAGGCGATGCAAATAGGTTGATACGCGATGCTAATGTTAATGCTATCTATATAATCTATCATAAAGCAATCCTTATGAGTGTCTTGGTCTAGGACGTTCCATTCCCACATCCACCAGCCTCATGGCCTCTCGGCCTCATTACCCCGGGTATCTTGAACATAAACTCATTTAACAATACATGATAGCGACGAACCCACGTCGGTATTCACAAAATTGCAACCTGACGACGCTTAACCTGAGACTTTTCGCTTCTTAGCCGAAGGTGGCTCGTCACAAATCTCTTCCTTATCAGAATGCACCTCAGTCTCAACGACGATTGGGAAAGGGCTGAGCACTTTGCTAATGTCGCCCCACCATTCCTCTCCGAAACGCTTATACCACTCTACCGTAACCTTGAGGCCCTCGGCAAAGCTTGTCTTTTGTTTCCAGCCTAGTTGACGAAGCTTCGTGCCATCCACCGCGTAGCGGTGGTCGTTGAAAGGGCGATCATGGGTATACTTGATCCATTTGCTGAACTCTGACGCGTCCTCGTGCACGATCCCCATTTCTTTGAGTATCATCCTACATATATCAATGTTGGAGATCTCGTCATAGGATCCTACATTGTAAACCTGCCCAAGAGCGCCTTTATGCAATATCGTATCAAATGCGTCAGCCGCGTCGCCCGCGAAGAGATACCTACGCGTAGGGCTTCCGTCGCCGTGCAAAACGGCTGGTCGTTTGCGGTTCAGTAGGCAAGTAAATTTAGGAATGATTTCTGTGGACAAGCAAGTAAGTTTACTGGATGGTTAGGAAAGATTCACAGCCTCAAGTACTCACTCTCCGGATACTGGTGAGGTCCATACACATTGTTGCTTCTGACGATGATGACCGGAAGCTTGAAGCTCTTCATGTAGGAGTAGACAAGCATTTCAGCAGCAGCTTTACTCGCGGCATATGGATTGGTTGGGGCGAGGATACTCGTTTCCAATAGGTCATCGTCGTCGTCTTTGACCTCCCCATAGACCTCATCAGTCGAGATATGGATGAAACGTTTGATGCCAACCTTCTTTGCACTTTCTAGCATGACATGAGTGCCGTACACATTGGTGTGCGTAAACCCGTAAGAGTTGCCGAAGCTCAGATCGACATGCGATTGAGCCGCAAAATGGAAGATGGTATCAATGTTGTACCGTTCTATACAATCGAGAACCTCGGATGGATTTGTGACGTCTCCATGATAGAAAGTAAAGTTCCGCTTGTCGTTCAGCATACGCGTGTTGTTCAACGAGGAACAATAATCCAACTTGTCGAAGGAAACGATGTTGTAGGCTTGTGGATAGGTCAATGTGAGGTGTCGAACTAGCCAACAGGCACTGGGAATATCTTTAGTTTTGGTGGCCAAAGCTGGTCAGCCAAACAAACTCACATGAAGCCAGCTCCTCCTGTAATCATTATGTTTTTTACATCGACCAAGGGCTCAAATTTGGTGGAGCCGGTCAGAACAGGTGCTTCCTTCCACACTCCATAGTCATTGAAAAACCGACTTGATTTCCTGCCGTTTGGTGGCGCTGCATATGAGACACATCAGCCAACGAAAGCGCGAGATCGGTAGTTCTTCAACGCTTACCCTGTACTCCACTGTCGTCATTTGTCTGGGTCGAAGCTGTCATTTTAGAGAAGGCCGCGTGGCAAAATAGCGTCGGAGTGAATTGATGAACTGAGAGAGGTTACGGCGTCTCGCTGTGTAAAGAGCGGACAGCAGAGTTTAAAGTAGAGAACGTTAGTAACACGCCGAGTAAAAAGAACGTAGGTAGTGAGTGAAGATTCTCGTTTGGAACGATAAGTTGGCTTGGCGGAATCCCCAGGACCGAATGCCGATCACCCGATCACGTTGCAACACGCAACAAGGAAAGACAATCTGGCCTATTTGATGCTGACCAGAAGCGAGGGAATTCAAGATTCACAACGGCCCGGGCCAATGTTTTATGTTCGAGGGTCGCAAAAGTTGATGCAGCGATAGTCAGACTCGGCCGTTGTTGGTCATTGAAGTGAAACTGAACCAGGGCATCTCGACGCTTACACGTGGTGACCTTAATCGCTTTTTAGGAGGCAAGACTCCGCGAAGACCTGTCAGCATGCAACTACCGCAAGAGAATTCAACGAGTGACTATTGGGTATGTAGATGCTTGAGTAAGTAGGGTGACTTTCGAAGGGCTAATGAGGAGATTCTTGGGCTGTTGTGCTGAGTCAAATCCAGTCATTCATTGTTCACTCCACCAGCCAACCACTATAAGTTGCTGCTACTTCAAGTTCTACACTGAGTTGCAGCATTGGGTAGTTCCACACACCCCACAATAGATGGGCTGACGTACACCAGGTAGTACTTTCCATACTCTTACATACACTACAACTATTATTTCCATGACTCTCAGGTTACGCAACGTGTTACTTCGTTATGCCGCAGAAATTTCCCAATTTCTGATTTTGATATCTTCAAATCATGGTTGTTATAAGCGCATATATTGGGTCCTTATTCCTCCACGGCAAGTTTAATTTGTAGTACTTACCTACTGATTAATTCCCGCGAGGTAGTGTTCTGACATTACTTCCCATGAATAAGAATAGGTAATGTATTGTAGAACTTAGGCACTCACACAATTTTGCTAAAGAAGTTGTAGAGTTATTCGACAGCTTACGATATCTGCAAATATTGATGCGCAATACCTACCTAAAGCTGGCTAGGTAGGATGTAACGATTGAACTCCTATTTATGCAGGGTCCCTGATCAACATCACTAACATTATCGCTTAGCACAGAGACACCCATAGAGAGAAAAAGGTCTAACTCTGTTTCCTTGTGTAAGCACGTACTACATTTGAATGTACCTATATTAGATACCTCAAAGGCACCAGCATAAGTATTTTGTGTCCCATATTCCACCCGCTAGTCAAGTGTAGCCTGCCAGTCTCAGGTTACCTGATCCTCTACTTCCCGCTCCCCCTGCCAAGAACTACGCAATAGGGCTTAAGCTGAAATGCAGCCTCGATTGGGGGCTGAATGGATCTGATGGATCTGTTTAGTCTATCTTATCAATGATAGCACGTCACTTCAAACAAATATCCTCAGATTCCTAGCTCGTTGTCACAAGGGCTAGTGTTTAGGGCTTGGAATAATATTCAGAATTGCGATAATCTTCTTGGGCATCAAGGAGGCATACCAGTCTGCTTTCCTTTTGCCCTTCGCGGCGAACCTAGGTCTATATATACACGGATCGTTCGCATTTACTTGCCTACCTAGATAATTCAGGTCCGTTTCGCAGCATTTAGCCAACACGGGCAGTTGAATTATTCAAACCCCGAACCACAGCCCAAATACCGACTTACAGATTAGTGTTACGATATTGCCGACCAAGCCCTAGTAAGCAAGTAGTCGCATACTCTTACCTAGGGTGTCTCTGTGTAACACTCGTCAACTAACCTAAGGTTAGGTCTCGCGAGTTCCACTGGATGGGACAGAATCCCCTCTTATGCTACATACTTACCTGTATCACTGCCCATAGGTGCGTACATATCAAAGGCAGAATTTACTACGTACGGATGGGTGTTTCAAACCCAGACGCCATCGATTATTATCGTAGTAGTGTTTCATATGTCACTGCGCCGTTGTATGTAGTACAGAGTTGTACCTATCAACACGCCACTCATGTGGAGTGAAGAGCGCAGTATTTTAAGACAATTTCGGCTACGCACCTAAGACAGATTGGTTAGTCAGTTCATGACCGGGCCGTTTATCAGGTAAGTCTTAGACAATTGGTGGTTCCTTAACCAGTACCTATCCTGCGGGCCATAACCAGTACCTATCCTGCGGGCCACAGCCGTTCCGTTCCGCATTGGGTCTCCGCCATAACTGTCGCGGAGACCTTGTGGAGAACCCTGAGGTCTCTGATATGCCGTCATTTTGTGTTTGGTAGTAGTTGGGTGGATACTGTCCCACCTTCGGCGCTGCTAGCTACCTAACACGGTAATCACATACGTACATTCCGGGTTGCTATGTCAATTTCATGAGACAAGGCACTTTACACTACCTCTAATCGTCACATAGATTTTTCAAATTGACTCAAACGATTGACCTCATTCTTAAATGCGTTGGCACCTCTGTTACATGCCCGTACCTGTTCGGGAAACTCTGCCGTCAAATATCATTTTCCTTGCTGTCTGACCTCTATGCAGTTCAAGTATGACCACCTAAAAAGCTGTATGCCCTATTTGAGCATCTAATTCCACTGCCCACCGCTGTGTAGAGCCCAGATCCAGGCGCCCACTCTGCGATCTATGGTTCTTACGGTTCGACCTAAGTGATATCTCATGCTGCTCCCGATCCAGTATGAGCTACTCCCACAGCCATCATGCCCCAAGCGCTTCGGCCGCATCCTCGCGAACAAACAGCCGCGCCGATAATGAGAGACCTAGCGATTTTGATGAGTTGGGCAACGATCGAATGTCCCCTCGCGATGACGAAGACATTGGTGGTCTAAGGCGCCAGAGCGACCTGGAAGAGACGTTATTGGAGAAGGACACAACAGAATACCCTGTCCCAGAGCCGCCGTCGCAAACTGGCATTGCCCGGGTCTCCTTCTGGATCGTAGTCAATACGCTGGCTACTATTGGGATTGTAGGTTCTATATTGATCGCGGCGAAACTGAGCGAAGCTAACGCTCTTGGCTCAGGTTTTTACGAACAAAACCATATTCTCCGACCCGTCTTTGAAGCTGGCGCAGTTGACATTTGCGGCCTTTCACTTCTTCATGACCTGGTTGCTCCTGTACACACTCTCACGGCCTCGCTTTGCCTACTTCACCCCACGAAGGACGACTATTCGAGAGGTTATACCCCTATCTATAGCCATGTCGCTCAACGTAATCCTACCAAACCTATCACTAGCGTACTCTTCCATCACCTTTTACCAGGTGGCGCGCATTCTCCTCACTCCTACCGTCGCCACTATGGATTTCTTCCTATACCACACTACACTCCCTCGAAATGCTGTTATGGCCCTTGTTCCTGCGTGTCTAGGAGTTGGTATCGTTTCATACTACGACTCGCTGCCCACCGACGATGCGCATGTCAAGACAACTTCTAGCATAGGCGTTCTCTTCGCCTTCTCCGGCATTTTTGCATCTTCAATATACACAGTATGGATCAAAAGCTACCAGCGAAAACTTCAGATTTCAAGTATGCAGCTACTGCTCAACCAAGCACCGGTTTCGGCGTTTCTCTTGCTCTACGTAATCCCTTTCGCCGATACTTTTCCTACTTGGTCCCTGGTCCCTCTAAATCGATGGTTGATGATCTTGATGGTGAGTCTATGATATGATTGCGCTATCTAGTGCGTAGGTTAACCATGGCCAGTCTGGGATATTTGCCGCGTTGATTAATCTGTCCCAATTCTTCATCATTGGCCAAACGGGACCAGTATCCAGCACAGTGGTGGGCCATCTCAAGACCTGCCTCATCGTCACTCTTGGTTGGGTGACCTCTGGGAGATCGGTCGGTGACAAGTCGGTTCTCGGTGTCTTTGTTGCAATTGGGGGCATCATCTCGTAGGTCATCCAATAAACTTTTGAGGCTCTGAGGCATTCAGCTCCTGACATCATCTTTACAGTTACTCAATCGTTATGCTTCGATACTCAGCTCAAGTGTCCAAGTGAAAGCGCCAATAGAAATGCTATGGGAGCCATATAGGAGTATTGGTGTTCATGATAGTTACAGGGCAAAAAACATAGCGAAGGGATCCTCTCAGTTGCTAGACAGGTTTGATGGCGTTTCGGTCTTTTCAGCATTTCACAGCAAGCAGCATCGTAGTGTCTTTATCATGCAACCTGCTGGGCAGTTTTGTAGCTTCAGGCGTTGTTGGCTGTAGATGAACCCGGGTTCACAATCGGATTATGCAGATGGTAAAATACCCATTGTCTTCGCGAAGATATATTTCTATAATATCTCTGAACTGCCGCTATGTCGCTGTGCGTTCACAAGCATAATGTAGCAGAGTGACACTAACCAGACTCAGGTTAGATAGTTCTACCTAGCCACAGTGTGTTTAGGTAATCATAAGTGGGTCAGAGAGCGCAGGTAGGAGCATGACGCAGACGTAAGGATGTACTTCATATAGGTACCTAGCATGGTAGGCGCAGCGACAGACAAGAGCTTGTCTGATCTCACCTTGCTTAATTAGGTACTTCGATCTCCGTAGGCTCCCAAGCTTCCGACATAAACATCACCATTCATAACGGCGCATTGTTCTTCTCAAACGCTACGGGCCAACGGCCGAGCATCTTCAATCTGCGGAACCTGGACACCGGCGACACCAGCATAACCTTATACTCAACCACAACCTTTTTCGGCCTGATGAGCATACGTAGTAGCCCTGCTCCCCTCCCCCGCCTCTTCGCCCACGACCTTGTCGCAACCTCTTGGCCAAAGTGCGCTCTGAACTCTGTCCCTGATTTGCCGTAATTGCCAACCATCAACTGCCCGGTCCTGTGTTACTTAGAGTTTCCAGCGACAAAAGGTATTCACTATGTGGAATGACGAGGAAGATAACAACCCCTACGGCACGAGCTTCGACCGTCGGGATTCTATAACATCGTCGTCTGCTAATCCCGCCTCCCCAAGCTCCCGTGACTGTAAGTCTCGCTGAATTTTCTTCAATGTCTGGGGACGGGGACGTGCGATGGGAAATGGTGGCGCTGGGCGACTTTTCTTCTGAGGCTGAACCTGACTGGGTGTTCATAGACCAACAGCGCTTCGAGGACCCCAACACACCGTCCACGACAAGTGAGGAAGCAGCGCCGCCTCCGACATTCGGCCGTCAGCCTAGCGATGCAGAAAGTGATGATGAGTTCAATCAACCGACTCCTCGTAGGAAGCCCGGTGGATACGACAGTCGTATCGAGCAGATCCTCTACGAGAACCCGGAGCTTCCCATCCTTATAACCGATGCTGGCAAGAGCACGGAAAGTGGTGGAAAATTTATCGTCTATACCATACGTACCGGGGTATGCTTTCTCGCCTGCTGCGTGCTTGTCTGCCACTCACATGAATGTACATCTAGGACCTCGAAGTCCGGCGTCGATATTCGGAATTTGCGTCATTGCGTGATGCTTTGACTAAACTTCATCCTACGCTCATCATACCCCCGATCCCAGAAAAGCATACCATGGCGGATTACGCTGCGAACCCAACTAATGCGAAGCAAGATCAGCAGATTATAGATCTGCGCAAGCGCATGCTTGCTGTCTTCTTAAACCGATGTCGAAGGATGGACCAAGTGAGAGAAGACGGCATCTTGTGGAGATTTTTGGATCCTAACGTTAGCTGGGTATGTTACGTTGGCTCATTCTTACTCGGGATCCGGCACTGACATTAATATAGAACGAGGTTCTTCATTCACATCCTCTATCATCCATACCCAAGTCCATTTTGAAAGCGCCACCTTTGGACACGGCAAATCCTACCCCAGCGCACGGCTATTTGCCAGTGCCCAGCTCTTCGGCAAAGTTGAAGAACACGACGAGTTCATCACCTGCACCCGTTTTTGATAGCTCTAATACAGTTGGATCCCAGGTTTTGCGTCGGTTTCCCCCCGATGCCCGGGATTTGTCCGAACATGACTTGGATCCTTACTTTATCGCCTTCGAATCATCCATCAAAGAATTAGAGAATGCTTTGATGGGGCCAATGGAAAAGGTCAATCGTCGTACTCTTAGTCATTTAAGCGCACTGGCTACAGACCTTTCCGATCTTGGAGCCAAGTTTAATGCTTTCGCGCTATCAGAGCCTTCGGCATCGCTCGCAGCCGCTATAGAGCGGGTTGGCCAAGCCGCAGACTCATCGTATATAGCAACCGAAGAGCTATCTAGCTCCCTTGGCGCCAATTTCGCGGAACCCATGAGAGAAAACGCTCAATTCGCCGGTGTCGTTCGAAGTGTTTTACGCTATCGAGTTCTGAAGAGAGTCCAGCAGGAAATGACTAATGATGATCTAGTGAAGAAGAAGGCGCTCCTCGAACAGTTAGAAAGCAGCGAAGCCGAAGCTAGACGAATCGAACACTACCTCAGCAGCAGCCAGCAGATTGGAGGCACCCAGCACGTTCAACCCCCGCGGAGATCATCAAGCATGAAAGAAACCTCGTCGCACCATAGGGAAGGCAGCGGCGAGGATACAGCTTCTATCGACTCTGATTTTCCCTCTGCTCATGGGGATACGTCCTCAGCACCTTCTGCAAGGGTGGGTGCCCCCGAGCGTCCAGCTGCCAGCCCAACCCACAGAAAGGTCGTCAGTGGCAACTCTATCACGAACAAAATCTTTGGACCAATCCGTCATGCGATTCAAGGTGTTGCCGACGTTGACCCCGAGAGGACACGACGCGACACTATTGGAAAAACACGAGAGAGCATCGAACAACTTGAGCAGGCCCAAGTAGCAATAGAGCACGACGTGCGAGCCGCAAGTGCTAGCATCTTGCAAGACTTAAAGAGGTTTCAGAATGAAAAAGAAGAAGATTTGAAGCGGTATATGGTAAGAAATATTTCTATCTTTTTTTTATATCTTGTGGAATCTAACTAGCTTTCTTCTAGCTCGCCTATGCCAAAAGTCAAGTCGAATGGGCGAAGAAAAGTAAGGAAACTTGGGAAGAAGCGAAGGCGGAAATTACAAAAATCGATGAGGCGTAGAATATGCTTGAACGAGAAAAGTGCCCACGACAAACAATTCGGAGAAACAGGCGTTTCGGAGGCCCCTTGGCCTGCATTGTTTAAAGTCATAATGTAGATGACCTAGTTTGGCGCGCATGGATAGGCTAACAAGACGAGGATGAGGATCGCCTAGCATACATTTTGATAAGACAGCAGGTAGGACATTTATACACCAAGGGGAAGGTATCTATCTTACGGTTGGAGTATGGTCAATTGGTGCTTTTGTCGAGAATTATTATTGAGCGTGATAATATCATATGCCCATCTCTTTTAACGATTCCTCTCACAACTCCAACCTAGAAAAACCTATGTCGCTCTCCCGTTATCAACAATGCCAACTCTCTTCATTGGTCTACTCTTACTCTCAATCTCTCAACTTCTCCTCATTATTACTCTATTATAAGCAAGCCATCGCTGCAGTCGTTGAACCATCAGCTTAATATAGACACTGCGTCACGTTCTGCTTCGACCTAGTGAGCATCAACACGGCAACCACGACCCCGTAGAGCCCCAGGACCTCGGCGAAGATGAGGATCAAGACCATGCCGATGTACAGGCGCGGCTGCTGTGTGCTGGCACGGACTTTACACACGTTAGTATCAAAATTAGTTTCAAGGTGTACCAATCGATATAAGAGAGCAAAAAACCTACCGCCGGCATCACCTACAATACCGATGGCGAACCCGGCCGCCAGCCCGCACAGCCCGACGGAGACTCCGGCCCCGAACTGCACGAAGCCTTGGTACAGCGGCATCTTTTCTTGTAGGTCGCCTTGGATTAGCACGCTTGATACGAGGCCGTAGATGGAGAGGATCTGCGCCATGATTGCGCATAGTCTGGATGGATAAGTAAGTTATTATTTATTATCAGAGCCATGTTTCGTTGTGGAAGACTTCCAGGTAGGCTAACGGGGATGTTTAGGCGTGCTGGAAAGGGAAAAGGAGGTCAGTCAGTGAGAGGCTATGTACGCACGTGTTCTGCATCAAGCGTTCCGGCCGGATGATTCCCGACGAAAATATGGCTCCGGCCGACTTCGCCGTTCCGTAGGAGGCTCCGATCACGGTGAAGACGATGGATGCAGCGCAGCCCATGGCGCCGAAGAAGGACTATTTTCGAGAGTTTTAGCAAAAATAGGTCAGTTCGTGATGGGTGGGAGGAGCCGATGTCCGCTTGGAATTCGAGATGGATACGTACAGCATATACGGGACTATTTGAGAAAGGTGTATTAGTTCATAGTATAGTGAGGTCTGAGCCGTATAGGAAACCAGGTCGCAAGGCTCGAGGCTTCAATAACGTTTTGCTCACTTACCAGCGCGCATCGTTATAGCCGTCCATCTCGAACCTCTTGAACCTTTAAGTGGATAGCTGCTTGGACAGTTGGATTATCACTAGCTATAATCTTAACATGCGAGTATACAGTTCCGGAGGGTTGTTGGGAGGCTTGCACGAGACTAACTTGCGTCAAGTTGAATAAGAATACTATTAGCTGGCACTTATCTTTGAGAAGATAGTATTATATGTCAGCCTAGTTAAGTCTGGATAATACTATCTACCTGATCATTCACTATTAGGTACATACATACCAAAAATCTATGTAACTAGGTAGCGCAAGGCATCAATGATAAGAACGGAGGCCTGGCTGGTGGCCTTTTTCAGGCAGACGAATATGGTGGCTGCTTACTGGTTCCGTGCCGCACGCAAGTTAATGTCATGAAAGTTTACCAACCAAGACATCATCCTACCGCGGGGTAGGCTGTTTCGATAAAGGAGAATGGGAGATTTGATGTTCTTGTATAAGGAATGGATAGATAATATGTAGAGAGATCGAAAATATATGGTCTTACTTACTCATGGCTACGGTAGCGACTAAAGCAATGCTTAAGCGCAGCGTTATACAGCTAGAACGACATCTTCAGTGTATTCGGAGATCTACCTGCTCTATCTTAGGAAAAGGATAATACTGCAATACGCGAAATTCAAAGAGACCAGCAATGCTAATCCTTAAAGTTGGTTAATCAAGCATTTACATGCTCCATGCCGGCTACACTACCTAACCTAAGTAGTTTATTCCTTGACCTCGGTTTGCTTAGATCAATATTTGCAGTATCGTGGACCGTATTTGGAAAGCGGGGTATAAACGTTCACGTCAACCACATAGTGAAGTGAAATTAGAAATCGCTATGTTATCCTGTCGCTATTAACATTCTTTTCTTGTATTTCTCTATTAGTAGATTGCAAGACATAACTCTCTCATAATCCCAATATGGATTACACGGATTGGACAGATGGGGGGCTTGACGAGATTGTGTCATTCGTGTCCACGGAGTCTCTGCTCAAGGCACATTACAATTATAAGGAGCCCTTCAACCCGGTTACAGACCTGCCAGAGTCAAAGTTAAACAGAGTTGACGAATGGGCATGTCAAGTGGCCGGCGTGACGGCAGAAGCGTCAACTTCGGCCCAGTGTATTCCTCGGCATCCATGCGATGTGCTCGCTGAGCATTGGGATGATATCTTTGACCGATACCGTTTCGCTTCACATCTGTTCGATGGCGAGAGCTCAATGCTGGAGTCACCTACGTGTGCTCTGTGTAAGCTGCTAGCTCGGTCACCTATGATAAGTAACGGAGGACCGCTCCGGCGTGACTGCTTTGCTGTATACGCGGTCAACTTGCTTGATCAGCGTGAAAGACTTGCAGCTGGGAACTATGCGCCCGAACACTTCGTTATGGGACTTACGATCAGCGTGGGCCGCCACATACGTCCCCAGGAACACTTGGAAGGCTTGTCTCGGAAGAATCATCGCTATGGCGCTCAGGATCTCATTGTGCCGGCGATCACTCAAGGTGATAAAGACAACCTTGGACATTATTCCCCTTATATGGCTCGTATGATTGACTCTAAGCAGACTGATTTCAGTTTACTTCAGCAATGGATCAGCAAGTGCGAGACTAATCACGCTGCCTGCCAGAAACATCAAGGATCTTTTGAGCAGCTAGGCGTTACTTTGACAGTTGTCGATTGCCAATCGAAATCAAAAGTTCCTCTACCGCGAGGCGAGCGGTACCTTACTCTGAGCTATCGATGGGGAAAGCCACCTGATTGTGATGATCCATGGGCTGTGTCCGCAGCGCCCCGAACCGTGCGAGATGCAATGGCTCTTACCCTGCGATTGGGCTTTCGGTATCTCTGGGTAGACCGTCATTGCATTGACCAGAATAACGAAGTCAACAAGGCAAGAGAGTTGGCAATCATGGACCACATATACGAGAATGCCACAATGACCATTGTCGCCATGGCCGGGAGCGATGACACCTATGGTCTTCCTGGCGTGGGGACCGAGCCGATAGTATCACGGAACGAACCATCCAAGGCGAATTTGGCAGGACACACTCTTGTTTCGTTAAACCCGGACATCTTAGCTTCAGTGAGAAATTCGGAATGGTCAACTCGAGCTTGGACTTTCCAAGAAGCACTGCTGTCCAGACGTTGTCTCCTTTTCACGCCAGATCAGGTTTACTTCATATGCAGAACCACATATTGGAGCGAATTCTTGCCAAATTTCCCTGATATTAAGCTACATAGCGGAGATGGCGCGGTTACTCAATTCGATCCTGATTCTGTCTCAAGTCGCGAACTTTCGCTCGCCAACCTCTTCTCCTTCAAAAAGGGAGGTTTCGACCCAGCGCGGAGTAATCTCGCTCAGTTCCGGCGTGATGTCAACATCTATATGAAAAGAATGATGGGCGATCAAAACGACGGGCTGAATGCTTTCCGAGGAATTTTGAGTCGCTCGGTCTATTGGAGCTACTACGGTGTCCCGCTCATCACAAGAGTTGGCCGTGAACTGTCAAGAACGACAGATCCTACAGAAGATACCAGAAATCTCCCCAATCTCCCAGAAACAGTCAGTAACGTTGTCAGCATCGTCATTCAAAAGTACGCCAGGGACCGACGTGTGGAGCAGATGATCTCCACGACAGCGCCAGACCCCTCTAAACAACGAAAGCATAAAAACATGTTCGGTGGCAATGTTTATGAAAACTACACATATGACTGCTTGCCTGGTCCCGGCGAACCCTTGCATCCGTCGCCGGTATTGGCGTTCCTTCACGGACTAAGCTGGGCAGTCGAACGTAAAACAACGTGCTCCCGGCGACTGCCAATGCCTTCGTGGTCCTGGGTCAGTGTCTTCGGAGGGTCCGTGGAGTTCAGGGGGGCCGTGAACGGCAACGGTGACCTGGACGGATCCAAGGAGCTACCGACAGACGTATCGACGATTCTCAACAGCGACGTCAAGGTGTGGCTACCGCTCGACAGGGGGCTGCCGCCAAAATGGATCGAGTTCGACCTCGCATTTCAGAGTAGTTCGACAAAATTGATCCCGGAACATAGTCCCCTGATAAGAATCGAGTCGCGCGTCGGAGACATTGAAAGCGTCACTTTTCAGCCCTGTGAGAGCGAGAGCTTTTTCGACTCCAACAAGGTGCTTGTTTCCATTGCTGGCTTCGTCGACACTAAGCCGTATGAGATTTATATCGACTGTCTCGACGAGCTTCCTGACCGTGCAGCTGACGGAGACACCACATGGGACGACCTGGGCTGGAGGTTCCTACTCACCAGCCGCTCAACAATATATAACGCAGGCCCCGAATGGAAAGAGAAGTGGAAGGACTGGCAACCCACCAATGCGTTCCTCATCGTACGGCCATTTGGAGACTACTACAAACGAGTCGGGTTCTTGAAAACGAAGGACAAATTATACCGGAATGCGAAGCGGGAAACAGTGGTTCTTACTTAGCCTAACCGTGATGCTCCTCAACCTAGTAAGCAGATTTTCACCTCGTCTATGTATCGAAAAAGGGACTCTTGGTCTCCTCTCCCGTCGTGGTTTTGTCTGCTATCTTAACCTTGGCCGTGGATTGGCCCCCCTCAACCTCCTCATCTCATTTTGGCCTGATCTTTCTATCCTCTTTCAAATTTCCGATAAAATAGAGACTACTCTCACTGTGCCATGCAACCGCCTTGAGAAACCGGTATATCTTAGAATAAGCTTAAACGTATACCCTAAAAATAACTAGAGCGAGGACTGCCGGCTTAGTATTGTTTTTTTTTTGGCTCGGGATTCCTTTGCTGTACTAGGAGTTCCGGGGCCCCACTCTCCGTCCGGGTTATCATCTTGTCGTTGATATAAAACACCTTGCGCTGAGCTTTGAACGTTATGTCGCATACCAAAGATATGTCCTTAGCTTAGATGCAGCCATGCTGAGCTACGTAGTCGCCTGATAGGCGATGCTAAGATATACGTGATTAAGAAGAAATTCTACTCGTAAGATAGCGGTGGCCTTATTTAGTAAGTCGCTAGTCTAGTCATTCATAGTACGTGTACCCTAGGATGAATGGTGCTCGATATTCATATTCTGTAGAGTATGATGAGTCGTGTAGAACGGAGTGTGGTCGAGGAAGGAAAAATAAGAGACGACTCAATACCCAGTCTCATAACACCGCCACCAAGTACCTAGTTTGTGTACTGGTATTTCTGACGCTGAGGATTGGCGAATTGTCAACTCAATGTGACTCTGTGACAATCAAGGTAAGAATAAGCGCTTGCGTCACATCGTGTATCCAGGGTCTCGGAAGTCTCAGGGGTGATGGAACTACTGTATTTCCTAATCTCATACAGTAGACGACATATTAATCAGCTATCACTTCGAGGAGGCCGTAAGAGCCAATATGTAACTCGATAAACCTCAATTTTCATTATTACTTATATACAAATATTATGGAGGTCCTTTGGATAATGTCCGAAGCTTCGTTGTTGACTAGACAGGCGGCCCAATCGGGGATTTGGAAAGTCCGCTGGCGTTTCCGGATCGTCTTCAAACTTGTCGGCGGATCGCTTCGTGTATGATCGGCGCAGCCCAGCAGTAGCAGCAGCGCTTCTCCCTTCCAAAACGGCCCCCGCGGGATAACTAAGTAGCTGGGCGGGAACCTGACACAGCGCAAAACGTATCAGGGGCGGGCGCCAAGCCCTGAAACGGGTTGTCGGCAACATCCTGCGCTTGTCTCTCTGTCTGCAGCAAAGCAGCTTGTGATCTTCATTATGTTATTGAAACATGTCCTCTGATTTGCATAGTTGTCGGATCACGGATATTAGCGACCGGCGTCAGCAAAAAAGTAACTTGTGGCAAACGAACGCTCATCAATCGGAGAGAACGCGTAGCTATGTTAGATTCATGAATCCTTTCCAACGGAGTACCTAGGGCCGTCCGCCACATCCCGCTCAACTCAAGAACGGATATCGAGAAAATTGAAAATAGTTGAAGCTAAAATAGCGAGAAAGAAGTGACAACGTGGGCGGCCGCGCGTCAGTTCCCAACACAGCGTAACCTCATTGGTCCTGGATGCGTCTTGCAGGCTGCGCGACCCCTGTCCGGGGTCCTGACCTGACTTGTTTTAAGGACCATTATGGGCACAGTCCCACTGCAAGCTACCTATTTACATGCAATTCTTGACAATCCGTTGGCTCGGGACCCCTCAACAAGCTAGTTCTGCCTTAGTTGTAATGTAACTATCAAATAAGTCCTACAACAAACACACAGCTTGAGACAGAACAGAGCCTCCCTCCCTCCCTCCCCGTAACCCCCCTGGCCTCCTGTCGTAATCGTAATCAGAGATACCTACCTAAACGCACGTGCGAAGGCGCGTAAGACGCCCTGACAAAACTGTCGGTGGCTCAGATGTCAATCATGGCCCTGCTAAGCTGCTTGTACTTGGCGAGCCCCCCCGGCTCAAGTTGTTTCCATGTAACTCAGCCTCCGCAGCAAGAGGCTGGGGGAAGGAAGGGAAGGGTAGGATAGACGCAACGTAATATTGTCATGGGAAAGCTTGGCCCGCGCCCCTCTTAAGACAGCAATGGTCTGCTGTTTCTGTTTGGGTTTCGTTTTTTTCTAATCCTGCTCAGTCATAGTCCTGAAAAATATTCTTCTTTTATTTTTTGTTCGGCTTCTATACATCGTCTTGACTCGTCACTACTCGTCACCCCGTGATATATCCGCAGCAAAAGACACACGACATCTCGCAAGGGTTACGAATCAGTCCCACCGGTCTGGAAGAGTTTCCACCACAAGTCCCTTGGCTTGCATGGGTAGACCGCACGGTCCGGGCTCCAACGTCAGATCCAGCATAAAGAAGACGTAAAAGGAAAAAAAAGATATTAGAGCATCCCTGGGTCCGGCATAGCAATCACTTTTTGTTTTTTTTATGTTTAAGTTATAGCTGGCGTTGTTTGTTGTGTTTCCGAGATCATCACAACTAGTGTTGCGACACGACGACGACGTAGGAAAAGGAAGCCTAAGAAATCTATCTAAGTGAATCAAGATACCCAGAATGAAGACGACAGAGCTTTGTGCCTTGGTAGCAGGCCTGGCCTACTTCGAAGTGGCACACGCACGTAATATACCGAACATCGGACAAACAGCGCCAAAGGTCGTCAGTTTATCTACACAGAGAAAGGGTGTTCCGAACCCAGTGCATCGTGATCGGTTACGGAGGAGATCTGGCTCAGTTGAGGCCGCCTTAGACAACCAGGTTGGTAGTCTCGACCGAAAGGTCTAACATTCTCAGTATTTATGGCTGACAACTCGTTTAGGAAACCCTCTATTTCGTTAATGCTACGATAGGCACACCAGCACAGTCTGTGCGATTGCACCTCGACACAGGAAGCAGTGACCTATGGGTAAATACCCCTTCTTCCACTCTTTGCGAGCAGAGGACGCAGCCGTGTGGATATGCTGGCTCGTATGTGGCGAATAGCTCCTCCACCTACGAATTTGTCGGGGATTGGTTCAACATCTCGTATGTCGATGGATCAGGGGCTAGCGGAGACTACGTATCGGACACCGTCACCATCGGAGGCACGAAGCTCGACCGGCTGCAATTCGGCATTGGTTATACGAGTACATCGGCCCAGGGAATTCTGGGCATCGGCTACCCAGTCAACGAGGTGCAGGTGGGAAGGGCCGGAAAGGACGCATACGACAACCTGCCCAAGGCGATGGTAACGGCAGGGAACACTGCCAGGAACGCGTACAGTTTATGGCTGAACGACCTCGACGCCAGCACCGGCAGTATCTTGTTCGGAGGCATCGACACGGAGCAGTACATGGGAACCCTACAGACGCTTCCCATCCAGGCGAACGCGGGCGTCTTCTCCGAATTCCTGATCACGCTGACCTCAGTGGAGCTCGGGGGGCGGAGCATCGCCAACAACCAGGCCCTCGCCGTCCTGCTCGACTCAGGCTCGTCCCTCACGTACCTCCCCAACGACATGGTGGAGACGATCTACTCGCAGGTGTCGGCACAATACGACTCGAGCGCGGGGGCCGCGTACGTGCCGTGCTCGCTGGCGAGCAACACGTCGACGCTCGACTTCACCTTCACGTCGCCCAAGATCTCGGTGTCGATGGGCGAGCTGGTGCTGGACCTGGTGACGTCGGGCGGGCGAAGGCCGACCTTCGACGACGGCGAGGCGGCCTGCCTCTTCGGCGTCGCGCCCGCGGGCTCCGGCACCAACGTGCTCGGCGACACCTTCCTGCGCTCCGCCTACGTCGTCTACGACATCGACAACAACCAGATCTCCCTCGCCCAGACCAAGTTCAACGCCACCGCGTCCAACGTCAAGGAGATCCCCACCGGCACCTCGCTGCCCGGCGCCACCGTCGTCTCCAACTCGGTCGAGGCCACCGAGGGCGTCATCAGCGGCAGCGGGAACGGCAACGCCAGCGTCGGAACCAAGAGCAACGGCGTCGCCTCGATGGCTATGTCCATGTCGACTTATGTGCTCGCGCTACTATCCGCGGGTGTCACGACTTATGCTACACTTCATTGATGAGGGGAGAAATAGCGTATATTTAGCGGAAAGCGACTGTTTTAGCCTGTTAGGGCTTGTATTTTGGACACTATTGTGAGACGGGCGACGCTCCCTTTTTTTCGATAAGCATCGCGAAGGCGTTTGGGACATTGGGACAACTATACCACACTTTCTTTTATGTCAGGGCATAACACATATATATACCCAGTAACCTGCACACAACTGCGCATCTTCTATCTAAGGATCACACAATTGGAAACCGGACGGGACAAGAGATTGACAAAATTCTTGCATCTATGGGCGCAAACTTTTAGGCATGGTACGAGTTGGGTTAGAGTTGGTTACATTCACAGCGAAAGTGAGAGATGGGCGCAGGACGAGAATAAGGACAAACAAGCATGACTGCAATCGTTTTGGTTCTTGTTCCAGAGCCAATATACATCTAGACATATCCACAAATACATACCATATATGTAAAAGTTCAAGTCTATTCTTCACTTAGGTTTTTATGTAGTGAGTTCTAGAGTGATTCCGGTAAGGCTTTAAGCAAGAAGGAAAACGGACCGCCTCCCATCTACAAACTGCTAGGACAGTTGGAATGGATCTAGTTTTGTCCATATCCTTGCATGTAAGATCTGGTTGAAAGAGCCTTACTTTCTGCTGGTTTCATCCACTTGAGAGTCTCGCCAAGCTGAGGTCGTGGTGAGACAGTGGCGGAGTCGATAATGCGTAATGCCATAAAGCTATCAACTACGATGACACGCGTCTGCTGACGTAGAGAAGGAATCCCTTAGAAACCCATAATCGGACACATCACACTCTATCACAAGGCGAGATCAAAACATCAGGCGAGAGCAAGCACAAGCTAACTTCGCATTGTCATGTGGAAGAGCATGAGACTATGAGAGGCTGGCGTATGGAAGCAATTTGTGAATGCAGCACTTTGATATACTTCCAAAACTCCAGCGCGCATGCATGCATAGCGATAATCTCATGACCCATTCATCCATTCCTCGCTACCGAGACCCCTAAGCATACCCATATATACCTAATCGATCCACTCTTTTAATACTCGAAATCATCATCCACCGACGGTCCCTTTGTGACGCTCTCCTGTTTTCTGTACATTTCCGCGACTTGCCGACTGCTCGTCGCCTCGTCGGGCTTCTTGTCATCTCTGATCTTGATGAATCGAGGGAAGCGTAGACTGATTCCCTTTTCACCCGAGGGGTCAACGTTCTCCTTGCAGCCTGCCTTGTATCGCGGGCTCAGAGTTAGATCGGCCGTCTTAACCTCCCATACGTAACGCGGTTCGAACCAGACATCAGGCTGATGCTGACCACCAGACGAATGAGAGTAGAATGGCTTTGGGCGGTCGATGATAATCTCTGACAACTGCTTATGCAGTTCCTCTAGAACCTGCTCTGAAAACCCAGTGCCGATGTTGCAAACTGTTTCGTAGGTATCGGAAGCGGCGTTGTAGCATGCTAAGAGGAAAGCTCCGTATACGGAGGTACGCTTGCCTTTGCCATAGTAGGCACCCAGAACGACTAGGTCGAGGGAATCGCCCACACCAGATAGATAGTCCTTTTTGATCTGCGGCCTGTTAGCGAAAAGTCAACCTTAGCAGTTTGGTTTAGCTTACCTTGAGCCAGTTGCGACTTCGTTTACTTGGCTCGTACCCGCTTTCCGACCCGTCCAACATCTTGACCATCAGACCTTCACAGGAAGCCTTCACACTTTCGTCTAAGAATACCTGAATCTCTTCAAGTTCTTGGCCGTTCATGGAAGTTGCGAAAGCGAACTCTCCTTCAACAGGGTTGAAGGCGTTATGCATCAGTTCACGACGTTCCCGTAGCGATTTCTCAACTACAGCCTCGCCGTTTAGGAACAAAAGGTCGAAAGCAAAGACGCAGACCTTGACTTTGACATCTTCCACTTTGACATCCTTCTTTTTTCTGGTCATGAGCTGTTGGAATGGCAAGACTTTCTTCTCCGTGACATCCCAGGCCACAGTCTCACAGTCCAGAACGAAGCTCTTGGTACCCTCCTTGATCCACGTATCGAGTTTTACAAGGATATCGGGATACTTCTTTGATAGATCTTCAGAATTCCTTGAGAAAATAGAGGCAACACCTTTGGCGGCCTCTTTCGTAGCACTCGGCAAAGCCTCGATGAGATCATCTGAACGTTCCTTCGCAACGTAGTGGATCTGGGCTCGCTCTCCGTCGTACTTGTATTCACAAGTGAAAGTCTGATTTTCAAAGCGATCTAACACTTCTGTGATAGCTTTAGTAGGTTTGGCAAGCATAGGTTTCAAGGGAACACCTGGACGGAGTTTGCAGGAGTCCTTCAAGTTCATAATGCCGTCCTTGATCATAGCCGGTACTATAACGTCCCAGCTCGGCAGCTCACTAAACAAGTTAGAAAAGAGGGCTAAAACCAGGGAGAGATTGCGGATTGTGACCCGACATACCTATAGACTGATTTCAGAAGGGCCTCTGCCTCTTCCATTTGAGTCGTCGTTGGAACCTTGCCCTTTTGTTCCATTTCGTGAGTTATCACCGCCTGTGCGATTGCCACAAGCACCGTCTTCTCCGCTAGGCCAAGCCGTAGTTTCCCCTCGAGGAATCGGACGAGATATTTGGCCTCACTAGGTCCTCCTTTGTCTTTAGAGATATCAACTCGGCCAGTCGAGTGAGCGTCGGCGGATGAGAGCAACTTCTTGATCAAATCCACTTTCCGTCCCTGCGCGCCATTTCCTGTCACGGTGGCAACGTCCATGAGGCCTTTGTGGACTCCTCTTACGGTGAGTGCTTTAGGCTTGAACATGGTGGGCTGAGTCGATCGACTTTTAACAGCAACAAGTCCAAGGTCGCCAATTTCCTTTTGGTCTGCCTTGATGACCTGCAAACTACGTCCCGTTGTCTCTCCGATAGCTTTCATAATTAGAGACTCTCCGATGCCCAGCTCAATACCAGCATAATCTGGGGCGAGCTTATTTATCATCAGAAGTACAGTGGGAAGGAAATCCTCAGGCGTCAGGCGGAGTACCTGTCGAAGAAAGAGGGCACAATGCTCCGTGATGATCAATCGCTTGGTAGTGAGTTCGATAAGAGAAAAGGTCGTACAAAGAGCTGCGTAAGGGACAGGTGTGCCGGCTTTCCAGTCAGGATAAGGATCCTTGGCCTTGGTCGTCAGTTTTGTCTGAATCTTCTCACGAGCCTTGGCAGCAACCTTGGGATCCTCGTCTTCATCCTCGTCTTCCTTTTCCACCTCTGACGCAGACTCAGAAGCCGCTTCTTCTCTAGTCTCGTCATCTTCCTCAACCTTCTGGGGTGGCTTTTTCTTCGGCGTAGGGGCGGCTGCGCGGGTTTTCTTGGAGGCTTCCTTGGTAGTAGAAGGGGTATTTTTCTTGGGCTTTACCGGCTTGACATCAGGCATGACCTCATCCTCGTCCTCATCATCTTCAACCCGTTTCCGATTTCTCCTCTGACGTTTCGTGACAGGCGCCTCTTCTTCCTCGAGATCTTCCTCCGGTTCCTCAGCTTTGATTTTTGCAGGGGACGACTTTAACGTAGGCTCGGGGGACTGGTTGGACCGCGATCGCTTTCTTGTCACTGCATGGGAATGCGTCAGCCATGACTTGAGAGCTTTAAAAAAATTACACAGGTTACTTGGTATTACCCTTTTTTGGACTGCCATTGTCTTTCGCATCAGTGTCAGGGTCGGCTTTTACCGCCGACGAGGGTGGACTCTGGTTGCTCTCTTGCTCTGGCTCTTCTTTGGTCTTTTTGGAGGATCTTGTAGCGAAAGAGAGCTTGGATTGCTGGGTCGGCGCCGGCTTAGAGCCGTTGGGCTGACCAAAAAACTTTCTGTATCACAGTTACCCATAAGTAAATACTCATCTCTGTCTAAACCGAAGGGCCACAACAGACCCTAGAGTAGTCTGGGAGGGCCTCACATACCCCAAGGTAGCTTGTTTTGGCGGCATTGTAAATATCCGACGGGGCGCACTTGTTGCGACTGTGGCAATGATGCGACGGGCCGCCACGATGGGCAGGATATTCTACCAATTGTATGCTTGAAAAAGAGGAACAATTGATTTGATCAAGATGCGTTGCCGTCCTCAGGAACACGGGGGATTCAAGCTATTTATTGGTATAGCGGGGAAAGAGAATACCTTGTTGTTACTTAATTAAGACAGGCAACAGCCAGCAAGATGTCTCGGATATTCTTGCGCGACGCGTGCCTGCGCAGAGCTGGCCGCGTTAATTGATCAGTGACGCGCAGAAGGCGGGATCCCTTGCCTAGAGCCCCACAAGAACAGGCAGAGGTACTTACTCTATTTGGTAAGTGGATATGGCATTGTATGGTAGACTGTGATAGGTAATCTACTACATGCAAAGGCCTTGGGTAATTGGATAGGTATGAATGATTAACGTGGCGTAACCTATTGCCTTAAAAAGATTTCTGTTTTTTTATCTCAAGAATCAGTGCTCAGATCAATCATGTCGAGAAATATCGACATCGGAATACCAACAACAACATGAATGGACTTAGCAGACACAGCCGCCAGCTTATAAGATCATGCTGGAGTCCTTCTCTCCGTCGGCAAGCTCCCTTGCCCATCTCAGCAGTCCAGCGACGTCGATACAGCTCCTCCGTCTCCAATGACTCCCTGGCGGTGGCTACAGATATAGATATTGAGGCCATCCGGGCCGAAATGCTGGCTCGTCGACCACAGGTACATGTGGATATCATTTCCCCCCTGAACTCGGGCCACTTGATCACGGCGCTCTCCGAGTTTCTCCCAAAAGAGTGCTACGAGAACCAGTGGATGTCGACTTTATACGCCAGCAAATCCTCTGATCACAAGGACCGCCCTATTCCGGCGGGTCATCATCTCGTCTATTTCCCGCTGCAGCGCCGCGGTTCGGACCTCTGCCCGGACGGCACGGACCCTTACCACGGCCCTCGCGATACGCCCTTCACGCGGCGCATGTGGGCCGGCGGCTCCATCAAGGGATTCGAACAGCTATCTCTAGGGGAAGGGCGGGCTCTCTGTCTTGAGCGCATCGTGGACGTGAATGTTCGGGGCTCCGCCGGCACTGAGAAGATCTTCGTCGAAGTGCTGAGGGAGTACGTGCACATGAGCAACACCCGCACTTTCGGGGATGCATATGACCCACCCTTGGTAAGACTGAGACCTTTTGGCATCCCGCCTGGCCATCATCTCACAGCCGCGTATCGACCGCTGGACCCGCGCAAGTACACACTGAACGGGATCACGGAACGCAGGACCCTCGTCTTCATGCGAGAGCCGAGCGACGAGGAGAAGAAGACGAACCTGGAGCAAAAACAGAGGGTTGTCAAGGGTAGGTCCTCATGAACCATCTAATCCACTCGCCCGGCCATTTTCCATGTGACCACTAATAATACCCTACAGCGCCCACCAACCCAGATTACTCAGTCACTTTAACACCAACACCTGCTCTCCTCTTCCACTACAGCGCGCTCACCTACAACGCGCATCGCATCCACCTAGACCGTTCCTACTGCCGCGAGGTAGAAGGGCACCGGGACCTCCTAGTGCATGGTCCCTTATCGCTAACACTGATGCTTTCCGTCCTACAATCGCAGCTAGAGATAAATGAGCACGAGTTCATCGACAACATCGACTACCGCCACCTGGCGCCGCTGTACGTCGGGCAGCCCATGCGTGTATGTGTCAAGCTGCAGAAACCCCGGGCGGGGGAGAAGGACACGGCAAACGGGATAGAAATAGAACGAAGGAGATGGGATCTTTGGGTCGAGAACCAGGACCGTAGTTTGTGCGTCAGGGGCACGGCGGAGACTGCCAAACCTTTTTGGGGTAAAATAGATTATCTACTCAGCCGAGTAGTGCAATAATGGTAAGAACACAAAATGATACCAGCGATGATCAAATTTGTATTCATCAGGTAAAAACTTTTACGCAACTCACGCATCCATGCAAGCTTATGGAACATAATGTTTTTATATACGAACAGACACCTCCTCTGACTTCACATTTCATCGTGAAATATCAGACGAGCATAGTCAGATGCCAAATATCTATCTATTTGGTGGGTATCACAATTCTCATAATAGAGATCCAAAAGCAACACTATTCCACAATATCCTAAATTCGCCTCCAATCGCTCTAGCTTCCGTATATCCCTTTAAGTAGAAGCCAGGCTCGTGGCGGCGGATGCATATACAAAGAAAAGTTACAAGGTAGTGTGTTCCTCATCCAATGAACCCACGCCGTTCGACGTCATTCTTTCAGAAGTATTCGGGTCCTGTCAACCCTAAGTCTCTTCCTCGATTACGTAGGTCTTGCGGGTTCGATAATCCGAGGGGCCTTGGGAGCCCGTTGTTGTGACGGGACTCGGGGTTCCGTGAGGAGGGGAGATATCCCCGACCGAGTTCATTGTGCTGGACTCGGAGGCCCTTCTCTTGGCCTTATCCTGCTGTGTCGGCTTTGGTACGAGCCAAAGAGGCAGGCTATCGTCATCCCAAGCTTCAAGATACTCGCTTTCTAGTTCGAGAACTTGATTTATAGGGTTGTTTCTATTCCTCTCTAGGATGCCCCTTGCCTTCTTGGCCTCTGAATCCCAGTGTTCCTGGAGCCACGTTAATGCGCTCTGAAGACGGTTCTCGGCTGATTTGCCGAGCTTATCTCGTTTTTGCGCTTTCATAAAGAGCCGCTTTTCCTTGCTGATTGCGTAGTCTCGGTCTGCCTGAGATATAGGGAACGATATAAGCTGATGGTTGTAGCTTAGAGCTTGGACAAGCTTTCCAAACTGGTGATGGTCAAAGTTATTGTGTTGGATGTCGAACATAGTCAAGCCCTTATTTGACACGAGAATTCGACATAGCTCAGTTAAGTCTTCAGCAGCGCCTATGTCATGGTTTCGCAGCCGAAGTTGACGAAGAGAAGTGTTATCTTTAAGCCCGCTTAATGCACCGGAAAGGCCCCAGCCAAGCTGACCGTCTTCAAGCTTCCCACTATATCCAGACAAGTCTAAGAACTCTAACGTGTCATTGATCTTAAAGAAATTGGACAGAAGCTCGGAGGTTTTTGATGAAACGCGGTCAGGTGGGCCAGTCCCTACCATACTCAGGAATTTGATCGTTTTGTTGTGTGAAAGCGCCGTCAGAAGTTTGTTGAAATTGGACTCGTTTTGGAAATGTATCATATCGAGGTGAAGCTTAATAGGAGCTTCATTTCCGTGGATGAGATCAATCCAGTCGGTTGATCGAGCTTCCAGGGAGTTCCCATTGAGATAGAGGTGTATATCCCGGCCGATACCAATGCGACAGAATATTCCGGTCACCAGTTCTCCGGTAAGAGCACAATTGTTCAGGGATAAACGGCGCAATTCATTCGACTCGTCGAACTCCAGGTATTTCATAACTCCACACAGAGTTTCAAAGTTCAACTTCGAATAAACGTTAGCAGTTATCCACAATGTGAGGTCATTCACATACCTTCCACCCCGAAAGATCCAAGTCTTCTAAGCGCCATGCTTCAAACGATGCCGAGCTGCTCCAAGGTCGGAACAAAGGCCCCTCTAGTTCTCCTCTTATTGTATATGCAAGATTCAAGCGTCTTAACTTGCTTGCTTCATTCAAAGTACCTGCAATCCGAGAGGCCTCGACACGTCCGGAGTTATAGGACGTATCGAGTTCTTCGAGAGAGAACCGTTGTTCGTGTAAACCTTCCCATAGATAGACAAGTGATGCTTCATCTAGATTGCAACGCGAGATCTCGAACCCTTTTAGGAAGTTAGGCCGACTTTGAAACACCCGGCCTATACAATGTAAGCAGAGGCCTCCCTCAATGTTCATTTCTGAATACGCGTTGTGACCACTTACAAAGCCCAATGGCATCAACTTCTCCAATAGCATTTCCGTTTAAACTTATTGAGTTGCAGCGCGTCTGCAACGAGCTCCACAGAAGAACTAACGGCGGCACTATCTCACAAACTCCTATCGGTACCCCTAAGGCGTTATCTTTTTGCTGTGACGAAATAGTTGGCACTTTGCGGAGCACGTTAGTCAAATCGATGTGCCTAATCGATTCGGTGCCAATTAGAATAGATACAAGCTCCTGGAACAAGACAGAAGATGATTCAACCATATCGGCTTCACTGCGGGTAAGGCTATGCTTGCCTAATCCAATATTAGTCATGCAGAACATATTTGGGATGAATGCTGGACACTCACCAGTACGAGACAGCCATATTGTCGACTCAAGCCGTTGCGAGTTATCAAACTTATTCGAGAGACTGGAGAAGTCGACATCATAAAATGAGATACTTTTAAAGAATTCGTTGAAACGCAGAGCACGAAAAACGGCGAGCAATTGGCGAGCACTATAGTGCGATTGATCTCTTGGCTTGAGCAAGCAGAACTGGGGGGCCTGTCGCACGTCCTTCCACTTGACTATCCAATCGACTGGCTGGCAGCGATAGCCCTCGATAAACGCTTCAAGAGTCGTCCGAAACCCGCCATAATCTTCACCGTTGGGCAGCGGCATCTGTTGTGCACCGTCGTCTATATAGAACACTTCGCGCCTGGTCCATAAAGGCCAAGCAGGTTTGAGGTATGTGTCTACTTGGAACAGCTTAGAGAGAATGATTCGGTAATATCGACTGGCAAGCTGTATTTTCTGTGGCTGTTCTAAAGGTAAACTAAAACAACATTAGAACTGCCCGGGATAATGTAAAATTCAGAACGAGAAGCAGAATACATCATGGGTGGTTATACTACCTCCGCCTCAGTTGAAAGCAATGCTTACCGAAAGATTAGATCAAACCGTTCATCCATTGCATTCACCCGGACGCGAGAAAGGGTGACGAACCCAAATCGAGCGACATAAGATGTGGCCTTCTGTCCGTTCGATGGCGCCGAAAAGTGGGCCAAGAGAAGCGAGTATTTGCTAAAAACGAGATAAAAAGATGATGATTCTCTCCAGTTCTTCTTAATTTCAACAGCAGGTTGCGTATACGGTTTCCGGGGAATAACGGGATAAATGTCGATGGGACTGTCCCTTTCATGTTCAGCACCTAAGATCGGAGCGAAACATGCTTCAATCTCTGATGGAGCACGCTCTTCGCCAACCGCCTTGGCCCTCACTTTAACTGCTTGTCGGATTTGCTTCAGCCAATCGTCTCGTTCGTCGGGAAGGCGGAAGTCAATTCCCAAGGAGGTGAAGCTGTGCGTTGTATTGGACTCTTTCCACCAAATCTCAAGACCGAACGATGGCCTCGTTCCTTCATCCTTGAAGACAGACACAACTTTCTCTAGGGGGACACTCGTTTCAACTTTATTTGAAAGATCTTTGAGCGACGTGTGAGACTCGACTGGAGACAGGGGACTTAAACCCTGTTCGGCAGTAAATATGGTCGGGAATTGTTGCTCAGCTGCGGCACGACTTCTGAACTTGAACAATGCGGATGGTGTTAACACAAGGTATTCTCTTTTGGGTTTCAAAATTGAGGGCTCTGGCTGCAGAGCACCGGATTTGATGACGGGCCCGACATCACCATAGAGACTCGTGCTTCGGCTGATGATAGAAGGAGTGGTTGGTTGAGTAGACGTCGAATCGCGACCGGCGCTGCCCTCTGTTGACGATTTAGAGTCCTTTCGATTCAGCCCCCCTTTTTTCAATGATTCTGAAGGAGCACTTTTCCTTAAAGTTCTCCTTTGCGCCCCGGCGTTGGACACATCTGACTCAGAGCCAATTGACAACTGAGATATCTGGGAACTGATACTCAGAGACCGAAATGCTTTAATGGGCGAGAACGAAGCTCGTCTCTGGGATTTTTCGGGTAATATCTGCTGGGCAGCATTCATAGGGTCCATCGTCGAGAATTAGCACTGGGGCTGGTAGTGACACCTGCGGCTACACCTTCAGGCTTAAGCAATCATTGTCAGATTGAAACTGAAGGCAAGATTGGGCTAAGTTGTTTACTCTCGGCCTGCAGGTTCGAGGCGTCGACAAGAGGCTTGAGCTAGCATCGGGAGGCTTGTTGAGACATCGGTATGACGTAGTACAGTCTGTATGTACACTTCTATGGGATGATCGTCATGTACTGTGTTGATACCAGGTACATATATGTATGTACCGTAGCTTTCGAGGAGATCAACGAGTCGTTGCGGCTCGAGTTCGGCGCCAATTCTCTTGACCTAAGAATTACGCGTGATGCAGAGACTGACGATGAGAGACGGAAATACCGGCGAGCTGAACGAAGAAAGGATTGCGTGCCCGTTATCTCTGATGTTGATCGACTTGCTTCGTTCCCCGCTAACCTGGACTAGGTCAACTGCCAAGTTAGGTAGCCAGGCAAGCCAGGCTCGCTATCGATGCTTGCAGGCTTGCTTGTGTCTTGTCGGTTAGCGTCAACCGATGACGCGAAGTAAACCAGTTTTGGAAAGGTCATCTATCCAATCGGGCGCTGTATTTACCAAGTGTAGGTAGTGGACCTGTGTAAGTCGCTCCAGGCCCGACCAGGGGAAATGTCTGGCCTCCACTGAAAATGTGAGATTTACCAATGAGGAAGCGTGAAAGCTGCAAGGAACTAGTCTGATTAACACCATCGGGATCTCGATTTATTGATGCGCTTCTGCGAAGCAACCCTCAAATCCCATTAGAACAAGTATTTGCTTATACTACCACTACTGTACCTCCGAGTCGGATTTATTCTGTGACTAATAACTCTATAATCTAAGTTATTTGTACATTGCCTTCATCTGTCGCTGTTATCGAAATGTGAGATCAACCTGGATATGAGATAATCTTATCATGTTATGTCGATCTGAGTATTGACGTCATGCCAAGTGCTAGTTCAAAACCCTTAGTCCACTTTGACTTACTATTAGATGACTTACAAGACAATCTCAAATGCTAGTCAAACTCATCATTCTCACCTGAATGTCCAAGTAGTGTGTAAATACAATTAAAATGTTCGGCTACAATGCATCTTTTTGGGCAAGAGTCTAAAACCTCCGATACAACTCGCTCAGACGATCCTAGCCTAACACGAGACTTTGAGATTGATTGTGTGTCACATTCACTTCACAAGCTATTTTTTAGACAGGCTCTTTCGGAGCGGGGTGGTTAACACATTCTTTACTGATGCTCACACTTTTCATCAAGAGGCATGATACCCCGTTTCGAGCAGATACAGAATGCATGCCAATTGTTGAACACATATACTAATATCTAGTAAAATAGTGACCGCGAAACGAGATGCCCATAGGTCCACGTGGCCGGCATAGCACAATTTACCTGGAAACTAAATACCGCAAAACAAACAAAACCTAATGTGGGCAGAATTTTGTCTACGTACTGCGTATAGGAAGGATATCTGCATCCATCTAGAAGCACCCGTTTGTTTGCTGGCTTTGGTGAGGGCTAACATTCGTGAAGGGTGTGCCTACAAGTGCGCGTGTGTCTGTCTGCATGGACTGCCTGACTTGGCAATTTTATATTCTACTATTCTATGATCTGATCTATATAGCCGTATTCAGCGCCGTAACGCCTACGTTGTGCAGCATGAGTAGCTATGTCATAGTACTTGCGCTAGGGAACCAGGGCACTCCCTGATCAGCGGCTGTTTTGGTCAGGTAGGATGCTGTTGTGTTCCCGAAATTTCTTCTCGTGACTATTGAGAACAGTCGTCAAGAAACGGATACTAGCCACCATGGTGAAAGACGTTTCGCAATGCAAAAATGACCTACAGACTCAATGTTGCCTCGACAAGGCGAATAAGTTGGCTGCAATGCTGCTATCCGGTCTTTTAATCCGTCCTGAGCAAGCATTTGACCTCAGCTTGGAAACTACAGTATGGTAGTGCTTAGAAACGGCATAGCTGCTTGTGAAGACATTAGGTATACCTATACTATGTAATGTATGGCAATGCGTGCAGGCGTATAGATCTTGTTTGCGTTCGGAACTCCCAGTGGTCGCCCATTATTAATAGAGTAGCTGCATGGAGGCGTACTAGGTAATAAATTCGTCAGTATCTAAGCATGAGATGCCGTCCTTGAAGATATTGGGTGCACAATAATACAGTATGCGGGCCGCGTGCATCGCTGACCGCATTGTTCATCTGTAAGATGCCTGAAGGCTGCATAATACGATATTTTAGTTTCCCCCCCTACGGTACAACACGAGCAGTAGCTCTTGGCCTCCCCGTCTTTCTCATTTCTAGTCTGTTTGATTCAACAAGGCCAGTCTGGTAATGAGTGACTCTTGATTCTGCCGTGGGGAGGAAAGCATTTGAGACACTCTACACGAGGTTTAGGTTGACAGGAACTGGCCTCGACGCATGAAAACCATCACTCTCCAGAGTTGCCGCGCTTGATGCGGCCGGTCTCGAGGCGAGCGATGCATGCTGGCATCAGTAGGTATCTTGTGCTTTCTGCATACGCGACAGCCACGCCACCAATCCTGCGTGTCGTTGGTGCTGCTAGGTGCTGCAATGCCGGGTGTATATCCCAATATGGCTCTGGCACTTCTTCGTTCACATGCGGCGAAGAGAAATACTAGTAATGAAGTTATTACCAGGATCCAGTAGATGCAGTGATGCCTACCGAAAAATGTTATCAGGCAATCACCCAGGGTATGTAGCTGTGAGTATAGCAAGATAAGGTCAGCCTAACAGTTGAAGTCAACTGTGACATGTGTAATAGTTAGTGCTTGTACTTACCGACACGAGGAATACTTGACGGTACTATCGTGCTATAGGTACCTGGCCTCTGCTAAAGTCTCGTGCGAGCGCTGGTCGAAACGCGGCGAGTTTCAAGTTTGGCGATTTGCGTGGTACCCCTGTCGGCTCGGCCCCCTGAACAGAACCCTTGCGCCATCACCGCGCTACGGGATGACTCGCTGGATTGAGAACATGGGCCAATCAACCTGAAGCGTGCGATCATTTCTGTTGACATGTGTTGCCTCGCCTCGCCCCAAACCGTCGCCACATCGTCGTTTGCCCGGATGACGGTGCGATTGTTTCTCTGGACACGACGCTACACGCCCTTTTGTTTTTACGGGTAGTGGGTAGTTGTCGATCCTATGTCATGACGCTCCTTCGAATCTCCCTCAGCACCCGGGCAGTACTGGCCCGGGATGTGGTCCAGCTCGGGAGCGTAAGTGTCAGCAAAGATTACTATCAAATGTCCCAGATGAAGATATGCATTTTGCCAAAAATACGAGCAACTGCCATGCCGCATCCCACTGTTGCGACCCAATAGGATTGCCTTGGCCTTTTTCACTGCTTAGGGCTGTCTTTATTGTTAGGGGCGAATTATGGATGAAATCCAACGATAGGGCAGGGGTGTCCGGCTGCTGATCTGTTGTACTAGTAAAAGGGACTTGACCGCCTACCAATACGCCCCCGAAAAGGTAGAGACGAAGGAGATGAAAGTCCGGCTGACGGGAGCGAGAGCACGGGATACCTATATGCAAACTGCCAAGGCTGTACATGTACTATCAACCCTATGAGATAGACGTAGCTCGAAGAACATATGCGAATAATTGCTCATACTGGTACGTACGCATCATGCGACTTCGTACGAGATATGGATGGGATATTGGGACCCAAGCTGGTGGGTGAATCAAACTGCGTATCTAGATGGCAGATCCCCAGATCAGATTGCTGCTCTCGATACGTCATGTTTGATGAGCAAGCGCCGTGACGATCATCAATGTGGTCGGCGTTGGGATTCCTTCCCATTATTAGTAGGAATACCTAGGCGACTGCCGAGACCACTATCCATCCATTATCAGATGTTTAGATCAGTGTAGGTACAGCAGTCAAGACCCCACACCTCGTCGTCGCTCGGCTGTTTGCCTGTCATGAAGGCATCCCTCTGGAGTTGAATTGTGATTGACTTTATCTAACGCCTAGGCAAACACGGCATCGTGATAGGTTACTTGTATGTCCAGCTTCGAGTTGATGCCGTGTGTAGGTCCACATAGGTCAGCACAGCAACAACCCCTGCCTTGACTAGAGTTTCACTTTACCACCAACAGGTGCCGCCGCAATGCTTAGGACTGGGGTATCGAGAGCCAATAGAATTCACCATGCGACAAGAATAGGACGGCTCAGCGCTTGGCACAACAAAAGCGACCCTGGAAAGTCGGGCCTGAAAGCGGCGATACCTAAGACCAATGACCTGCCTGGGCATTCGTCTATCTTGCGGTGACATCCTGAGAGTACTGTACTGTATCTAAGCCGTGTTGGAAGCGGGCTGAATTGCATTTCCATTGCTTTAGCGTACACTACCTTACCTTACCTACATAGGAACCGGTATGACATTCATGGTGGTGCTGGAGAGGCAAGGAGAGGCATACCTTTAGCATGCTCGGTAAGCCCGCCCCCAGTGAATGCCACTGAAGAAGACGTTCGTTACTATGCATGCCGCCCCACAGTACCTCAGCCCGACGCTGTACTGTACCCAAGTAAGGTTCGGTTCTGGCGTTGAATGCTACGGTACCTACAGTACCCTAGGGACCGTAGGTACATCATGTACCCTGCTCACTCCTATTTCGGGATCGCTCCTCCTACACCACGGTATCTATCTAAGTACATCTCCCCACCATTCCTTCTCGAACCTCTTCCAATTTATTCACCCACTGCAAAACACGTAGATCCCTTTCCCGCTTTGTTTCCGTGCGCTCTGTTTTTATTCCTTCACGCTGTTTCTTCTCTAATCCTACAATTCTCTCAAGATTTGAATAACCCGGGTAACGGAGGATGCGGGTGACATTGAGTGTCTAATATCATCTTCCCGCTCAATTTACACGAATCCTTGAACGTCAACAGAGTCGGGCGAACCCACTTAGCTTACGCAGGAATCCCACTTCTGAAACCGCCAAAGCAATCACTTCCGAGTAGTCGGGAGCCAAATCGGCTCATATATCGTACCGTCAGCTTGTTGATTTGACCTCGCACCACCCCGCCTCGTCGACGCTGCCTCTGCTTTGTCCGACTCGACGCCACGTCCAAAGAAGGTGGCTCGAGGCCGTTGGGAGAGAAAGAGATCAGTCCCGAACCCCCGGTGTCGACTCGTCATAATATTCTGTTCTCTTTCATACTCTCGCCAACATGGCGATGCTTGCTTCAAAGTCGTCATTTCCGGCCTCGTTGTCGAGTGCTTCAACTCTCGTGGGGAACACACCTTCTTCCACCATGTCACACCCGAGGAGAGCCCTTGCCATGCCCGCCGCTGGTCAGCCCTTCTCCAGCCCGACCGAATCCGAATTCTCAGACATCGAAGGCTCTGATGCAGTTAAGAACTGGACCGAGGACCAAGTCTGCGAGTATCTGAGGAGTGTCAAGTGCGGCGAATACGAGAAGTTGTTCCGCAAAAACAACATCAATGGCGAGAACCTACTGGAGATGGACAAGGAAGTCCTCAAGGAGATGGGCATCGATAAGGTCGGCGATCGAGTGCGACTATTCCTTGGTATTAAGAAGCTACGGACAAAGGCGTACGCGAATCAGAAAAAGCGGAATCGGGTAAGAGTCCCTCAAGTACACCAGCTAACGCCGTAACCAGGCTTCTGACATGTTGAATCATTAGGATTCTTTCGCTATGCTTGATAACCAATACACACCCACGTCTGCTTCACCACGTCCCGCCAACCTAGCCACACGTTCCATACCTAAGAGGTATTCTCGCATTGACGTGTCTGGCCTTGGTATGAATCCGACGATTGAGGTAGCTAAATCGGCTTCACGACCCAACTCGCCACTGCATACGGCCGACGTTCGACCCGCTCGGTTGCATCGATACCAAACCCAGCCGTATATGAGCAGTGCGGCGCCTACCCCGAGAGGACCTACCTCACCCCCAGAAACCCTTGCCTCTGGCCGATTGGTAATGACCCATACGCGGAATAATTCTAGTCAAGATGGTTCGCTGATGGCTGCGTTACCACAGGACCAAGATTTCATTCGGGTTATATCCACCGGTGGTATTACAAAGGTAGTGAAAGTCGCCGGCTGTAATACATGTGAAGAAGTTATGCGTGTAACCCTACGAAAATTTGCTCTACGAGAGGATCATGATCGCAATTATTGTTTTTGGGTATTAGCTGGCGTGGAGGCGGATCCCAGGCAGTGCCGTCGTCTCGGCGATACCGAGTTGTGGCGCATCATTAATGATCAGAAGCGTCCTGAGAGAAACAGACTGATTCTTCGGAAAGTGCCGTCTGGAGAGCCCGGGGAATCAGAGCTGATGCGAGCTGCTGCTATCGGTATGGAAGAAGCGCAGCAGAAACACGCCCGCGCACTCGAAAACGTCGACAAGAGGAGCCAGCTGAAGGTGCAAAAACTACTAGGTGAGAGCTGGAGCGAAGGGCTTCAGCAACCTCTTTCACCCATATCTTTTCAAGATCGTGAGAGGAATGTGCATAATGCAGCTAGGGATCTGGAACGCCCGGCTCCAAGCCCAACCAAAGCTGTTCCTCGACGCAAGGGCCTGCTCAGACCTTTTGGTGGATTGAGACCGCCTAGTGAACTCATCACATCGGATCTCACCTCATACTTCCCTGATCACCCTAGGGAAGATATCGACCGAACCGCTCGGTTGTCTATGCGAAGATCTACGAGATTAAGCAAAGTCAACAGCCGGCTTAGCGTTGCCAGCAATTTCAGCTTTGCTTCAAGCATCCAGGATGCTCCCCCTATTCCAACCATTGCCGACAGCTGGCTCAGCAACGGTCATCTCGCCAAGGTCAAGGCACGTGAAGCGCAGGGACGTCTTCCGCACACTTACAGGGACTCTGTAACTTCGTCGGTCCTCGACACACTGCAGGAGGAGTCTCCTATCGAGCCAAACCGGAAATCCTATGTCTCGTTCGCGGACAGTGGATCTGATACCAACCCCGTCAGCATCACAGACCCAGAAGGCCACATGATTCGACACAGTTATTTCGATGAGACAAGCACACAGGGCTCTGAATCCTTGAAGGATATAACGCAAGCTCTGAGCGAGGACGGAGAAGATGCAGATGAAGAGCTTGCAAGCTTTCTCGCAGGCGAATCCTGGGATGACAACAAGTGGATGAAAGGTGCCTTGATTGGCCAAGGTTCGTTCGGCAGCGTATATCTGGCCTTGCACGCCGTGACTGGGGAGCTGCTTGCTGTCAAGCAGGTAGAGGCCCCTTCGCCAGGGTCTAATAGCCAGACCGATGCCCGTAAGAAGAGCATGATCGAGGCCCTAAAGCGTGAGATTGGCCTTCTCCGAGATCTCCGGCATCCCAATATTGTCCAATACTTAGGCTGTGGTTCGTCCAACGAATACTTGAACATTTTCCTCGAATACGTCCCTGGTGGGTCGGTGCAGACCATGCTCAATTCGTATGGCGCTCTACCAGAGCCTTTAGTTCGCAGTTTTGTGAGACAAATCCTCGAAGGATTATCATATCTACACAACCGAGACATTATTCATCGCGATATCAAGGGTGCCAATATTCTGGTTGATAATAAGGGTACAATCAAAATTTCTGACTTCGGAATCAGCAAGAAGCTCGAAGCCACCAACATTCTTAGCGGTGCAAATAACAACAAAAATCGACCGTCGCTTCAAGGATCTGTTTTCTGGATGGCACCAGAAGTGGTGAAACAGACATCCTACACTCGCAAGGCTGACATTTGGTCTCTTGGATGTTTAGTTGTGGAGATGATGACAGGCCAGCATCCCTTCCCTGACTGCAGCCAGCTGCAGGCCATCTTCAAAATCGGTGGTGGCAAAGCCGCACCCACTATTCCCGATAATGCCAGCGCTGAGGCAGTGGATTTCTTGAGCAGGACCTTCGAGATCGATCATAACTTGCGACCTAGTGCAGACGACCTCCGACTCAGTCCGTTCTTGACGCCCATTACGTAGGAAGTTGACATGCCTCATTTTTTGGTTAGTTGGGATCGTGCGGTGATTAGATTGTGCCCCGAGTGGCTAGAAAAACAAGTCAACGAAGATGAGGAGGAAAACCCAGGCCTAGATATAGGGATGTCGCTTCGGCTCATTGAAAATTTGCCTCTTCCACCGCTATCTCCAGAATTGGCTTCTATTGGAGAGCAAGGCATTCGAGAATTAACGCCTCAGGACATTTCGGTGATTGAAGCTATGCTCAACGTTCCGAACACCTTGGGAGCTTTTGACTAGCCTGGAGATAGCACAAGCGATGATCTTTTTGCGGGCTTGGGGTTGCATCTTATTTGAAAGCGCAAAAGATATTTGTGTCTAGGGCGATGTCATGTCACTCAACGACGTGAGAAGCATCATACCCTCTGCATCTATATTGTGTTGCCATATCACCGGAGGCCCTTTCACAAGGCCTTCAAGATTGCAAGATTGCGCCATGTTATTTCTGTATGGGATGTTTACGCCCCAATTGTTCATATAGGGCGATGCTTGACGCAGAAGAGCCCGCAAATGTGTTACTATAGTCATGAGTTTGTGTACGTAGCTTTCGGGTACGCCATGGTAGGAGTAACATTAATACGGGGGGTGATAGAATAGGGGCGGTGCATGGGCAGGCGGACATGAGCAACGTTTGATACCATGTGCATTAGCAAGCAAGCATTCGAAATTGAGGGCATCTGGTCCCATAAGATCTCCAAATTACCCGCTATTCGGCTGCCATGCTAGAGGGAAAATGTGATATTATAGAAGGTTGTCGAGTCAAATGAAGACATCTGAGATGCTAAATTCCTTTGGCTTCACGGCTTGCTCTTAGGGCCTCAGAGTGTGAATGCAACAAGTGACGTAGCCCATTGTCGTACTCTACGATCATATAGTAACTAGACCTCCTTTTACACAGAGCTATCTGATAAATAACCGGATTACCCGCTGTATTTTGGATCTAATTTCAGGAATTCTTCGCGAAGCTCCGTAGTCAAGTGTCGAAGACATGTTGCAGGTAGGTTAGTCTAGGCATTTCAACGACCGATCGCAACACAGGACCTTTCATTTACCCATCGAAAAGGCCCACGTCAGGTAGATCGTTAGCCTAGGACGTTGAGAGAAAAAAGTCGCACAATCGTGGCATGTTGCGTTTGTGTCGACAACGTTCCCGAAGTCCAGAAGAAGATATATTTAGATATCAGGTAGGACCTCGTTTCGACTCGGAGATGTCGACAGCTTGCTTATTCCGATCCGGCCAGATCTAGGTTTAGGGCTCTCGTAATCTGAAGACGTGTAAACGAGAAGTCAGAAACGAAGAAACGAAAAACGCGAAGGTTGGTAGTGTAAGTGGTAGGGGTGAAGTGAGCAGAGTCAACTAACTACCCGGTTCCTGGATCCTGTCATTCGGCTTATATCTATCCACAGCTAGTATACGTATTTAGAACGGCATATACGCAGCTAATTAGCCAACATTCTCCGTTCGGACGATAATTCATCTCGTCCTGCGATGGGTCCGGGGTGCGATGCTTAGCTCTCTCTAGCGCGGCTGGAGAGTTCACCGCATTGAGTTGACTGACCGCTATTGCTAGTAACTACTACGTATAACACCTCTTCTATCATGAACTAACTCTTCACTTAATTTGACTGCTGGTACGATTCGTACATACCTTCCTAACGTAGAAGTAAATCTGTATCAGTCGCCCATGTCAATGGCAGCGAGCCATCAGATCATAGTTATCTGAAGGTTATCGCCAGTAAGCAAAACAGGAATGGGATTGATTGTATGAGCTAATGAAGGAAGGCTGAGGTCACCCATCAAGCCACACATCAAACAAGAGGTTGGGTAAGTTAGGTAGGTGGTTGCGTGAGATCAGCTGACGCGAACGACATCCTTTGCCCAAATTACTAAGTTAGCGCGGCCGTTTCAGGCCCCTTGCAAACGACACAACACAGCCTTCACGAAGCTTAATGAACGGTCAATGCCGCCGCAGGGGCTGGCTATTATAGAGAAGTGAATGATATAATATAGCTAACTAGTCTACTAGTTCTAACACAAGCATTTTCACTAGAGACTTCGATATGGGCTAATTTGCCCAACGGAGAACACGAACCAAGGATTCACGACTATTATTAGGAAGGAATTAAGCATTTATGCATGATTTAGTGCAGAATTGGGATCACTAGTGCACACAGTAGTTAAGAGAAGTCAAAGTCAAAAGTTTGTGATACGAACAAACTGTCGTATATTGTACGAGGCTGTCTCTGGTTCGTGCTGAGCCAAACAAAGCGAGCCCATCTCATCGCGGAGATTTTGCTTTTCTACCTAAATGCGGTATCCCAGCAAATGGCTAAATCGCCATAGCTATGATTACATAGATTTTGTTAACAAAGGAAACCCGTCAGGTCGTATGATAACTAATTAAAAGTTCGTAATCCCGTGTGTGAGCCACGAAGCCCAAACGCCACCAAACCTCGTGCCTGAATTTCCAACCCCGAGGTTTAAAACCCAATTCCAAAAATGTTTTTGTGGAAATTTCCAAAAACCCATACGCGCCGGGATACCATGCAGAAAATATTGATGCGATGTGATGGTCGCAGATTATGCTCAAAACTCCCCAGATGCCGAAACCAGTGGCCGGTTTTCTTCGTTCCGTGAGGAACAACCTAGCCAGTATTCTAAAAACCCCAGTCTATAGATTTCGCTCATGAGGATGTAAAAGCAAAACGTTGATGTGGAGGAGAAGATGTTGATGGATAGTAGATGTGGAGGTGAATGATTAGATGATATAGTGATGTGATATGTGATAAGGTTGTGGAGTAAGTGTGTTTAGATATCCTTCTGAATGACAGCGTTCACCCAGTTAGTGTCGAGGTCGTCGAGGCTAATGTCGACATTGGGGAGGCGGAAGAAACTGCTCGAGTCCACTGACACGCCGTTGCCAGTAGCCTGGTTCGCGTTCAGATGCTTCACGCTATCCGAGGATGTGCGAGGAAGGCTATAGCTGGTGATGGGTGCCCTCAGCTGAAAGACAGTGTGAACTATCTTGTCTTTCTTCTCATCGCCTATTAATGTGCGATCGAGCTCTTCGTCATCTGAGTCGTCGAAGAAAGAGAACTGGCTCAGGCCTTGTGAAACATTAGAAATGGGCGAAGCCGTAGACGCCATACTTGATGAGGCCATGGATGCTGACGAATGTGATCGCGGAATAGTTAGCCTTGCCGGACGAGCAGACTGCTTTTTGTCGACAGCCGAGTCAGCAGTCGCGGGCCGTGAGTGGCTTGCTGGTGGTGCTGACAACCCTCCCCGTTGGAAAGGCGGAGGTGACAAGTTTGTGAAGTGGGCTGTTTCCAATGCTGTGTATACTGTGGTCGTGGCGAAGTTGTCGTCATCGTCGTTGTCCTCGGCCTCCTCCTCAATGTCGTCAGGGATCGAAAGGCCAGGCGTTGGCTCTGTGCTGGACGACGAAGAGGGCAGGTCGTCGGATAGGAACCTTCTTAGAGACTCCGGCGACATATCTCGCGACCGTATGCTACCGGTTGGTGTGACACTGCGGCCCTCAGTTGATGGCTCTTGCTCTTCAACAACATCCTCCTTTCGCTTCAGGGCGGATTTTCGCCCACGGTCGGATTCCTGATCTCGATTGTGTGACTTGAATCTTAGAAATCGACGTGCAGTGCCAGTCCAACTCGGCGCAGGTGAGACGGAACGCGTAGCCCGTGTAGGAAGCATAGGCATTGCAGATGCAATGCTGAAATCTCGGCGGTTACCAGCACCTGTTGGTAGGCGCGGTGGTTTGAACCTATCGGCAGGTTCCATGGTCTTGTAATCCGTGTTTCGTAGTGAGTTCATCGAAGCACTCTTCATTCTTGTTCGACGCTCCACGGGCACATCCAGTGTGTTGACAGTCTGGCCAGGGAGGAAAGGGCAGGCCGTTGTAGTAGGTAGCGAAGGGTTGTAAGTTTCTGTTGAACCGTCTATCTCGTACTATGATATTGTAAGTAAGTGTAACAGAACACCCGATGTCACAGCTTACACTCACATAGTAATAATACTTTTGACCCATCTTCAGTCCCCCACGCCGTTCTGAGTTTGTAGGTAGATCGCCGTCACAGATGATCTTGTCGAATTTATGGCATCCACGCCATTCACTTTGATCACGTCGTAGATCTCGTTCCATCCTATGAGGTACGCTGAAGTTATCCCAAGATCCAAATAGCTGAACCGCCAGAACGGAAGGGTGTGTTTGTCTGGGGAACTGGTCAGCTTTTATCTACTAGGTAGACCGTGCCCAGCTGGGTGGTTCATGTGCCAGCCTAATAGATAGCAGGAAAAAGATCGGCAGATGACTCGTAAAGGGTGTACTGGGATAGGACCAGGGCTGATGAACCAAGAATTGGAAATGATCTAATGATCTACAATGACAGGTACGTACTTGACAGGATGTTCCCGGGCAAAAAAAGCAAAAATAGAAGGCTGAAGAGCCCGAGACTTGTTAAATGGACGGGCACCAGGCGCAGTGTTAATTACTAGTGTATGTGCTGTACAATCGACAGGGGTACGTAATGTTCGAGTGGATATTACGAGGCAGGGGTTCAGGACCAGGGTCATGGAACTTGGATATTTGGTCCTCACGTGGCAGAACTTTCTTCTAGAAGGAAAAGAAGCAGGCTAATTTGCTCGACTTCTGAGCTTGAACTAGCCCATCCCCTGTCGTGTCCGAGACAACTCAGGATATTGTACTAGGCAAAAAGCGTTGAAGGAGCCAATGCTAGTAACATATAATAACGGGGGGGTAAATTCAATGATTGAAGATGGAAGAAATAAGACGGTAATTCCGACAATATGAGAAGACACACTCACAGCATAAACGTGAATAATGTTGTATTCGGATCCATTGTAGACTTATATGAAGGGCGACGGCCTGAGCGCTGTCAACCAGTTGCCGCTGTGCCAAGGTGTCGACCACCCAAGATAGAAACAAGGTCACAATCCGTGTCGAGCCGTCAAACAGACAGATGCAGGTACCAGATGCAGGTACAGCTGTCTAGCGCCAGGAGCAGACCAACTCAACCAGTTGGTGATGACTCGATCGGATTGAGCCAATGGCGTTGCGTAGACGGGACCGCCGGAAGCGCCGTAATTGGGTGACGAGTTGCTATGCGCACGTTGGAGGTAGGGGGCAGCAAGGGCCGTCAGCGCTTATTGCAGAGCATTGGGGTAAAATTCCCGAGTCACTGCTCTGTCAGACTTTGATGGCTGAAACCAAAAAAAAATTGTGTCTTGTTGTTCCAAAGTGTAATAATTCGGGGTTTGTTTGTTTTTCTACCTGACGAAAATTTTGCTCATCAGAATGAATCTATTGAATCAAGCATTGGAAAATTTACCTAGGGGATCAATCGTCGCAAAGCTAATACCAAAGTTGAGCTGTTTGGCTGAAAACGTATTGTTGACCTCAGCTGGCACCGCACTAGACCGCTAGTATTCAGGCTTTTTTGGGCGTCTAACCTTGTAAGGACTAAACCAGGAAGGGCCTTGCTCGGGTTTACAAATATCGGTCTCGGTGTCGCTGGGGACTTGTTTCAGTGTTGCTTCTCTCTGCCGCTCTGTGATGTTCCCGAATAGTGAGACAATCGGCGTAGCTTTAGAAATTCTGAGACCAATATAGCGTTGTAGTGTTTCTGGGTTAATTGCAACGCAGTTGACTTCGCCGAATATGGCAGTAACTATAAGAGATAACAAAGTACTTAAGGGTTGAGACAGACTCGATTACGACTCAGTATTGGCGGAGCCACAGTGAGAACTAGAGTCGAAGCCCGGATTCGTAGTGTGTTTTAGAAATGATAAAAAATGTGATAAGACGGTCTTGTTGTTTTGGTGATCGCCGGTCGGGTTTTGAGAAGACGGCCGTCTTCTGGGTGGTTCTCGTCATCGTTACGGGCGTCTGCACGACTTCGCGAATGGCGTTCACCAGATGATGGTACGAATGCAATGCTACGCAACAAGCAAGTCATCTGAAGCAATCATTCGACGGCATGATGCATGATGCTGTGCTGCGGGTTTGACATTATCGTTCGGGTCAGCCGTTCTGGCCATCTCCCAGCTCCGTGGAGCAAATGCATAAGCGGTAAGCACAATGTGAGCTCTAACCAATTAAAATTCTTGCTGACTAGCTGGCGTTCCTAATCCGGACATCAATATTTATGCAGGTCCCAATCAGGTATCACTAGCACAAATGATTGGAGAATTCCACTTTAAGGGTCAACTCGCATTAGCGCGTTTGGAGCTGCTCGATATCGACGGACTTTTATACTAGGGTTCTATTATTTTCGTTGCGTTTTCATGCGATTCATGATCAGGGCTAGAGCGCCCATCCTCTTAATCGAAGAACGTTTGTGTATCTACCATACGGCTATCGGCATCCAGTGATAGCAACTGTGTGAGTTGGCACATCGCGGGTGAATTAATTACTGAATGCCGAGTAATTTCCAATTCCCCGGTCGGTGGTCGCACCTGGCCAACGCCACTGGCAAGCCACAAATAAATATAATTCCCGAGCAGAATAGGACGGAATCAGTTAACGAACCAGTACCAGCTTAGCAGTGTTCCGGGAATGTCCGCCACAATATCAAGACGATTCGGGCTAATATGAGGCACTTTCCAGAGTCTTCAGCGGTTCCTGCCGCTTGAGGCTTGATTAGATTGACACGATATAACACCGTCGCTGGTATAAGAGGTTGCGCATGAGTAGGGGTCCCCTCAGCCAGTAGCAGTGCGACTAGCTGAGTGTGTAGGCAGGTCTTGTCCGAAGTCAGATTCGCTATTTTCTAGAGCCCTCTCCATGTTTACCGTACAGCACATGCCAGCGCCGTTTCTAAGCGAGCCAAGAGACAGTGATGATGGGCGATGGATTTCCAAGCACCTGGGGTGCAGAGGATTTCCCCAGACTCTATGCACGATGTAGATCACTTCAGGTTCCAGCATTGTTGCAGTTATGGCGTACTGTACATCACAAGGTAAGGTAATTTGCAAGGTTGCCTAGTGCTGAAGCTAAAGGCTGAAGAGGCTGAGAATCCATCGCCGATGTGGAAAAGAAAAATAACAAAAGTACATATTGGTAGGGGTGCTATATAGCCTAGTTGAAGTTAGTATAGGCATGTTTGCTTATCGCTGACAAAAAGCCACACCCGCTCTAGTGGGCAAATAGTCAGGTCACTTTTCGCTAGTTGAAACTTCACTATCGCGAGTTGAATCTAACCAATTGTGGTAATTTTCCCCACTATTCTGGCAGATTCTGCCAGATAATTCGTTGCAGGCCCCCAAGACTTTTCGCTATCAGGCCCACTTTTTATCACGGTTACCTAAGTGTTTTCTGTTAAAAGCGTTTTATTTAAAACAAGGTATTATAATAAATAAAAATAAAAAAAATATTTTTAAAGTTTAATATTTTAAAATAAGATTATTTTAACTTTATTAAATTTTATAAAATATTTTAGCTTAAAAAGAGAAAAAAATAACGTATATTATACGTTAAAGTGTTAACAGAGTAACTGTTAGCTTTTTGTAAGCCAATCAGTCTGCTTGAAAGACTGCCTATAAAGGCTAAGCTTCAACTCGCGATAGTGAGGTTTCAACTAGCGAAAAGTGACCTGGCAAATAGTCGACGAAGCCTAAAGAACAAGTCGCCGTTTTAGTCGCGTATGGCCACATGACCTTCGGGAATTTGTTAGGTGGGTCGTCAATGGGACTGGGGCCACCCAAACCACTGGGACACAGGAATGACGTTTTTTGACTCACCAACGGACGGCAGCTTACGGCACACTATCTATCGATACAGCGTACTTGCATCGAGCGATACCAGATACGATGCTATGCCACACTATTTATTGCCTTAGCTTAGTTCCTTCAACTTGTCGCTATTATACGGGCAGCTCCTATAGGTGAGTTTTTCGGACGGACGTGGGGCCTACGATAATCCATCAACCTTTCAACCCGATGGAGGGATTCACAGCAGTACGATTCTTTCCGATACGAATCTTGATCGCATTTACTAGAGTCAACTTTTCGATAGTCGGGACCGAGTCTCCCGAGGGATCAAGTCGCTACTAACCATCATAGTGATAAACTCCACACTAGTGAGAAGCTACAGGAGTCTGTGTCGAATAGGCACAGAAGAAACATGCTCTAATTTGACAGTTGGCTTTTTAAATCCGACGTTACTAACGGGGTTGCATTGATTCACAGATGACAGCGGCAGCTTCGGGTCGGGCGTTGATACTTAGTATCATCAAAGCGCAGGGGGGCCCGAACAAACCGATAGGATTACGAAAACCGTCCAGGATATCCTATCCTCTAAACACACAAGTCGCAAAAGCCAAGCGAACGCACCCCAGAAGACCTCCGCATAAAGACACGTCAGGCAACGCTTGCATCAATCCACACACGACCCATCGACAACTCAACAAAGCGTTCGAGGTTGGCACCGAACGGAGGTGTCAACAAGTCCTTTGTGCCGAATCATGCAGAAACGAAACAGCTCCACGTGCCACAACCACGTGTTGACACGCCAACAAGCTGAGGCAGCTGAGAAGCTGAAACAAGTCAGCTTACCTCGTCCCAGAAGAATATCATCATCGGAGATCAGCCAAGAGTATGGCCAATAGTGTAAGCCGACCCGAATACTGGGAACCGCAAACATCCGACTCCACGTGAATCCTACGTACACGTGTAAAGTACTCTTATCTATGCGCAGCTGCGGCGCAGCGACGATACCAAGGTCGGTAGTAACAACACTAGAAATCCTACTTCTTGTGCCAATATCTAACCTCGTACCTGAGCAGGCCTGCTGGCAGGTCTTGGTTCTGGGGAAGAGGAGCGCCTAGTACAGTCCTGGATTATTGTCACTCAAAGAAGTATTGATTAACATGCTTACATGCCAGATAGATAAGGTCACGACCATTTTAGGTGAAGTGTGTTGTTGAAGGATCGAAGCATTCCACATGTCTAACTCGTTTCTTTCGTATCATCTCGTACTAACCCATCCCTACTAACAAAAGTAGGGTAAATTCTCTGACAACACTCACCAGGATTCACACTAGTGCTAGGCAATACTGTAAATAAGCAAATGATACAGCCAAGTTGGCTTTGACCTTGATCGGGACGTACCGTCCCATGCCAACCAACACTATAGTGATGCACGTCATTCACGCTCAGATACGGCGCATACATCTTTCGATGTCAAGTTTCATCTTATCGTGTATCAACTCGGAACTTTACGGGTCAGCAATAATTCTAGACGCAGTTAAGGGTTGTACTACGGAAGTATGGCCCAAGATATAATAACAATGGCACGATCGTCGTCTTTCCAGCTGTTGAGCAAGTGTTCTCAAGACTAATTAGTCCACCAAAGGAGCGTCTCAACAAAAGATGGATCCTGATCATTTCAACAAGCGAGATGGGCAATAATACCTATGTCCTGCAATTATTTCGTAATAATTAAGGGCAGACAAGGCTGTTCAGCAGTTGTGGGGATGTAGATGGCCCCCAACAAGGAAAATTCCAAGGCGAAGAGCCACGCTGCCTGGAAATTTGGTACAACGGTTTTACGCTAGCCAGGAAGACAAGGACAAAAGTTCCTCGGCAGTCGCCGGCGCAAAATAGGTGCCTGGGTTCCCCCAGTATCACATGACCCACGTTCATGTAATGATTAAACCACTCGGTGATTTTAGCGTTGCTGCACCTTGCGTTTGTTGGCGCGGTAGTCAGGTAGTGAGTCAATCGGTAAGGCAAGGCCTGGTCTAGAAGGCTCTGTCAATTACTTAAAATGAAAGTTCAAAATTTTACGATTGGTCACTGAAACATTTTGGCCAGATAACTACTAAATTATTAACTAAGCTAATAAGACGATGACGTCTATGTCTCAATATCCAACAGCTGGGTTAGGTAGAGGGCTTCGTCTTGTCGGCGACCGGCTATTGCTTTTCCTTGATTGCCACAAAACGAGTAGAGTACGAAGTAGATGATCGTCCGTCGGGGATTCTAGCGAGTCCAAAAGCTTAGCCTCAAAAAAGCAAGTCGTGCCATTCCGCTGGGTGGAACAATGTCGCAGACTTACAGCTCTCACGAGTCTGTTTGCGGCTAGGAGATAATCCTACAGCCCGCTGCACGCAATCCATTACTCCCCGTGAATGATAGATTACCTTGACAATAAATATTTCTAGTAACTGTCAACCACAATCCATAGTTCCGTTTGATTGAGGAATGCGATATTCACACTAGAACAATTCCGCACTGCCAATTTCTCTTCTTGGGGCAAATTACCTTCGACTTAACCAATCGGTCCCATAGCTCAGTTGGTCAGAGCGTCGTACTAATAGTATGATCACTTCATAATATTAAGTAATGCGAAGGCCGTGAGTTCAAGCCTCACTGGGACCATCCAATTTACTTTTGCAATATTTTGGTCCCGTCGGGCAATATTATTTTTTAAACTTCGACTAAGTCAAGGTGTGGCGTTGAAACAAGAGCCCGAACGCGTGGAGTTCATCCCCGATAATTGTCTTCGGTGTCATAATGCTACGACTGAAACAAATCTCAATCAGTCGGGCCGCTCTTAACCAATATGGTTTCAGAAATGTAAACAAATCGCGTCTGGTTGAGTTGGAAACGCGACTTTTCTTTCATCTACGGAGACTTGTTTGCAAAGAGTCACGGAACAGATTATATGTGAATATTCTATCTTAAACCACAACCCCTACTTCGTACAGATCTCCAGAGGAAAGGCCCAGTGATAAACTAAACAGGAAAAAAAAACATGTTACATGCCCGGCGAAGTCAAATTCAACGTGTCCAGAGATGAAACTGTATATAGTTTAACATCACAAATATTTGCATAGGGTGTATGTAATAAGGGCTGGAGGTTTGAGTATACGAAGGACTTCGCTATTCTGTTACCGTATCTCCCCGTAAGATTGAAGGATAGAGCAAACGCGATAGATAAAAGCAAAGACGATAACAATAAATAATACGGGAGTTGAGTATGCGAATCGCCACCTCCTAGGTTATTTACATAATGTCGCCGACCTTACCCCCTGGTATACGGGCAGTTGCAATACCAATACCCAGGGGCTAGTCTGTGTGACACGGAGGAATTTAATTTGTTCACATTTTACCCGATCCAACACTGTCCGTCATAATGTCATTGATCTTGCCATTTTCCCTAGCCGTGCCATCTAGTTTGTGAATTCCATAAAAACAGCACGCCTAGTAAGAACAGAGATGCAGCAGCCCAATATCCAAATGTAGCGCCAATCTCGGCAATGTCGTCAGACATGGAGAACAGAGTACCGACCAGACTGAGCGGTACGAATAGAGTCGCTAGAAGCGTCAGGTGCTCGGTGCGCCTTGAGTCCAAGATGCTGATCGAGGACATGACTACAGCGGTGAGCCGGTCGATTCGTTCTTCGTATTCCTCCATTTGCGCCAACACAAGGCCGAACTCGCTATTGTAAGCATCTGACTGATTCGAGGTCATAAAACCCACGGAATCAATGTGAAACATCCTCAACTTCGTCTCGGTGAGCATTTCCCGATACAGAGGAACCAAGCGGCGCCAGGTATGTAGTTTTCTCAGTATAGTGTCGATTTGGTTTTGCGTCAAAAACTCTTTGGGATGTGTGATTTCCCAGTCTACCTGTGACAGACGCGTCTTAATGTATTCGCTAAGAGTAAGCCAATCGGCGCAGACAAGAGAAAGCAGAGCCAGGACAGGAGTATAGTGAACGTCGGGCGCAAGGGTCGGTGTTCGTTTGGGTGTTTGTTTGGAGAAAACATTGGGTCTTTGGGCCCAGTACATGAAGTCTTCAAAAAATGAAGCCTCAGTTTGGGAATTACTCTTACCCCTCGTCAAGGTAGGCACGCGAGAGTCTGGCTTAACCACCGCCAATCTTGCCGACGGCATTGGATCCCAGTTGCGATACCCTCGCCACAATGGGAATCCCTCTTTAATAGTCGGATCAAGTAAGAGGACGCCTGGGGCCAAAGTCTTATTAAAACGCCATCGAGTAACTGGTCTCATAGGGATGCTTACCAATTTCGCATTCGCCCTCTTCACATTTCTTCCTCCAAAGCGTCGCTCTCGTTCTCATCAACCCGATCTTCCCATTGATTATCTGTTCATCATGGTCCTTTATGTATGCATCCGTGCTACCATTACTTTCAGGAATTGGCTTCAAAGATGCTTCCGGTAGCGCTTCCATATCAAGCGGTTTACTCTTCCCGATGAGCTTGCTAAAAAATACGAGCCAATCATTTACGCACTCTATTAGCCCTGAGATCCGGAGCTGCCAGGCGCTACCCAGCTTCTGTGGAATATCTGTATCCCAATAGGCCTTGTTCTCGTCTTCATATAGTTTCCTCCCGATGTTGAACTTGTTTGCCGCGTCCTGGCCCTGGTTAAATAAAGCCTGGGATGCAAAGTATCTCGCCCTGCAGAACCTGATCTGGCACCAGTCCTTGCGAATGACGTTCATGTGCAGGTCTGGCGGATCCCAGTAAGGGTCGCGGATGTTATACCACGCATAATCGTAGATGTGGGAGCGGAAGAAGTCAGGGTCAATATCAAAGCGGTGGCCAAGTCGTTCTACAACTTCACGAGAGAGGTCCTCAACAACAAACAATTTGAGCTGAACATGTGTTCCAGCTGGTTCCTTTGGTTTGCTTAGCTCCTCAAGAGCATCCCCGAGCTGTTCTGGAGTCCTATAGTTGCCAATAAACTTGACACTTCCGTCGCTATGATATTCTAATTGGGCCACATGCGTTTGTCTCGCTCGATCTGACCGTCGGACCTCTGTTCGGCATCTCTGTCAACACTTTGATGTCATTAACAACGAGGATGGCTCATATCCACTCACCCCTATCATTAGGATTATCCGGGTAGGTATACGTATGATTCTTATCGTCGCCATAAAAATTCCGCCATCGAAGCGGATCGGTTCCAACTTCCATGAAGTCAGCGAGAAGCCTCAATTGTGGCCATTCTGATGAGATGCTTTTGAGGTATCGGAGATAAGGGCCAGCATCCTCTCTAGGCGTTGGCGTTTGATATCATTAGTTTGTCTGGCTCTGAATGTGTACACAGCGGAGACAGCTCACACTTTGATCTCCCATTCTTTGCGTTGGCTCTCTTGCGCATCATCCTGATAGATATCTCCCGTATGATAACGAGCGCTCCGCCAATGTTTCTTAAACCCCCACTGCCCCGAACTAGTCCTCGCCCTTCTCAGCGTCCGGATGGGTATCATTCCAAGTATAGTAATAGAATCTGACCTCGAAGCAGCCATGCCGCTAGCGGTTATCCCACGAGAGTGATTGAGTGTGTAACAAATCCCCGTGGGATGGCGAGACTAAAAGAGGACAAGACTGCGAGGCTACGGGCACTGCTCCTAACGTGCTCGCAGTTTCATGCTACATACCTAAACAAAGAACGACATTGTGGAGCTTTGCGATATGTCAACATCGGCCACACCATGCAATCCAAAATGTTTTTTTATGATGAGAGTAATCACTCTTCACAAGGAGACACGTTGACGGTTCCACCGTTATTACTTCTTGGGAGCTGGATGAAAAGGGGTGTGGGGGTCAGCTTGAGAAACCTACAACAAGGAAAAGGACCATAGACAGTAACTACCACTTAACCCAGTCACCATACCCTCCTATAGTTGAGAGTAGTTCGTTATCTCCTGGTATCGAAGCCACAACACAGTGCAAATAGGTATCATCTCGAGGCCCGCTGTACGCGATCAGGCAGTCTCAGTTACATCATTTGATCCCGCTGTTGATCCAGTTTTGCATTCGGGAAGATGATCGACTGTTACGGACTAATGGCTGTAGATGCGCTCTCCTCTGACGTGGCTTACTTACGCGCCTACTCCCATCTTGTATGACTGCTCTGCGGCACCTAATATCAGGCTCTTGCATCTACCATTCATACGGTTGCCCATTTCGCCATCGCCCCGCACCTGTGCAGACAGCATGAGCATTGGCAATGGTCATGATGTCTACTCACAAGGAGAACAGCGTTACAGAGAAGTCCCGCCCGTCGAGGAGAGCGGGAAATACGCACATTTGCGCTGATCATCTGTCTTTCGGTTATACAGACGCAGAGTACAGCTCAGAATCTCGAGACATGTCACTTAAGCATTCCGGAACCCTTAAGCATAAGACTCTTTTTTATAGCCTGGAGAGAAATAGGATGGCGGAACGTGTTCTAAGCCTTTATGGGGAGTACTATAGCGGCTGAAAGAAAAATCGAGAAACATCCCTATTTCCATTCCAAAACAGCTAAGGTAGCTAGTGAAGAACGGGGATGTTTCGACGTGGCCGGGTAGGTTGCAGAGACTACAGGCATGCATCCCAAAGAGTGGAAAGATGCAGTCAAAGGCCACCACTCGCCAATCAGTTCTGTCCACCATACAACAGGAGTTCGGTCCACAAAATAAGTGTTTGGTGTTTGGAAAGGGCCTTCATAAGTACGGTCCGGTAACGCCTATCAGTGATGCTATAAGTCCGGGCGTTGAACCCGAGAGCTGTCTCGGCAATAAGACGTTCCAACAAGCTTCCAAAAGAGGTCATCCTGTTACAACAGGACGTTATTATGTGTAGTCTTGGGCGACTTCGTAATTCTATAGACGATGCATTGAACCTAGAGAGTTTGTATAAAGTACGTCTTTTGGATTCTGGGAGTGTCGACGTTAGTGAAGTTATTTATCTTTCATTGTATAGAATTTGTTTTCTCGGCGGCGCAGGCAGCCGGAGAGAAGGGTCGTAGATGCATTACTTTACTCCAATGTTGAGCTCTTAACACTGATTGGATGGGCTTACATAAGATATATCTAGCCGAGCAAGGACGCGAGGAAAAATGCAGCCAAGGCCTAGCTGAAGGATGACAACGCATATCAACACTCTATTTGCCATTCTGCTGCAACCCACCTAGCTTTCTCGCTAGAGCGTGTGAAGAATTTCCTGCAATGACTGTAATCAAACCAATAGTCCCTACACCTACAGTGTCCGACTGGCCCACGTAAACAGGACCACAGCCCACGTGATCAGATCAGCTATGGGAGGACAGTCACTCGACCTTGGAAGTGAGTAGAGGAGAGCTGAATGAGAGCTGAATTGGGAAACACGCAGCTTGATCTGACGTATTATATTCGATTTTAATGTAAACCTCTTGGAGTCGTAAGATCACTTCACTGTCATACTTCAGACTGCATCGCGGTGTTGCATCACATCTACAGTGTAGTTTGGCTCGGATGCATTATCACCTCTTCCTAATTGACTGCGGTTGCAATTCTAAACAAGATCTGAACATCTCATTGCCTAGATTGAAAGTCGGTCATGCCGGGCGTTTAGAATCCTGGCTACAGGCTTTAAACAAAACATAAGTTGAACATCAATACTTTCTCGTGTCGATAAATAGACATTTAACATATGGCTAATATCTACTCCGTTCGAACTCAACCATAACCCTGTCCGTTCCCTCGCTTCTCGGTCACTACTACGAAAGAGAAAAACGTATCGTAGACGAAAAGACGAGATCTAGTTTCGGGACTAAGTTTGCCTTCTATCTTATCTCTTCACAACTCCCCAATACCTGCGCAAGAAGCCGCTAACATACGCTGCTATCACTGTAGCTTGGCATTAAGCTACGTGAAGACTGTTCTCTCCCTACGAACTGTGTTTTACGAAGTACACATGCTCTTCATATGGACTGTTTTCTCATGCACTAATCTAAACGAAGATATCGCCTCATCATGCGTCTCATCCATATCAAGAGCTTCACGCTGCGGGAGTTCAACAAGAAAATACCTTCATATGCAATCCTGTCCCATACATGGAGGGATCAAGAAGTTACTTTCGCTGACTTTGAAGATTTTGCCGCAGAGCTACCAGAGACAGGAGTCAAGACAGAGGACCTCAATAGTCTCTATAGGGACAAATATCCACATTTTGATAAGATCCTGGGAGCCTGCAAGGTTGCTAAAAAGTTCAAGTTGAAGTATTTGTGGGTTGACACATGCTGCATCGACAAATCTAAAAGCGCCGAGTTGGATGAATCCATCAATTCTATGTTTTCATGGTATGAGCGCGCGAATATATGCATCGTCTATTTAGAGGACTACATGCCAAGGAATAAAAAGTGTATCGACGATGTCGCCTTTCGTCAATGCCGATGGTTCACGCGAGTGTGGACATTACAGGAATTTCTTGCACCACAGGCCGTCTACTTCTTCGACAATTCTTGGAATATTGTCGGGGACAAGTCTTATCTGGGGGCCCTTTTATCTGAAATTACCAATATCGAGACCGATTTCCTGGAGAAAAGGGTCTCTCTACAAGCTGCGAGCGTTGCAAAGCGTATGAGCTGGGCCGCAGGTCGCGAAGCAACCCGTGAAGAGGACAAGGCATACAGCCTCCTGGGGATTTTTAGTGTGAATATGCCACTTATTTATGGGGAGCGATCAAAGTCGTTCATTCGGCTTCAGGAAGAGATATTGAAAGAAATCGATGATCACTCAATATTCGCATGGAAAGAAGATGCTAACAAGCGACAAAAGACTGTTATCACAAAATGCGGTGCTCCAAACTGCGAGGACCCAGCCTGCGACGCTTCGGTGTGTGCCAACCCACGGTGTCGGAACGGAACGTGTACCACACATGGCCGGCGGGACGGTGACGGGTCTAGCAGACAAATTCGAGGTCTTTTCGCCACTTCGCCCGATGACTTTGCTAGCTCTGGCAATATCACGTCTTTCCCACAGGCAAAAGCCAAAGAAGGTCACATCACGATTACGAATAGGGGAATATACATGCCCTCGATGCGTTCTTCTGTTTCAGAGCGTGGGAAGGACATTCCTGTACTTGTACTCAATTGTTTAGATCACGGCTCGGATCCCATTGCGATCTACCTGCACCATGAAGCTGGCGACCAATACACTCGAGCATGGCCTGACCGGACGACTTACTGCTCCTCTGAAGACCGTCGTGGAATGTACGTGTTAAAAACTCTTTCTACCTTCCGGTCTGCTGCAGGAAATTCCCTAGAGGACTCGATATTCTTGAACTGGGTTTCTGGATCCATTACTATCGAACACACGCCATTGGGGCTGTTTACCCGTGAACAAAAACAGTTTTTTCCAACATTTAGCAGTGTTCCCTACCATAATTCTTTGCTAGTAACGGTCCCGGATCGTGGAATGGTGAGAATTTGGTTTGGAACTAAGCTGCAGCAAGGAAAGGATCATGAAATCCTGCCTTGGTGTAGAGGTGAACTAGAGACAAACTCGCCCTCTCAGCGGCTGGTGAATCGATTACCGGCTATGCCGGGTGTGATTGAACTACCTGAACTACCTGAACTACAACCAATGATTTCGAGATTGATGCTTTTGGGGCACCAATTACCTTGGCCATCGGAGGAGTGTGATAACGAACACACCCTGGATTTCAGTCCGGATCAATCACTCATTACAACTATTAAACAAGGGAGAATGAACGGATATGATGTGTTTAATCTCGAGATCCGTTTCCTGGTCGATGGGCAGGAAGTTTCGTCGGTGCATAGAAGGTCGAGGCGATGAAAGGAAATAGTGATACAGCATGTAATAGTGGATCTCGAGTTCGTGTATCACTATTTCCTTTATCGCCTCGGAAGCCAATTTCATACAGAGTCGACCTTTGTCATTGTTCCGTTTTATTTATCCCATGCGAGTCTGCTTTCCTCTTTTGCCCTTCGCGGCGAACCTAGGTCTATACATACACGAATAGCTTCGCATTTACTTGCCCAGATAATTCAGGTCCGTTTCGCAGCATCTAGCAAACACGGGTAGCTGAATTATTTCAAACCCCGAACTGCAGATACGATATTGCCGACCAAGCCCTAGTAGACGAGTAGTTGCATCTCCCTACCTGGGGCTATTTCATGTAACATTAAACGAGGGGAAATGGGCGGATATGATGTGTTTAATCTCGAGATTCGTTTCCTAGTTGGTGGGCTGGAAGATCCGTCGGTGCAGGGAAGATTCCAAAACCTCTCTATGGTCTGAGCTGGGTTTATACAGTCATTTTCGTTATTGGTAGTTATCTCGCATTGCAAAATTGAGCTTTGAAAGTTACAAGCTGTTATTGCCATGCTTTTATTGTGACAGGAAATCTAACGTTGTATGCGGAACCCGAAAGAAGTTAGTTTTACTATAAGAGCCAATCATATACAATATGGTCTGGGTTCAGTTCGTCCACCTTCGCTTACATAAGTGGCCTTTATATGTAAGTAATGAATCCCTAGGTAGCCTCACTCATAGCGTAGCGATAACCGAACAACCAAACAACCAGACTGGAACCATGGCCGTGACATGCTTACCAACGATCCCATTCGTGATCTTCGGTATCATCGAACCAGTGCTCCTGTACGTATCGATATCCACTCATTTGCCTACGTTTTTCGTCCCTTGCAATGTCATTTCCTACAACCTTATCGAGTGAGAACAATAGTGAGAGCGAGAGCGTGTACTTACACTAGGTGATCAACAGCGTGATAGCATACATAACAACACTCCAGGATCCATTCACCTTCTACGCGCGCCAAGCACAGAACCATGAGCTCCCAGCCGACCAATCCTCATTCCCGCCACAGGTCCGTCATTCCCTCTCCTTCTCCCTTTCCCTGCACATCTCCTTCCGCTGCTAATCAATTTACAACAACAGGCCCAAATCCTAACTCTGCAGCTCGTAAACGTCTACCTCCTCCTGGCCGCCATGGCCGTGATCTGCAGCTGGACGACCCACGCCCGCACGGCGCGCTGGTACCTGGCAGCCGTCGCGCTGGCGGACTACGGCCACATCTGGGCGTGCTACGTCGGGGTCGGTCTTGATCTGCTCCTAAAACCCGCCGAGGTATGTATTACCGACTCCGTAAACCGGGTGGAGTTAGCTATTATGTGATGACCGTGTGCTAACTCCGACCTCCGAAGTGGAACGACATGCTCTGGGGCTCCGTTGGCGTTAGTGTGTTTCTCAACATCGTACGTCTGTCCACGCTTGCTGGGGTTTTCGGAACCGTGAAAGACGTTGACGAAGGACTTGCGAAGAGAAAGGCGGCCTGAGCTACTCATTGTCGTTTTTACTGGGGCAATTGAGCGAATTGGGTTGCTAAAGGATGAAGGCCTGGCCTAAACGAGGACCAATTGCCAATTTCTGGATACTGGCTGAAGAACGGGGAACAACACGTCTTAGAATTACTTTGGAATATATTATCATTAATCACCTAGTGTAAGTGTGGTGAGTTCTTCGTAATGAGTACAGCCCTATCCAAACACCCTGGATTTCTTAGGAGATTAAAGTTGACGATGCAACAATTTGTCCCGGAAGCCCTGAAAATGAATATACAAACGTGATATTACACGGTATAGAAGACGTGCGTGGGACCTGACATTCTCGAGAAGCAAGCCACCAGTCGAAGCGAATTCGGGCATCAAGCAGAGAGGTTCCTGCCTGACAATGCTCTAGCCATTTTGTAAATGGCGTTTCTCTTGGACACAGTTCATCCTATATTTCATCGCTCCCTTATGACCAACAAATTGAAAGGGAAAAAAAACCAAACCCAAACCCTAAAATAGTACAACGAATCGAAACCTTGCGAGGAGCGAGGAGAGCCTACTGGGCCTTGGCAGAGTTTTTCTTCGCTTCTGCTTCTAGACTGTTCGCCGCATTGATTCTCGCGCGTTCGTATTTCAGTGAAGTGTCGCCCTTCCAAATAGTGCCTAGTATACGATCCCAGAAGGTGAAAAACGGCTGAGAAAAGTTGGTCTTGATGCCCCAGCTTTGGTGGTGAATGTCATGGTACGTAGCATTGTTACCAGTCAGGTGCTGGAGCGGATCCCACGGCAATGCATATCCACAGTGGTCGTCGACAGTCTTGATGGTCGAGCAAACAAAGAAAACGATGCCCTGTTTCACGGTCATACCCGCAACCTTGTATGCCAACCCAGCACCAAGCGTGTCGAGGAGAAAGCCTTCGAATGGATGGTTGTATAGTGCTCCATATGCATAGGGAACGTAAAGTCGGTGATGTCGGGAGTGGAACTTGGCTAGCGTAGTGTTAATGGCTACTGCTCTTGAGAAAGTTAAAGATCAAAAACTTACTATAAAGCCACTTGTTCATGTGCATGCCGCGATGCAAGAAGTACTGCCAGGTATCCAAGACGCTGACGGCGAGACCGAATTGGAGAGCAGGAATGATAATGTGATAGATAGCCTTGGCAACCATGAGCTCCCATGTGGCGAAAGTAGGCACTAGGTGGCCGTCGGTCGCATCAAGGCTGGTGCTAAGGGAGGGGTAATATCCCCCAGCGAGAGCACCAGCCAGGAGAGGGTGGGATATGGCCATGTTCTTGGAGATAGTGGCAGCATTGATGCCCACGAGACCAAGGATGGCAGGAAGTGCTCTCTGGGCGAGGCGAATCCGGGTTGCCCAGACGGCCACATCGTAATCTTCCTGGCCCGTCAGTTGTGGGGGGTCGGTAATTCCTAGGACTACTGCCATTCCGATCTGGATGATTTGCTGAATAATGACATCGCGAAAGACCTCGAATCGCGAAGCTCGGTTGCGCTGCGCTATCTCGGCGGGCGTATGCAGTCTGTATTGGGGAAACAGGTCGTAGACGTCAATGACATGGAAGATCCCTGACACGACCCAGTACGCAATGACAGGCGCAATAGCGGATAGGTAGAAATCCGGGAACCATGATATTAGATCGGGGGCCTCGGCGAGGGTATAGATAGGGAGGGGAGGGAGGTCGGTGGTAGACGTTAGGTTCGTCGCCATCGCTGCGAGAGGTCGCCGTAATAGGGCGAGTAGGGATATATAAGACCAATTACAATGTACAATGGCAAGAGTCCGAGTGCGTAGACGAGTAGGAAAGAGAAAAAGGAGCGTGGTGAATGAGACAAGAAAGGTTCTTCGAAAAGAAGGTTTTGGGGGATTGCAGGGGAGTCTTAAGAAAAATGAGCCGGCAACGCGTTAATTACAAGTAGGTATTCGAGTTAGGTAACCAGCTTTGGGGCGACCAGGCACATGTGCAAGTGACAAGAGGCAAGGAAGGGGTGCCATTCAGTACCCGGACAGATCCGAGCTGGCAGCCGTCACGAGGGTGGCACGGGCCGTCGTAGAAACGGTTTGTCAGCATATAGTAGCAGTTTCGCCGCTAGCGTCGAAGTTCCGCGGACTTACAGCATACCTTTCTCCCTTTCAGGCAAGGCGGGTGCAGGTACACTGTACCCGCGTACTGCATTCTGCAATGCGCAAAATGGGATACAGCAGATCGGGTACTCATCGGCCCCGGATTGCGGCCGCCCGAATCAGCTGTTCGAGGTGGTGAGGAAGTGAGATTAATGGGACTGATATGGCCTGACACTACTTCTACATCATCGCTTTTCTACGCCACCATAGGGATCAATCTATGTGTTTGTCCTTGTTCTGCCTTGCATAGCATCTTTATGGGATACCATAGAAGTAAAAATCGGTACCCGCGGGCTTGATGGCTTGGAAACCTGCGATGGCGTTCTTTGTTGTATAAAGTACGTAGTGAGGTAGTCGGGTGCTATTTCAGGGGTAAATCATGTTAAAATCAGCCCAGTGAGGCTACACTAGTCGGGAAATTACCGTCGTTCGTCCCATATTTTCCAACTCGATGCTTACAAAACCAAGCAAGCTTGGCAGTCATTGACACCTGGGCGACGGCTGTACATGGGGTCTGTGCTAGCGTATAGGCCTTTAAGGTGTTTGTAGATTGCACTTGGCCAAATGGGGAAAGTTGGCGGGTATTCAAGGTATTCAAGGTTTGGGGCTGCCCCTCCAAGGCGTCGCCCGCGCCCCGCTTTTACTGAACCAAAATTTTGAGTGTCCCTCCTCGCGCCGAATCTGCCCCTCATTAATTGGCAAAATCCGTCTCCGTCTCGAAATCTTTCCTTCTCCTCCTCCCAGTTGCAATCACTTACCTCTTCGTCGCTTGCAATCTCCTGAGTAATTTAGCTGTCAACTTACTTTACTCCGCCAAAATGATTATTTTCAAGGTCTGTTCCCAATCCATATAAATCGTACCTCATCTTCTCCCCGCTTGGGAACACGGACAACTGATAGGTTCCCCGCTTGTAGGACGCCATTACCGAAAGCAAGGATGAGCTGCTCTCCGATTCCTACGACTTCAAGGAGGTCGATGGTGTCGTCTATGAAGCCGACTGTGCTATGATCGAGATTGGCGCCGTGAACGTTGGTGCGTTTTGTCGCATTGCTTGCATTTTTGTATGCGTCCGCGTAAGCCAAGGGTATTGTTAACTTTGGGACTTGCAGACACTGGTGCCAACGCCTCTGCCGAGGAGGCTGATGAGGGCCTTGAGGACTCTGCCCAGAAGGTGAACAACATTGTTCACTCTTTCCGCCTACAGTCTACTAGCTTCGACAAGGCTTCATATGGATCATATCTTAAGGGTACGGTTTGCATTCAAAACAGGAAAGAAGTTTGGGCTAAAGGGATGTAGGCTACATGAAGAAAGTTCTCGCACACCTTAAGGCGAAGGGAGCCCCCGAGTCTGAGATCGACGCTTTCAAGAAGGGTGCCGCTGTCTTCTCCAAGAAGGTGCTTGGCAGCTTCAAGGACTGGGAGTTCTACACCGGCGAGAGCATGGATGTTGACGGAATGTAAGCAAGCGACCTATACCTCCCACTATCCGATCACATAGCGCTATACGCGAAACCTCGGGCTGACCTCTTGACCATAGGGTTGTACTCCTCAACTACCGCGATGACGGTGTCACTCCTTACGTCGTTGTCTGGAAGCACGGTCTTGAGGAGATGAAGGTTTAAATGGTGGTTTTCGCTAAGGGGTGGTCTGGCGTTATTCCTCACTGAGAGGACGGAATCGATGAAACACGCAAATTAGTGCTACTGATGATCTTTTTTAGACGCAAAAGCCGTGTCTTTTAGGTAGACTGCGTTCTATCAGCCGAATACAAGATGTATACCGGAGCTGGGAAAGTCCAGCGACCCGATGCTTTTACTCTGAACTCGACATGGCGGTCACTTTACTTATTTTGGTTGAGTGACTTCTCTGACCCATGAAGAATGCGGGTTCTTCTGTGTGAATTCCTTAGAGCGATAATGCTGTAGGGCACTCAATTTATGACGTGAAATTGAAGTACTCAATCGAACCTAGGCCTCGTAGCTAATGGAATTGGTGGTGGAGCATCAGCGCTCCCCACCCTTGTTCCAGGTAACTCTGGCTTCTTTGGTTTCGGTGGTGGTGGCGGCGGCTTTTTCTTACCCAAGAGGGACGGGACCTGTCCTATAGGTCGCTGCTGTGTCCCGCTTGTTGCTGCTGTCTCATTGCTACTGGCCTGAGCGGATGAAGAACCCATGCGCGCAAACCGTGCTTGTAACTCGTCCACCTGGCCGTACCCCGGCGCCTGCGATGGTGATCCTGCCGGAGGCGGTGGTGTCCTACTACCTCCTCCTATCCCGAATCCCGGCACGGATATCCCCGCTGCACCTAACCGGTCTATAGCCCCTTGATTCAAATGCCCCTGAATAGCGGCTTGCTCACTTGTTATTGTCGGGCTGGGAGAGTTGTTCCCGCTCCTGGGCGGAAGTCGTGGAGGTAGCGAGGGGGGCGCTCTCGGCTTTGCCGCCACGGCTGCCTGTGTTGTTGCCGTCGGGGATGGTGAGGTCGTTCGTCCGCCTGCACCACTGGATCGCGTCGGCGGCGGAGGAAGATGCGACGTGGATAGCCCTGTAGTGTCTACTCGGTATGGCCTTGGTTCGGCTGGTGATTCCTCCTCGACTACATGCTGCGCTTGGTAAGGTTGCCTGGAGCCAGATGTCTGGCTTGCTATGGGGTCTGCCGCAGGACTCTGCATAGGAGTGGACGACGACGAAGCGGTGCCGGCTGCGGGCTGTGCTTGCGCAGTGGTTGTTCGGCCATGGGCGGCAACGTGCTTCGGCGGTGGGCCGAAGGAAGACGGGTCGCGGAGGGAGGATCTAGGGGTGGCGACATGCTGCTCGCGAGGCGAAGACGAGTCGCCTCGGCCTACTAGTCCTTTCTGTTATCGAGGAACGTCAGTATATTGAAAACGGTGGTGATGGCGCGGTCGTTTAATCACATACTACCTGGCTCTTGAGTGTAGTTCCGCTTTTCTCGGGGTGCCATCCGCTTTTCACGACGTCCTTCCAACCACCAGACATTTTGGATGTTCTATACGACTTACGAGCAATATATATATTAATACTGAGAAGAATGGTGTATTCAAAAAAGTAGATGGTGGAACGTTACTGAATTGATTTCCTTTGATCAATCGTTGGACTTCGCGAGCCCTCTTCTACTTTGAGTAGTGTAAGTTTAGGGGTCTCCTTTGATAATGCCTGTCATGGAGAATGACGTACGCAGTACATTCAGAGTCGGATCCACCCACTCCCTACTCGGATGCCTCAAAATAGCACTACAACACCACCACTACAGCACGAATTACAACCACCTAGATTTAACTGTTTTTTTCTTCCAAGATAGAAAGGTAACTCCAAGGTCGTCTCAAGAGCTTCTCGAGCAGTTTGAAAGCGTACAAACAGATCCTGTCCTGCCCACAGATACGGCAAAGGCCCTGATAGAAAAGGCATGCAAACGCATCGACCTTCTGGCTGCGGAGTTAGCTGCAGGAAAGCAAGAGATAGAGGCTCTGAAGGCAGAAAACGAAAGGCTCGAAACCACGGCGTATAAACAGGCCGCAGAAGACATTCGACAGAAATCGGATAATCTTGAAAAACACCGCAAGGAAGAAGAACGGATACAACGTTGGAGAATGCGACAAAGGCAACTAAAAAATCTAAAAGGCAACGTATGAAAACATGCCCAATGAATGGCAATTAGAAGATATTTAATGGTCCCCTTAGGAAAGAGAAATAGCCTTGATTTGGCTGGTGGTGATGGTGATGGTGTTGAACGATCTGGCGAGGGGGGTTGAAATAGACCTCGGATAAGTGAATAAACTAGGTTGAAATAGTCTAAGGTATGAGGTTGCTGCCGGGGCAGCCCCTCCAAAGCTAAACCAAATATTGACTTTTGATGCACCGAGATCACTGTTGGTGATCGCGTCGCGTTCTCAAAAAAACCAAAAAACCAAAGCATCGCCTGCTTGATCGACAAATAGACAGACGGACCAGAGGCGACGAAGTTCTAGAATGATGCGCCATGACGACATCTTCCAATTCAGAAACCGAGCTCTTGACAGAGCACTTCGGATACCCCCCAGTTGTCAGTACCTCCTCCAGTTACCTAACCTACTAAGCTAGACCTTTTCGCTACGGAGAAGAACGAAGACTAACAAGCAACACCCCGATTCGCAGAGTCTAATCGACGACGTAATAAACAGCGTCAACGTCCTCGCCGAGCGCGCCCTGAACAGCATCGAGCAAGGCCTCCTGAACGCGTCTCCCGCAACCCTAGGCTTCAAGGCGTCTAAATCCCAAACCCAACAACAACAAGACGAACTCCCCCCCGCCGAGCGCGCCAAGAACGAGATCGAGTCCGGCACGCACCAGCTCGAGACGCTCCTGTGCGCCAGCATCGACCGCAACTTCGACAAGTTCGAGCTCTACGTGCTGCGCAACATCTTCACCGTGCGCCCCCCCGAGCTGTGCAGCTGGATCCGCCTCTCGCACTACGACGGGCTCGACTTCTCTTCTTCCTCGGCGACGAGGAGAAGACGGGATGGCGATGGCAATGATCAGCAGGTGCCTAGGGACAGCGGCGATGACGATGTCCCGACAATCGAGTCCATCACCGCCCTCCGCCGCCGCCTGCGGGAATCCATGCGTCTGAACGCCCTCCTGACGGCCGAGCGCGCGCGCAACGAGGCCCTCCTCGAGGACCTGCGGAAGCTAGTCGGGGACCCGTCGGCGGCGTCGTCCTCGGGGACCCAGGTGAAGGCGGAGGAGGAGAGCGCGTCGCCGGGGGCCCAGCTGGCGAGAGAGGCCGGCGAGGCCGAGGTGGAGGAGAGCAGCGGGAGGAGGAGGAAGAAGAGTCCCTTCGCCTTCCTGCACGAGAAGGGCGATCTGGCGTCCTCGGGCGGCGGGGCCGCGGCGCCGTTGGCCACCACGGCAGCCTTCACGCTGTCGCAGATGCAGGCTCTGCGCGCGCTGTCGACGGCCCTGAGTAACGTCGTCCCGGACCTCAAGATCTCCAAGGCGGACGTGGACGATGACCAGAAGGGCGAGGGTCCGAGCAGGTCCAGGGGCTGGAGGCGGGAGAGAGCCGAGTATGTCGAGGCGGCGACGCGTCGCCATCTGGAGACCGTGCATGGCCTCGAGCTCGGGAGGCACGGCGAGGTCCGCGATGGCGAGTGGCAGGGTCCCGGGCGGAGTCTGGCGAGGGGCGAGGTGGAGGGTCTCGAGCGCGTCGTTGAGCTCTTGGGCGGGGATAGCGATGGCGCTGAGAGCACCTCGGCGCCTCCTGGGGAAGAGGAGGGGGAACCGATGGACGAGTCATGAGATTTGAGAAATAATGCGCACGAGAAAAAGGCAATTAATTCCTCGGACGAGACGATTGATGAATGACTATTTCGTGTCGGCTACGCCTGAGTGAGGCGGGTCTTTTTGAAATGTCTGGAGTTTGGTGATTTCGGGCGTTCGGGATTGTTCAAGGCATACATGGCAAGCTTAACACAAGGAGGCACTCTAATCACGGGGGAGATGTGGGAAAGGTGCAAAATGTTCTAACTTGCAAGGATACCAATTCCAACAATAGCGTGGCTTGAAAGTCGTCTGTATATCATGCAGGCCATGTCTATATATGTACATACTATTATTATACAATGAAATGGCAGTGATGCAACCACGGCTCATCGACATGACTTCTACTGCCTACCATCGGGTATGAAAAGACTACGGGGACGTCGCAGTACCCACGCCACTCACTCTGCTACCGCGCTAAATGCGCCGGGCGAGGGCAACGGGGAATCCAGAAGATTATAGCTGCGAGCCAAGGCCCAGAACTGGTGGCCCCAGTAACGCGCGTGCTCTTCCGGGTCAGGATTTTGCTTCTCGAACCGCTTCTTCTCGCGATTGACCATTTCCCTGGCCTCCTGGCGATGATCCTGGCGGAGCAAGACGCGCAGCAGATCGTTCAGCGCGCCCAGACTCATGCTCGCGCCGGAGCTGACGACGTGCTTGTAGACGTCGAGCGCCGCCGCAGTCTCGCCCACCTGGATATAGCCCCTGATGACGCGGTCGTAGAAGATGTGGTCCATGTCGTCGAAGTCGAGGTGGCGCCTGCGCTTGACGAACAAGTGCACCGTGTCGAGGGCCGGCGGGTTCTGCGCGAAGCAGTTCTCGATGAGCATCGTGTAGATGTGCGGCGACAGCTCCAGGTTTCGCTTGTACAGATGGTTGACGACGGCCATGGCGGCGACTGTGGCGTTTGATCGTAAGAGGATATAGATCATCTTGCCGTATGTCTGCATATTGAGTTCTAGTCCAGCAGCTGCCATGGCAGAGGCCACATCGGCAACAATGTTGGCTTGCTCTTCGGGGTCCCGCGCCTCGTTCTTCGATAGGGAGGCATCAAGGACGATGGTGAATGTTGCTTCGTCGGCGTGCACGCCTTGGGATTGCATGGTGGCGAACAGCTTCTGGACATCGTCATCGCGATTTCCGTCGCGGATCACTGAGCGCAACATAGTGTTGAAGGTGAATATGTCAGGTTTAATACCCTTTCTACCAGCCCAATGCAGCAGCTTCTCCGCGGCACCGTGTTGTTTACGGTGGATCAAACCCGTGAGAGCAGCATTGACAGGTTCTATTGTAGGTTTTACAGCAACAGTCTTGTTCGGATCCTTGTCCCACAAGCTGGCCATTTGCTCCAACGCGTGAAGACCGCCTTCGACATCACCACATTTGATTAGTCCTGCAACACGAGTTGTCCATATTGCCGTGTCTAATTTCATGCCAGACTTCGCAAGCTTAGTCCAAATGTTCTTGAGCCCATTGATGTTGCCTGCTTTGCTAAGACCATCTAGCATCAGGTTCCAAGTCCTTAGACTCGGCTTGAGCCCAACTTTGCCCAGCACGTTCCAAGCAACTATAGCTTCATCGGGCTGATTAAATGTCATGCGTATTTTAATAAAAGAGTCAATAAGATGGGGGTTCTTCCGGATTTGCGCGGCTCTTTCTTCCGAGATGGTCTTATCGGAACCAACAAACTCTTCCCAAAGTCTGTCTATTTCCCCGGAATTTCGAGTTGGATGTGACTTCTCGAGACGGCTTCCAATTGAAGCTGCATTGAAAAATCGGGATTCTTGGTTCTTGTCATTCGAAGTCAAGATTCTTTGCATTTCGGTAGGCCCATCATCCTCGGACGCACGCCTCTGATTCAAAAATGCTCTAATCTTTGGCCAAAGTCCCATGACATATCCTTCTAAGCCGGGAAATGTACTGGCAATTTCTCTCTGGAGAACCGTGTCGCGATAATTGACAAATGTGATCAAGTAAGCGACTTTGGACATAAATCTCGTAGCATTGTTTCTAACATCAACCGAGCACCGCTCACTGTCATGCAAAAGAGCATATGTAGCAATAGCTAATACAGCAACGGGCGTACCGAGCTGAGTGCGTGGATATTGCGGGAACAACGTACTAAATGCCACGGAAAAATTGCCTTTCTTGGCGAATTGCTTTAGGGAGAATTTATCTAGCCTCGGGAACCAGAAGTTGTTAGTCAACTCATTCTCGCCTTCTGTCGATATAGTGTGTCGAGGCAGAGACAAGACCTTCCATGACTCAACGAGATCTGCCAACATTGCTTCTCGCAAGGCAAGCTGTCTCTCGTATTCGAGGATGGACTGCGTTTTGGCTGTAGGATCCATGTTGACGATGCATTGAACCAACTCGCCGACAAGTGCAACCCATTGCTTTGGTTTTAATTCGCCAACTTCTGCATATATCTTAAAGATATCCGCGACGGTGGGAAGCGTAGCCGTGATCATGTCGCCCTTCTTAGCCGCAATAAGCTTCTCCAGTAGCGCGAACTTAACCCTATGGTATGCTTGAGGCACATGGGTGCCAGGTACTCCCACCGCAGGAACGATCTCGGTTTGATAATAGGAATAGGCGGACGCTACCGGTATATTCCCGTCGTCTACCATCTCTTGAAGTTTTCCAATGGCCTGGACGAGGGAGAGATCAATTGAGGGGCTCTCATGTGTAGAGGCACCACCGATGCCATCTTCAAGACCCTGCTGCTCTTTGATGATCTGTTGAAAGAGCACATCTACTCGAGATGACAGCTGCTCCCCATCTACTTTTGTCTGCGACGTCTGCACATTGGACGTCGGGCTATGTGTTCCGGACAGGATTTTTCGTACGTAAGGGGGCGACTGGGCAGTATCCGGGACTGCTCGACCTGCGCCGGCTACGTCACGCCTCGACGATGTGGTGGAAAGGTGGGCGGTTCGGGTCTGCCATTGTGTAGCGCGCGTCTTACTTGTCGCCTTGGCGACCTGCAGACGACAGAGTAAGCAGACAGGCTTCGATCCCCTCATAACATGCGGCGGAGAGGTTGGTGGGATAGTGGATGGCGATAGTTCGCGAGCGGTTGAGAAATTTCACGGCCTTGTCGCAACAATTATATTCTTTTGGATGTCTGACCCTGGTTCTTTTATTGGGCGGGCTACTTACCTAATTATTCAATGGGGATCCAATCATTAGTTATGGGACCCGGCCGGCATCGGTTAAAGCCCCCCCGAACGAACCGAACCCCGACAATGCCGTCACCGTCACTCGTTATCCACATATGCATCCCACCTTTCAGAGCAGGACCTTCAATGTCCGCGTGGTGAGCTACGTGTTTGGCACGTGGGAGTGTTGTTGCTTTCCATGGATGGATTAGTGGGGAAGATTTAAGTTTCGTTGTGTTTGTCTACTTGTTATAATCCAGTCTGACTTTGATTACCTTTCTCAAGTTGATTCTAATTATACAATTACCATTACGTCCAGTCTGAATCCGCTTTTCTCTTGTCCGTTGCCCATTGACTAGACAAAATATATTTGCCTAGGTAGTTACTACTGCTATTTACAATGACGACTTTAGTTCCTCGCCCACCATACAGCAAAGATGAGCTCAAGTCTCTATACCCCGCCAACCTCGAGCTTCAGCTCGTCCAGATTCTGCTCCGACACGGCGAGCGGACTCCAGTGACGCCGCGTTTCCAGAACGCCGGCCTCGCCACCTTCTGGCCGTACTGCACCGCCGTCCGCCAGTTCAAGTCTGCCGTGCTCGACCGCACCACCGGCCAGTTCTCGACGCTGGAATGGAAGCGTCGTCTGGAGAGCTTCGGTCCCAACGACGAGCCCGTGCTCGCCGTCGGGCCCCACGGCGAGTTGGACGGCATCTGCGAGATGGGCATGTTGACCGACCGCGGACGCGAGACGACCTTTGACCTGGGAACGCGCTTGCGGAGGCTCTACGTCGATCAATTGGGCTTCCTACCGTCTACTTTGCAAGATGCTGATTCGCTCTACCTCCGCGCGACTCCCATACCGCGGGCTCTCGATTCCCTCCAGGAAACATTTACCGGCCTCTATCCGCCTCACACCCGCTCGCCGGTGTTTCCGCCTCCTACGATTCTGCTACGTTCGCCCGGCGACGAGACCCTGTTCCCGAACGACAGCAGCTGTCGGAGGTTCGCGGCTCTCTCGAGGGCCTTTGCCCAGCGCGCTGCCGACCGTTGGAATGAGACGGATGAGATGGCCTACCTAAACAAGCTGTACGGGAAGTGGATGCCACCTGCATCACCCAAAGTTGCCGTGGATGGCCGACCAAGGTTAAGTGGGATCATGGACACAATCAACGCAACATTAGCTCACGGCCCAGACACACGGCTCCCTAAAGAATTCTACGATCCGAAAGCTCGAGAAATCATCGACAAGATTGCCGTCGACGAGTGGTTTGCGGGTTACAAGGAGAGCCAGGAGTACCGTATGCTAGGAATCGGAGGGCTCCTGGGCGACGTCGTAGGCAGGATGGTGGGTAGCGCCGAGCATTCGAGTGCAGATGGGGAGTACGAGGTCGGCAAGGTCCTCAAAAAGGGTGTGGAAGGCAGTAAGGAAACCACCCCAATTCGATTTGGACTCAGCGGGTGCCACGATACGACTCTGGCCGGAGTATTGGCTAGCTTGGGCGCCTACGAGAATAGGCAGTGGCCTCCGTTCACTAGCCACATTGCTATCGAGATGTTCCGCAAGAGTGATGTTGCGTCTGGGACAGCTGGAACCACTCCCAAGGCTACTATCCCACCTGCTGAGAAACCCAGCTTGAATACGACCGGTTCTAGCTCCAGCTCTAGCTGGTTCGCCTCACTTTTCTCCTGGACCTCACGCACGGCGCCAGGCGCCCCGCCACCAGGTATAGGGCGAAAACAAACGGAACAGTTGAAGCCAGATGAGAAGGCGAAGTTACAAAAATATTATGTCCGCCTACGATATAATGACGATGTAGTCACAATACCCGGATGTCGGGCGCCGGGCAAGCATCTTGAAGGGGATGAGAGCTTCTGTACACTGGTAAGTGAGATCAATTTCTCTGTCTACCCCTTTATATACCTAATTAGTATGGTCCGATGGTGTCCCGATAAACCCAAGTGAGATAGCAGACGCCCAAAATGTTACTAAGTGAAAGGGGGCCGGGGACGAAATATCAGGAAAACAACAGTTTGCTAACACGAAACAGGAGGCATTCAAAGCCATAGTCGACAAGTTCGTCCCCACGAACTGGAAACAGCAATGCTCAACCAACGTGAAAGGCCCCGCATTCCCAGCCAGCCCTGAACCAGCTGGGTACTGATAAATCACTGATATTCACTTCAATCAAAGAGGTAAGATCTTAATAATTCCGACTGGATCCTTCCCTGGATAGCACCTTCGAGGAGATACGTATATCATGTAGCATGAATTATGTTACTGTCATAGATGGGGCAGTCAAAATAGTATATAGCATGAGGTATAAAGAAGAATGGATAGACGCCGAGATGATAAAATCCCAGAGAAGATAGCAAGATCTGTTATAAATGTTCCAAAAAAAAAAAGACGTATAATTGCAAGTCCTAGGGCGTGGTGAAATCGCATCTACGCTTAGGAGTTGTCAAAGAGCCACCCCCTGAAAATATAGCATTACTCATATTAGACAAATACCCCCTTACGAAATTCAATCGCTTGGAAGTGTGAGCTTCGGTTTATGCACATGCTAGCCGCCTACTTAATACAGTCGGGCTTAATCAATTGATCGTGGCAATTACTTAACTCTATATCGACATCGTGCGGGACACGGTAGTTATCTACACCTCCAAGTATCCAGGCAGTTATCTAAATAGACGTTGGGACAGTCATCATAACAAATGTCGAGTTACGATAGATTCTAGTCACCACGATTAACAAGGATAAGTCATCAAGTGCTTTCAGGTTCTTTATAGTATTATACCCTCCGATATTCCTAAAGCAGATATATACGCCGATAATGATAACCACTACTGATGTTGCTGAGGACGACAAAAGTGCCACCTTGTTACGGGCTGACTTCTTATATGCCCATATTGTATTCCTCCATTTTTGCAACCCCCCCAAGAACATCGCTATCGCAATGTCCGGCCCCTTATATTTCAATTTCCAATTCACTGACCAATCAAGACTGGTGTTTTCTATTCGATGCCGCTTTAGGCTAACTCAACGTTTCTCAAGACATCCAACAATTGTACAAGAAATGATAAGCAAAGCCGTTGAGATGAACTTAGAAGAAATCGACGTAGCAATTACAACAAAATACTTGAACTGCCAAAAGGTATACTTCTTCAGTTAGCAACTTCTTCTTCCCATCCGTTCAAGCCTCCCTGAATAGCGAGGCCAAGACCGGAGCCGATTCCACCAAAGCTGGATTGGTATTGATGACCCCTGCGCTCACCCTCGCCACCGATAGGGCCGTGAGCATTGATGGGACTGCTGGCCCCATTCTCAAGTGGAGCAAAAACTGGAAGGCTGAGGGCGCGGTTATGCTGACCACGAGGGCCTGGCGCTAGAAGGCCACCAATAGTCGTAGGCCCGGTGATAGCACTTTGTGGTGCGCCATATCCGTTGGAGATGCTGGCAGACTGTCCATGCCCCAGTATATGATTCTGCTGGGGTATTTCTAGCTTGAGCTCGTTGGGAGATGAGGCGGCGGTACCAAATAATGCGGCCTGCTGTGATACAAGCATCTGCTGTTGATGGTGCTGTTGCTGCTGGGCCTGTTGTGAGACTTGTTGCAGATACATCGTCAGAGGGTTGTTGTTGCCGGAAAACATATTCGTACCATTTGTGGCGGTCAATGGTGACGTTGGGTTCGTAGGCGAGTTTCCGCTTCCGCTGCCACCAGTGGCAGGTGACGGAATACCATCTCGTGGCGACTGAGCTTGCTGTTGTAGCTGTCGAGGCTGGTTTCCACATCGATCTTTGCCAAAGTTGACCTTAAATTTCCTGTATTCTTCCTTGCTTCGAACTGCTTCGATGGCTTTAATAGCGTTGGCAATGTTGGTGAAGTTTACGAAGGCACAGCTTTTTTCACGCAGAGCGTTGACCAGCTCAATTTCACCGTATTCGGAGAAATCTTGTCGCAACCTCTCTTCAGTCCATGTCTCATCAAGATTGCCGATATAGACATTACGAGATGCACCACCACTGACGGCCAGCGCGATTGCTGGTGGAAGGGCACCCGAGTGCTTTCCCCAGCCAATCTTGAGGCGACGGTTGTGAATCATTAAACCCTGTAGGTTGCTCAAAGCATAGAAAGAAGCCGCTGCTGTGGGATCAATAAATGTCACGAAGCATATGTGCTTGTCGGGAATGTAACGAATATGGTGAAGCAAGCCACCACGCACAACGTTGCAAATCTCCTCCACCGTAGTCTCGGGGTGAATGTTACCCAGATAGATCGTCCTGTTGCCGAGATTGTTGATTCCACCAGCTGTGGTTGCAACGGCTGCTGCTGCCACGGATTGTTGAGCAAGAACATTCGAAATGACATCACGGTCCTGCCCAGTCAACATATGGGCATAGCCCGGAGCGATACCAAGATACTGAGCGGCATTCTGTTGCTGAGTCTTAGAGACGTAAGCGCAGCGATCTTTTCCATAGTATACACGGCGAGGCGACTGCCACTTGAGTTCCTGAGGCAATTGTTGCACGGCCTTCATCGCGTTGGTAATAGACAGAAAATGAACAAAAGCAATGTTCTTTTCACGAACTATCTTAATAGTGTCGATAGCACCGAACTTGCCAAGATCTTCGCGCAGCTCCTCATCCGTAATATCCTCGGGCAAGTTGCCCAAGTAGACATTACGGGATGCTCCGGATTGCTGAACGGCCAGCGCAACCGAAGTAGGAACTTGCGAGGGTTTGCCCCATCCAATCTTGATATCCTGTCCCTTGATGCAGAGCTTTTTCAAGATAGCATCAGAATGGAAGTGAGTAGCGGCGTTCGCATCAAGGAACGAGATGAAGGCGCAGTTCTTGTCAGGGAGAAGACGGACAGACTCAATTTGGCCGCTTCGAACATGCCCCAAAATCTCTTCGGCACCAGTGTCAGGCGGAATGTTCCCGAGATACACAGTCCGGCTAGTCCCCGTGATAACGTTGTTCGCTGGCATGCCTATAGGCGACTGGGGTGCCATCTGAAGCTGATTGGCCATGGGGTTGTAGGCGCCGGTTGGCGATGCAGATTGATAAAATTGAGGCGCACCGTAGGCAGAGGGAGACACCATGGCTTGATACTGTTGAGGAGACAAATTCTGCTGAACGGGGCTGGTTAAGCTCAAGCTGCTCTGCTGTTGCTGCTGCTGCTGCTGCTGTTGTTGTTGCTGCTGCTGCGGGCCGTTAGTCTGTTGGAAGCCAGGGATGTTCTGGAAGCCAGGGCTAGTAAACGCTGTCGGTGATCCGGGCTGGAAAGGGCTTCCGAGGAGAAGCTGCGAAGGGAGCAGAGGAGTGAATTGCATGTCAAAGCCCGTGCCGGGTGTCGCCATATCCGCAGCCATGTTATGAGTCGGTGGGTTCACTTGCTGCGTGTTGATGGCAGGAATGTTAGCACGGCGTGAGGGTCTGTCGGCGAATCCAGAGACGTTAGATGTAAAAGCGCCATGAGAGAAACCGGTGTCGCTATTAGAAGGCTTAGAGGCGTGGCCGAACCGGCTGGTCGAAGTAGCGGCGGAAGGACCAGTGGGAACGCCAGAGACCGAGAGATCCTGCATCTCAAGATGAGGGACAAGACTGTCCCTCGAGACGTGTGAAAGAACCGCCGTTTTGAAAGATTAAAGCGTGCCCGGTGAAAGGCACGAAAGCAAGAAAGAAGGTGCTAAATCTGGAACGTAGGCGCTGTATGGAGGACCAAGCAACGTCGGATATTACAAAAGCCGTTTGTCAAAAAGGGGTAGGGATAAACAATTCCGAGTTTTCTCCTAACAATGGGCAAATAACGCTAAACAAGTGACCAAACGCTGAGCAACGAGATGCTACCGATGATCAATGATATAGACTAGATGCAGTATTCGGAGTGTAAGGTCGTATCTCGAATCGAGCTGGTTAATGAGCTGTGATCGAATCCACCGTCATTCGAGATATCGAGGGTATCGTGTAAATCTGCAAAAGCTAGCAATATTACGCGAGCTGACCCAAGTAACGGGTATTGGCTGTAAGGCAGAAGGCGCCCTTTGACGTGAATGGTCGGACCCGGTACGTAGCGAACAAAGGCTCGGCGAATACGATGCTCCAAAGAAAGCGAGCGCAATGGAGATACACCTGAAATGAGCGTCGAGAAGATAGACAGCCAACAAAGCCCTCCTTTTTCGTTCTTCCTCGATTTACTCTCTCTTAAACCTGTTCTACCTTGGCGAATAGATTTGAGAGAACGATTCGCAGCGCTTACGTGGGATGTAGTGTCGTATGCGCACAAGCATGAGCCGGAAGAAAGGGGTCAGATTGCTTGATTGTTGTATGTAGGGTAAAATACGTTGGTATATCAAGTATTAAGAAGCTATACAGAACGAGCGTAGACAAATAGAAGAGGGATAAGACTCCCAGAAGTTCCGGTAAGGATAGCAAGAAACAAGCAGATCGTAGAGAAAAGGATTGAATAGGGTAAGATACAGGAGGCGGTGGCGGTAAGGGTAGTTAAGGTAGGGATGCGGGTGGAAAGATGAGGTGTAGGTGGGTTAGATGAATAATAAGACCAGGGGTTAATGAAAAACGAGAGGATAGAGTAGAGACCACTCTAAGGCTTGGTGCTTGCTTATTGGAAGCAGAGTACCGGCTGTTCCTCCACCACGGAACGGAGGGCGGGCTGAGGTTAGAGAGGAAAGGGAAACACAGTGAGTTGTGAGCAGCAGTGAGCCAGCAGCAAAAAAAAGAAGGGGAGAAGCCCAGAAGCCCGAGGAGAGAAAGTGCCACCACACCGTCTTGCCAAGGAGACGGCGATGCAGCTGTCTCATTGGCCCGCCAGGGCGCTGGTGCAGATTGCCAAAAATGGGGGGCGCTAGGGTTTTTTTTAATGAGGGTTGTCGGAGTCCATCCTGTAGCGTCTTCCCCACCGTCTCATAGCACGCTAAGCTCAATTCACGTCGTGATGTGCCTATTTTGTGCCTGGTTCGTGCCTGGATGCCGCTATCACTGGTCCCGACAGGGGGGAGGCTGGATTTTATGGGTTGTGGATGGAACTCTTTGCAGTTAACGGCCGAGGTAGCTCTCTGCCGGCAGATACTCAGACGGGTAACCTGTTCTCCTAACGCTTGGCTGTCCTAAGCCCTTTTCTGGTCCATTGCCGTATTTGCAATTTTATTTTGGGTTCTACCGCACATGGCCTGGTGAATACTCAAATACGAAAAGACGGTCGATGATTTGCCGGGATGGTCCCTTTGCCCCAGCCCATGCATGCTCAATATTTCTTGTCGGTGACCCCTCGTAACACCACCGTGTCGTGTATTTGGCCGGCTTGCATTAAACAGGTACCGTCATCTAATTTCATGCAGGGTGCATGTAAGTCTACCATTGCCTATATATAATACTTCTTTGCAATGCCCTCAAATACATACATATATAGTATGCAGTTCTTGTCAGATATGAGCAAGCATGTGTACGCAAGCGCATGTTGTAAGTGTGGCCGCCCCTATCATACATATAAGTAGGTACTATGTAGACTCGATAGGTCGACAACAATTAATTGCCGATCGGCCATTACCCAAGACCCTACCCTCCGATATGTCTTGCAGCCAAAAATTAGTTAGCCGGGCTTTTGTCTCAAGTCTCACCCATACTCGAGGTGCTATGGATATAACAATAAACTTGTTCCTAATCGGGATCCATATTCGGAAATTTTTATAATCTTCCCTTTCTTGACAAACCCCTATCTCAACACGTGTATTGTCTTGGCTATATGCTGTACATCGCTATGGAGCCCATATTTATAGCCGGCTGGATATGAGGGTGCTGTAGTACAGATAGGGGGAGTGAATACATCAACAACACATCAACTTTCTGTAAGATCTTTCGAGAATCTGCATGATAAATAACTTCAGATAAACCGCATAATCACGGGTCTTCACTTATTACCGATTCCCCCGAAAATCTGCAATGCAGTGAGACTATGGTCAGATTATGGTCATAGCAAATAATCCATCCATTTATTAAATCGTCGACTATTCAGGCCGCAAGGGTATCGGACAACCATTCACAGCCAAGAAATAGCGCAGGGACACCGTAGCGGTCTAGACTACATTGAAAGCTGCATTGATGTTCACCCCAAGGCGCCTGCATGCAGGTACGATGCGACGTTGCCGACTGTAACACGTTGTGTACCTGGAAATATACAGAGTTAGGTGGTAGTATGAGCGTGGTAACGAGACAGGCTGGTGAAACGCTCGCTACAGTGTTACCAGGTCTTGTCAGGAGGCTCATTAGAAATATATAAGGTAAGACATAGCTTTTTTCTATTTTCTCACCCACGCCGAGAGACCCGGTTGAGTGTTTATGAAAACTAGATGGAATGTCATATTTGACATAGGATGGGGGCTGATGCTCGCTATATAAACCAATAGCCTCATGACATCAAAGCGGCTTGTTGATCCTCTACCTTTCTAGGTAGACTATCTACTGACTAAGATAACCCTAATGGCTAATTTGTTTGAACCCAGTAACATCGCTCAAAGTTTCAATGACACAGCAGCCCCCAACAATGCATTGAAAATCATGCCACGTTGTAGTTTCGTTTCTTGCTTGATTCCAGACCTTGTTTCCCTCGTTTAATATACGAGATATCGAGAGAACTAGCAGATCGCATTCATGTACCTAATTTACACGCGAAGGGCACTGAGCACAGTCACTAAATAATGCCATAGCAGTTGTGCAAAGAACGAGCCAATCCCGCTGGTTCATCGTCAATATGACATTAATTAAATAGCACTCAAGACTACGTCCGGTTTTACACTCAACTAGAAAAAGAGCAACACTATTTTGGAAATCGTTGAAAAAATATTTGGCATCAATCCGGCTCGCAGAGCTGAGACGCTTTCTCACTAATATCTCACAGATTCATCTAGGATTTATAAAGCAGCAAGCGCCCAAGGCCAGCAAGCTACTCATATACGGTAAGCATTACAGCAGGTAACCCCTGAACTACTGACAGTTCCCCGTCGTAGCTGCAGCCCTATTAGACACAGGGTGATGTCGTACCCGAACTGGAGAACCTAAACGGCGCCCGGACGGGATCTTCCTCCGGTGTGTTGAGCTCGATGTCTTGCAGTGTCCAGGCCCGCTCGGACGCGAGAAGCCCGGGATCAAATGTACGACAACGTGGAAGGTTTTTTTTGGGGTATCGTCCTCTGCATCACTCAGCGATTCGATGCAACCGCGAGGACACGAACCATGTGCCTGACCGCTCATGTACCAAGAGAAGCTGGATCGCTCTGTTTCCAAAGTTTCTGGGTGCGGGTTGATGCACGAAATGGACAGTGAGACCCTCGGCGCCCACTGCATAGTATCTCCAGCACGATATGTTGCGCTATGTGACGCTCCAGCCAGAGGGCGTGCCTCTAGTCGTATAGCTTACGAATCCAATCGAGGGACCGTCCGTAACTGTCCGCGGCGCCAGAGAATTCAGAATATTTGTTGGGAAGCCGCGTGGCATTAACCTTGTGTCAGAGGCATCTAAGTCCAGCTCATGGGATGATAGGATCGAAATCACGAATATCCAACATTTCCAATAATTTCGCCGTTACCACATTCGGATCTAATTCAATGCGCGTATGCTTCTAACATCATCTACCAAGCATCGTATCTGCACATATTGAAATGAGATATTCAACGACGAACAATTTCACAGCCTTTGGATCTCCAAGCAGACAGCTGAGCGCGAGAGTATGAACACCGACTTATCACACTAACTACATCATCACCACGTTCAGGCCAGGTCCAGTACATTTATGCCTATTGAGATCACTATTCTAACAGGAGTTACACCTGCACATAAACGTAGTAAGGTAGATTGTCTCAGCCATACAGAAAGGTACAAGCTTTGGGGTTTCTAAGCTTGCACTACACGACAGACGCCCACGCATTGTCGCCCTGTTCGAAGGGGGTTGATGAAGAGTATAACGTTTCCATGGTAGTGTTACACGGACCTACTCACGAGTAAGAATTGACTTGATCGTAGCTTGCTTTCAGACTATTCAACCAAGACAGATCAACTTTCAAGTCTAAGGGCAATTTTGAGCGAGATCCTATTTCTTCCATATCATTAGCATTGCTGAGAAGTCGTTAGAGTTGACCAACGACGTAGGAACGGCGCTTCTACGAGCACAGGCGAGGCCATCGGCTCAATATTGCGAAGGGAGGGTGTGATGTCACTCTGTTAGTGAATGAAAATTCCCCGGCATAGCGAGTAATAGGATGAAGCGAACACGATTTCAACTTGAAGTGCCAAAGAATGTCCACACACCAAAGTCAGGGCTGATTCTGATCAATAGCGTGAGCAACTGCCTTCTCGTCAACTAGGATGTGACTCGGCGCCAACACATTAGCTTTGGATATACCTTGTAAACCAAGCTGTGACACATACAAAATAAGCATACTATCTTAAACACATATGCTTTACATGATCTCCTGTCCTGCATGTGTCACTTGACAACTCAAAACACACACAGCTTTAAACACATACTTAATCAGGGGCTGAGACAAAGTGAGTATACAGTAGGTAAGTTCCGTATCATTTCTATCGTAAGTGCCTATGCCCCTACCTATTAAGATCCTGAGATGGCACGATCTAGAAATACTTCATTTCTTCAACGCCCATGTATATATCACCCCCATACTTCATGTCGCCGTTTCCAAATCTCATCATCCCATCCATCTACCCTCACGATTTCTCTTCTTATAAGCCCTGCTACCAACAACCCCAGCGCCACTCAGAGCTCATCCTTCCCCGAACTCTTAGCCTCCTTCGTCTCCGTCTCCGTCTCCGTCTTCCCCATCTCCTGCATCCCCTTCTTAACCATCGAGCTCAAAATCTCGTAAACAACCTGCGCGGCCGCGAGCGCCGTCTCCTCTCCATTCCCCTGATACGCAGGCGCGACCTCGACGACATCAGCGCCCACGACATTCAATCCCTCCACACCCCTCAGAATCCTAATAAGTTCCCTCGTAGTCCAGCCGCCGGGCTCCGGCGTCCCGGTGCCCGGAGCAAAGGCAGGATCAAGGACATCGATGTCGACGCTCAGGTAAACAGGATCCTCAGTGCCCAGCGTATCCATGATATTCTTCACGATGCCCTTGGTGCCCAGGTCATCGATATCATCGGCAGTAAAGCGGACCCAGCCCTGTCCATCGTCATCTTCGAAGTCATCGAACCCGTCGCCCGAAAGACGGGTCCTCAGCCCGGCGTGGACGGAGGCCCCGCCGCCAGACGACGTGTTAGAAAGCAGACCCTCCTGCCCCGCGAGCCAGAACATCGACCCGTGGTTGAACTTGGACTGCTCCGTCGCCCAGTAGCTGGGATACTTAGCTGGATGCCACGTGTCGAGGTGCGCGTCAAAGTGAAGCACCCGCAGCGGCTTGCCGTACGCCTCTTTCAGCGCCCGGAGCGCTGGCAGCGAGAGGCTGTGGTCTCCGCCCAGCGTGATGAGCTTCGGCTTCGCCAGCAGAGGCGACAGGGGGCTTCTCGCAGCGAGCTCCGAAAACGCCGTGCTCATCTGTGCTAGCGCCTGGGCGTTATCTATCGGTACCACGGGGATGTCGCCGCAGTCGAGGATCTTGGCCCAGTTCATGTACGGGTTAATGCCTGCCCTAGGATTGAACCCACGATATGTGGTTTGACGCGCCGAAGCAGCGCGAATCGCCCTGGGACCAAAGCGAGCGCCTATATAGTTGGTAAGCGAATATTTTAAAACATGGAGAATGAGATGGATAGGTTGCAAGGCCGGATCATAATAAATAGTCCATGTCTTGGACTGAATAACCTACCCGGGCGATACGAGACTGCTGTATCGAACGGGGCACCAATGATAGCAATATCGTATAGCTCGTTGGGCCTGGTCAAGCACTTCACATGTTTAAGGTGGGCAAACGTAGATATGCCACTGAACGCCCACTACATCAGATGAATGAAATATCAGCTTTGGAAATCCTACTACCCTAAAACACGCCATTACAAGCAAATACCACTCGAGTATGTCCTATTTTCCGCACATAATTTCGCTCATTCTTTCATCTGCATGGACGTAGTATAGGTGAAGACGACTTACATCTGTATCCCACTTCGCCTCTAGCTCATCGATCTCCTCTTGGCTCCATTCCCGGACTTCGCCATGGCCACCGCAAGCAGCGACGAGGGCCGAGCCGAAGCTGAGGGTGATCCAGGTAAACTCCCCGAACCTCATGTTGGCGGTAATTGTCGCTTTTCGTTGTTCCGTCTGTGTTGTTCGTGCGATGGGAATGATTCTATAGCGGGGCTCCTCCGATCTTCGGTTTCGTTGGCAGCGTATTTACAACGCCCTTCATGTAATTATAATTCCACTTGGATAAGCTAGTACATGACTATCTACTTATCAGGTAGGTGAATTGATCGTTTCTCAGATAACAAGAGCCATAGAGACCCAATTTCGCTTCCAATACGATTCAATCAGATCAACTACCCCTGTCACATCGAGAGGTCGGTGCGAGCATCCATTTGCTCTCGTTATCTGTGGTTGCAATGGCATTGCGACGAGCGACGTCGCATTGCCAAATAAGCAAGAGGTAGTGATTACAATCTACCACCCACCAAGTATATCTTACCTAACCGTCTGATCTTTTTACCTAAGGTACTAAATAGGAAAGTAGATGCAGATACGTAGACCAATGTGCGAAAAGGAGAAGAGCCATCCACCTTTTGGACAATCTATGAAGATCAAGGACCCCTATGGGGCAGTACCTCCAATGACGCAAATAAATGTACCAGCAATCATATGCTACAGCCTCACTTTAAGCCGAAACATATTTATCTCCAATCAGAATTTCATGCCCAGGACGACTCTAACATGAGTGACAGCGACAAGGGTGCATGTCTCGGTGTCGTGGCTCACTGGTAGAAGGAATGACGGGAGGCGGCAGTTGAAGAATAGTGGTAGCGCAATGACGAATAACGCTTATTTCGTAGCCAGTCTCATGCAGACACGTTGGCTGTCTGGAAAGCTTATTTATTCTATTGACAATCTAGAAAGGGGGTTCACCAATACATTGAAGGGAAACTGTGTAGAGCCTTTAACATATGATGCATACCACCTCAAGGTAGTAGTATATGGGGAGAGTATGTCATGCTACTCGGAAGAGACGGAATCCTGCGATGACAGATGAGAACATATGTAGTATCTCTAGAAGAGAAATCAAATCAATTCAGATGCACTCCGATCGCCAAACAACCTTATCGAAACCTGCCTGCATGTATGAGTGTCCCTTCGGACCTCGCTGTCGAATGTACCAGAAAAAGAGGAAACAGAACAGGAGGGGAGAATAGTTCAGCAACTTTCTCACGAGAACCAAGGCGCCTAAGGTACCAGACTTTTGTACCAAACGTCGCATCTGATATGTGCCGTTCCCCTATATGATGCATCTGAAACTGCCCTTGAGGATTGGTAGGCCATCTCGAAGGGTAATATTGCCCTGACTCACTTGGTAGATCTAAAAGCCCAACAGTAACTCCACTGTAAATCTGGGCATTTGGTGGCAAAGCTGCTATGGGCGTTAGCCGCTCTTTGATGTTGCCAGCCGCATGCCCTGTGAATCGCTGCCAAGCAGCCACATCACATAGAAATGCCGAAAGCGGCAATAAATCTCCATCCACCCGTTAGTAAGATATCTTCGACAACTACGAAGCATTCTCGTTCTATTCTCACCCCCCTAGGATATCTAGAGTATGAGGCAATGCCTATTTTTCTTCTTCGGGGCAGGGGGTTCCAGGGCAGCAACGATCGCCTGAGTGACAGTTAGTCTCGTCCGGCTCATATTCTGCCGGGTTTACAGGGCCATGATTCACATACCTCGTCGAAAACATCTTTTAGTTTATACTGCGTCAATGCACTACACTCGACATACTTGACAGCACCGAGCTCTTTAGCCATCCGCTCGCCGTCCTCTTTCCGCACTGGTTGCATCTTTTGCTTGGCTAGCTTATCCCTGACACTCTGGTCCTCTCGCAAATCTGTCTGTGTGCCAACAATAAGGCAAGGAACACCTGGGCAGTGGTGATGGACTTCAGGAAACCACTTCTCGCGGACGTTCTCGAATGAGGCCGGGGACGTGACGCTGAAGCATACAAGGAAGACATCGGTTTGGGGATAAGAAAGAGGCCGTAGTCGATCGTAATCCTCCTGTCCTGCTGTATCGAACAGCCCTAGGGTATATGGCTCGTCACCAATCCTATGGTAGGCTGTGTTAGTACTTGCTTGCTGATTAGGCGGGTGCTGCCGTTCCATCTGACCACCAGAATCGCATCTGGGGGCGGGAGATATGTGTATCGATTCCACGGTAACGCTCAATGCAACCCACTTCCCACGCAGTCCAAAGTGAAAAGGGGTACCCACATAACGGTGACGGCGTAATTATCGAAAACGGTCGGAACATATTCCGAGGGGAACTTGTTCGTTGTATAGCTGATCAGAAGACAGGTCTTACCAACAGCACCGTCTCCAACGACAACGCACCTATAATGAACAGGGAACCAGTCAGCCAACAGGTTCAGTAAGACAAAGCCCCAGGCACGCCCATAGAGTCATGCGCAAGGCATTATGCCGTGTTTCTACTGGATCATAGTGCACATGCGCAGCTAGGATGGCACGCTACTGCTGAGGAAAAAAAAAGATAGCGGCCATTGATCACATGTCTGCAGTCATGCGATGCACTCCATGGCCAATGGGATAACAGCAGGCTTACTGACTTGATAGTAGCGACGACCATTTTGGCCGAATAAATTGCCTCTTAGAAAAGAGAACAAGAAGCGCGGTGATGGGTATAAGTCGTGGGCAAAGGCTCGGGGGTTGATGGGGGCTTCTTATCGCAAGCGCGCGGACGTCTCAACGTCTGGCGGGTATCGGCCGTTGGCAGCGATTTACAACTGACTCGGGTAAGGTCAAATGGCAACAAGTGCGGTTGGCCAGTTGGCTGCTGGGATAACGGGATGACGAAATGACGGGGCCAGACAGGTTTGGGCCGACAAATAAATACAAGTAGTAGGCAGCTAGAGTGAGAGACGGAGGGGTGTCGACAGTTTGAGGATGCGGACTTGTCTCACAAGTCCCGACCTTGATGATTGATTGATATGTGGTGTTAGGCGGTGCCGGCGGTCGGGAGAGTGGAGGAAGGGCAATTGACAATTGATCGTGGATGATCGTGGGTGAGCAGACAGGACTCGGAGGGAAGAGGAGCTTGAGACGGCAACGGAATCACTGAGATAATAACTGTAACTGGATATCAAGTCATGCGTTTTCTCGGGGGTCGATGGGATTGGGATTGGGATTGGGAATGGGAATGACAGGGTTGAAATGAGACGGGGAAAGCCAGAAGACACGGCCGGCGGGCACAATTGGTTGGCTTCAGTTGGTTGGCTAGCTTTGGTTGGTAGAGACTAAGGGAACCCCGTCACAGAGTGGTGGATTCGATGCCCGTTGCTTGCTGCGCTGTGCTGTGCTATGCTTGCTGGATGCTGCGCTGGATGCTGCGGTGGTGGACGGTGACAGCCTGTAGGTACCCAGCTAGTGATACCTACCGACAACACCTGCAAACGGGGTATGCCGTGTGGGTACCTACCTAACCTATCTCTGCACAGTACACAGTATAACATGGTAGACAGATAACCCTCGCTTTGGGTACTAGACCGCTATCTCTTTTACTATGCATGCGGGTTCAATGCTTGCTCGGATCCAATAGATCTCGAAAACGTTTTGGTTGGCTACATCAGCAACGCTGCTCACTGCCAACTACATTGTACATACCGACTCGGAGCTTGTATGTACCTCGGTACCCAGGTCGAGCACGTCACCTACCTATTATAAGATAGGCACAGCTGTAGCCTGTAGGCGCTTGGGGTAGTATCCAGTAGGGTCTCCAGAGGTTCGCTGCTACCTTACAGTTTGCATTAGGTATGTTTTCGGGGCAGTCAGAGGTGGGGACCTCCCTCTCAGCTTGACGTGCGTTGCGTGTGGTGGAGTGCAGTGCAGTGCCTGAGTGATGCTCGTGCAAGCTTGGAGCTGTAGTGGGTCTATACCGATTGGGCAATCTCATATCATTATGCAATTATCACAGTGTATTCTTCTATTCACCCCCAAAAAGGTACCTAGTCGTCGACGAGACGAAACCGCGATGCCAACCCGATGGGGTTCCATTAAGGATCATCAAAATATGAGGTTGTTAATGCGACTATCGAGCGCTAGCCGAGTCTTGTCCGTCTAGTCAAACCTGCTCTCTCTTTGTTGACTATGCGATGCCACCGAAGCGTTGCCGTGTTTGGCCTTCTTGATAAAACTTACTCTGAAAGACCCGTTGCCTTGTTTGGGATTCAGTCCATTGTTTCTATTCCCAAATAGGTCTCGTAGCCACTTGCTTCTGACTGCGAAGCATTGATAGTCAGGATAAGTTCTGCCCTAGGCAGGTCTTTTGTTTGTTCCAGAACGCACAATTAGCTCTGGCGAAAGCATTGCATTTCATTATGACAGCACTGTGTCATCGACCCCCATTCGATATTCGCCAGTCCTTGTGGAAATGGCCCGACTAGGCGAATGATCTGTATAGTATACCGTATATACACAGGCTTCTAGACATGAGGGCCCAGAGTAGACGCTCATGTCATGGCATAGTTTGACCCTGCATATATAGTCTCGTCCGCCTTGGGATATGAACTATTAATACTCTGCCGTGTGGAATCTTCTGCGTAGCGTAGGGCGACACTTGTCGCCTTAGTAAGACGACCTTCTCTGCGAGTCTATTGAGATTGGATGGGCAGAGATAGGAATAGAAAGAAAAGATGAGTTGATTGCATATGTTTGCTTACAAAAACAAGGGTCGGGATTTTGCGAGCAATGAGGTCACACCTCTAATTCTGCTACCCGATCGTCAGGTCCGCCTCGTGGCCTGGTTCACCAACTTCCCTTGTAGGAAAGTCGGGATGCGAACTATCTTTGGCTAGCACGACGCCGAAGCACCTTGTTTTGTGGAGGTCGTAATGTTCCATCTGTCTTCTAGAATAGATAGATGCTGCACGATGCAGCTGAAGAATAACGAGTGAGCCCATTACCTATCGCGCAATATATGCGGTTATTGCTGTGAGGTGGTTTGCATGGGGTGCATGAAACATGCAGTACGCGCGGTTACCAGCATTTTCATGTAACTCGGTGTCTGGGAGTTGGGTTAGCCTGGCACGGGATATTCCTCTTACCCCAACATTTCAAGGCCGTATACAGTAATTTCAATCGCCGGCGCTGCGTTGTCAAGACCGGGCGGGCAGCGACAGACAAACATGGGCGTGAAGGATACCTGCAGTCGGGTATGAAATGAAGTCGTACGAATGTTTGTGTTGTTGATTGGGTAGGTTGTTTTCTGGTGATCCTGCCTTGGCTGGGCGATGAATCGTCACGCGCGTGGTGTTAGGTACCTATTGCTATCTTCAAGTCGGCGTTGCAAGGGCAGGGGCAAGGCAACCACACGCGGCACGGGTTGCTTGTGAGGCGGCATTCCGCATAGCGAAGCCGACGAAGCCTTACTCTTCTATTCTTGGGTGCTATTCGCTGTCACCACCCCCGGCTTTGGGCTGCTGCGGGTAAGAGTTGCATCACCGACGGTCATCGGAAGGCCATTGGCAGGTGTCGAGCTCAACGACAGAACAACTAGGGCATTTAAGTGGATTAACACCTTGTTAGGTGAATAGCTCATGGTGAGATGGTCGCTGGCAAGCTATTCCAGATCGATGCTGACAACACTAATGACCTCTTGACCGCTTATTCTGGTTCGATACTCGGGTCAAGTTGTCAGGCTTTCAGGTAAAAACCGTAGGGTCTCAACTCTATGAATCCAATTCGGACAGGCCAGGTTTGTGAGATGACAAGAGGTCCGGGGGAGGTCGAGACCCTTGTATCTAAGTAAATTGCTTAAATATTCGACATATGTAAATATGCATTTATACATAAACTGATAGGCAACCTCGCCAACCACGCTTCAATATGTATGGCGTTCTTCTGTGGGTAAGGAACAGAGAACGCCTCCTTACTACTGTATCAAGATCTAGTAAGATACACTCCGCTTTATGACAAAAGATCGGAAACCTGAAACGCCCGGCTATGGATCAAGATCATATCGACAGCCTGTTGGAGCGGTATCTCCACCTGCTCCACGAATACACATCCCTGAGGGAGGAGCTCGCAGCGCTGCAAACGGGCATGTACCAGAACATTGCGCGCGCCAACTTCGCCGCTGAGCGAGGCCTGAGGTTCGGCCAGGACTACTACGATGACCGTATGCAAGCCTCCAGACGATTAGCCATCAGCTGTCAGAGTCGGGACCAGACCCAGGACCAGAGCGAGAGCGAAGGTCGGGATAGGGGAGACCTAACCGTTCTCAGCGGGGTTGTCCCGAGCTTCACCGTTGCCAACCTCGCTGCAGGAGATTTGAAAATCGACGTGAAAGCTCCTGATCCTGGTCCTCGTCCTGAGGCTGAGGTTGAGGCTGAATCTATTCAGCGGAGCGCCGTCGAAACAGCAAATAAGGAAGAAACTGGCGGCACCTCAACCCCATCCTCACAAGCGAGCACAGAATCCAGATCTACGGAGGATGCCAAGGCCCCTGTAGGCGAGAATCCAAGTGACTCCGTGCCTGTGGTGGAGGAAGGCCGAGCCACACAACAGAAATCGAACGACCCAATTCGTTGGTTTGGTCTCCTGACACCCGTGCCCCTGCGTCAGGCACAGACACAGAGCATCCGGGTTATCGAGCACGTGATTCCGCGTCTGGCTTCTGTGAACGCCGAGATGGCAGAGGTTGAGATCGAAGTGCGCCGGGCACGCAAGCGGCGCGCCAAGGCTGCGGCGGCGGCGATCAGACTATCTCAACAAGGAGGCCAGGAACAGGGAGTGGGTGCAGGAACAGAAGAGAGCCTTACAAGCGATATATGTGCTTGAAAGATACCCTATAAAGTGTGTGAGGTGGGTTTCTCTGCTCATTAGTGATCTACGACAGGTGCTAGATGATGTTTTATGATCTAGAAACTCGCAGAAGCTGGCTTGTGGCGCTCGGAATGCACACTCCCCACTTGTCATTTGATAATAATGGCGATGGTATTGGGGTACGAACTATATAAGATAGCTGAGCCTTCTATTAGCTCCACGTAGTTTTGACTGCTGGTTGAGAGCATTCAAATTAGAATGGCATGAAAAGCGTGAGTCTACAAAACCGGCAAGCCGGGCTCGTTTTTCACTAGGAAAAGAATGATAAACTGAAAGGGAATATCGAGATGTCAGGCCTCTTATGTAACTTTGTCGGAAATTAATAGTATTGCCTTCACTCTCGAATCATCCATCGGATTTGTGACCGCTAAATACACAACCCAGCCTCCCAATCGCACCTGCTAAGAGAATTTACACATACAAGTACACGAGTATCTCGCCTTCTACATACGTCTACATACGTTAGGCATATGCTGCCCAGCCTAGTAAAGTCGTCAGCAATTTGCTAGGAGCTATCATGTGATGGGGCCTAAAAGAATTGACGTACCTGAATACAAAACAGCTAGGTTCCTCTCGTCCGAGGCCTGATTGATAAGGTCATTGACCGTGGCTGTAACGCTGAGTGTCTTGCTAAGCTTCTTTCGCACTACCTCAAGAGCACGATCCGCCTCGCTAGGTTCGTTCACGATGCCGTTGTTCCTGGCAGCTGCATTTTTCTTCTTCGAACCAACCTCAGTCGCGACGTCGTCACCTGTTTCGTCGCGTCGTGTGTCTTGCAACTTGGCTATACGCACGGGACTAATTGACCATGAGTAGAGAGGATCGTATCGAAGCACGTCAAGAATGGTCATGATGGAGTACATCTCCTCACGTAAGGCGTCCAGCGTAAATTCACAGCACCGTCGAAAGACCCCCTCGGTTTTAGTGATACCCATGCCATCTACGATGTCTCGTGTCAATCGAAACGGTACGAGTTCAGGAACTGGTAGCACCCGGCCAGTCTCAAATGCTACGCCTAGATCGATATGTACGACTTCCCCACTCTTAGAGTCGAGAAGGATATTGTGCCCATGGCGATCACCAAGACCGAGAACATGACCGAGAATAGAGATGGCTGCAGTAGTACGAGTATAGGCAGTTCGTTTGGCAAACCAGTCATCTGAATCGATGAAGTATTCCATAAAGAAATAACGCATCACAGGATGGAAACGGTCGGTAACTTTCTTGTAGGTGGCAAGACGCACTTCAGAAGACTTCGTTTGGACATTCGAAATCTCCTTACGGCATTGTGAGCCTTTGAAATCCCGGGGATAGTATCGCTCATGAGCTGGCATGAGGTAATCATGAAGGGGTACGGTATTTGGAACAAACTCAATCAACCCAGACACAGACGTGAGGGGCAGAACTTTGTATGTTCTGATACCGAGATTGCGTTGACGTGTGGAACGGTGTAGTTTCAAAACCGATGATACTGCAGAGAAAACTTGTTCCATGATGGCGTCTTGGCGAAGGTCATCATTGCCACCTTTTACGAGTTGTCTGAAACGCTCCCCGTTACTTCCTATGGTTGTAATGATTTTAGGGGCGCTTACGCCACTCGCTATAGTCATTGTAGGGTCAATTTTAGTAACCAGTGGAACTTTCGAATAGTCCCGGGCCGCCGAGAGTTCTAATTGCATCGTAGGAGGCGGAATACGGTACTTAGCGAGGGAGCTTGCTAAAGCCATTCCAGCGGCCGACTCTTTGATTGCAATCTTTTGTCCTCCTTTGTAACTGCCCTCGACAGCCAGTCCATGATATGCTCTGCTGGTATAGTAGATGGCTGTCCATGTACTTATTGCTGCTTGGGTATGAGCTAATTGCTTCGCAACGAATTCAGTAGCCTGCTTCCGGAGTTGAGCAGTTCCATCTTCTTTCTTGGGTTTGGACTTGGTGCCTGACCAAATCTGATACATTCCATGATACGGATGATCAATACAAATACGGTAGACCAGCTCGACGAGGAGCTTCTGGAAGAGGCAACTCTGATCCAGGAGCCGGGAAGTTAGTTGATTCATGAGAGGCGCGAATTTCCGGGTTGGAACTTTGCCAATGTGCTTTTTCACAGCTTCATTCGTATAATCCTCGTCGGCACGCTCAAGCCAGAGGGCTGTAAATCGAAGAGCATCGTTGTTGTACTCATCCGAGGCAATGAGCGAGAGGAGGTAGTTTTCCAAACTGAGGCGCACAAACTCGCTACGACTTTGTTCGACCCGGCGTAGTTCCTGCTCGTCTAGTCCGAGCCACTGCCTGGCTCTGTGAAGGTGAGACGTAAATTTCGTCTTGGTTTGTGGATCTTTCGCGTTGGCGACAAGCTCCATAAGTTGATTAACCTCGTCGCTCTTTCCCTGTTTAAGGTGCTGCAAGCGAGCCAGGTCTTCAAGACTGTCAGGATTTTGCAGCTGTTCGTCACAAAATGTAGCGAACTGATGATACACCTTACCCGCCTCTTCGCCATCTGCTTTTCCTTTCAGCTCTTTGAGAGCAGGTTGAAGATAGTTTCTTTGGATGCTGTCTGGTTTTTCAAGCCTGGCGACAGATATCTGGTGCGCGGTTTTAGCAAGAAGATCAGGCCTGCTCACAATTATCGTTTGCTTCTTGAGGTCAGTGCCTTCATCAATATGCTGAAGCATCCGGATCGACGACGTCATCTCTCCATGGTCCCACAGGGAGTTTGCAACCTCAACCCGAGCAGCAGAGTCAATATTGAGGCCGAGATCTGCGCTTGGTTGAACAAGATGTGTAAGAGATGTCGCAATGTTTAGTGACTCCTGGAAGGCTTGATGGTATCTATGGATGTTGGAAGACAACAGCATTGATTTCACCTGAACTAATCGTGCTTCGGGAGGATTTATTTTGGCGACCTCGCTACGACTGGAGAATTGCGAAAGCAGGCTCATGGTTGTTTCTCTACATGACAATATTTGACCGACTTCGTCATATCTACCCATGGTTAGAGACATACCTTTTAAGTGTCGAGAAACTTACCGTCCGCTTTTCATCCACTGTGCGCGATCATTGAACGTCTCAAGGAGCCGTTCTAAGTCAGCAGGGTTCAGAACATCAATAGCGTCGTTGAGTTCCGTCAAAACTGCTAGGGCACCTAGATGGCTTCGAAGAGAAGATGGAGTAATGTCATCTTTAAGTATACCCCGTACAACTTCGCTAAACCCGCTCCAAGTCATTCGCTTCACCACATTCAATTCGACAGCTTGATTCCAGGCCTGGTAGGCTTTATAGATGGCGACGGAAGGACTGCATGTCGAACTGAGTGTTGGCAAGTTCCAGATTTCCAGTTTTCTTGCCGTATTGAATGTGCCATCAACAGCGCTCGAGGAGCCATTAGAGTTTTGCTGATTCTGCAATAAGGCGTACGATAAGCCAGAGAGACTTAGGCTGCCAAGAGTGTCTACGAGAGATTCGCTGTCGAGTACGGCTGTAGGATCATTTTTCCGGATGTGGCTGTCATATTGCGCACCTCTGAATGCAAGGCTCTTGGCCCCATCTTTTTCGTATTCTAGGCGAGCTAGAACGTTCGTCAAATCCGAGGCCTGACTTAACCCGTAATAGGCATCTGGATCATCGATGTTCTCAAAGATATCTAACAGGAGATCCGTGGATTCCTGAGCCCGACTTGTAGAGGAACGTCGAGAAGAGCGAGCTCCTTCAGGTGACAAGAGTTCTAAGAAGAGTAGTGCAGTCTTGTACATGCCACATCTAGTTGCGGCCGAAGATGCCAATGTAAGGTCAAGTTCTAGCCACTGCATTCTATCAGCTATAGAGTTCTCTCCGGGTAGTTGTTGCGTCCGGAGATAAAGAATTGCATTCATCAGCAGATTAACATTGTCCTTCGCTACGAGCGAGTCCGCTTGAAACCATTGCTTTAGTGCTCCCGATAATTCTCGCCTTGCTAATTGCTGGGACTTGCGCTCGATCAACAAGACGAGATGGATGATGTAAGGGAAGGCTTCTTTCGCAAAACCTTTGACATTCATAAGGATGGGAGGCAGGGCATCGAGTACAATGCTCGGGGGGGAATTTTGTACCAAGCATACTGTGATATTCTCGGCCCAGTCCAATCTGTGGATTGACTCAGAGGAAAAGGCAGCATCTTGGTTTAGTTTGTGAACCAACATGTTGTCAGAAGGAGGGATTCGATATGGTGACCAATCAGAAGCCTGAAGAAGCTGGTTGGGTATGATTTTCTCACACGCCATAAGAAGCCCTTCATCGCCTTGAGTTGCAGCGTCTGAAACTATAGTCCTCAGAGCTGATTCCGCGAGTCCGGCTTTAATACAATCACCATCTGCTGTCAACGCCTGCAAGAGGTTGACAAGACCTTGCTCGGAGGTGGACTCGCCTCGTACGCCTTGACAATATTTCGATAGTTGCGACTCTCGTAGCAAGTCATTGTCAATGTCGCCGGACGAGGCGAAACCTCTTCCGATGACGCGACCAGCCCAAGCAAGATACTCATCATCAAGCTTTTGTGACTTACAGCTTTTCCAAACGGCCTTTGATAACGCCCGAGAGTCTTCATCTGAACGAATGAGATCGATACTTGATGTGACTGGCATGGTAAAATGGCAACAGAGCATCTCCAGTGCTAGTTTTCGGGAGGTTGCGCTGAGTAGTCTAACTTGGCTGTCTTCATCTTGCAGAATCTCCAGAAGCAATCTGCTTTCGTGGGTTCCCTGTTCTGCATTGCCTGAGGTGCAAACATGTGCGGCGGACTCGGTTATGGCTCTGAACGCATCCCTCTGTGCACTATCTTTGAGAGCGGACGAAACATAAGCATCGAGATACTGTGCGAACCATGAATGAAAACGCTGAGCTTTGCTCATAGTTGCTTTGAATTGACTTTCTTGGGTTGTGCTGGACTGGGAGGTCTCGAGGAAAACCCGAAGCGATGCCAATGTTGTTAAAGCGTACCCTGCGAGGAAAGACGGTGATTTTGAAAGAGCTTCGGCTCCTACTTCGAGTAGGAACTGGCTCATGCCAAGCGCATCATCGGCACATTCAGTATCCACAATATATGGGCGTATAGAGTGTAGCAACATCTCTAAAGGATACGACTTCCAGGCATGGGGCCCGGCCATGCATATCAATACTCGGACCTTCCGGAGGACAGCGCACGCATGTAACGGACCCAGGGCTTTATGGATGCTGTTAAACAGCATTCTAGCAACAGCGACCACTAACGCTGAGTTCCAGAGAGTAGAGAATTCATACTCTGTACGGCTGCAGAGTAGGGCGATCTCCCTCATCAGGTATTTTGGACGAAAATTAGGTTGCTGATTAGCCCCCAGTCCAACATCTGAATGCCCACACTGACGAATGCTCGCCATTGTTTCGGCAGCATAAACGAATTTCTCGTCCTTCGCCCACGCTGCCTCAATGGGGTCTTCTTGGTCTATGAGGCTGACAAAAGTTCCAATGATGTCAGCAAAGTTAAGATATACGCTTTCGAGGAAGGCTTCTCGACCTAGGAGCCTTCTAAGTCGGCTTTCTCCACTTTGATGCTGTTCGCCCTTTAGGCTGATGTCATGGGCCATGCAATAAGCAAGTGTTTTCGAAAAGTTACGTTGCACAAGCTGCGCTGATGTGGTCCCAAGTGTTGTAGCGAGCCTTGCCAACGCCTCATCGTGGGCACGCATGGCCATTAGAGCCACAATGTCTGCCTGAGACCGGTCAAGAAGCGCCTCTAAATCCGGAAATCCGAATATTTCAAATGGAATGTCCTCGACAACTCCTTCATCGAGCCAAGTATAGAGCAGCTGCGAAGCAAATAAGTCGAAAAGCTTCCTTGGATCGTCAAGCTCGAGGGTAGCGGCTATCCTTTTAAGGGAATAAGCGGCGTGGTCTTTGGAGCGAGGAACCTTCCCTGGGGTTTCAAAGATGTGGTAGATGCCTCTCCTAAGAAGGGTCGGCCATTTGCGTGCTACCTCCCCTAGAACAAAAAGTCGTAATGCAATTCCTTCCAGAAATTCGTCGCTTGTTGGCAGAATATCCAGGATGTTGAGAAACATATCTTCATGGGCCTTCAAGACGTAACGACCAAACATACTTGGCAGCTGAGATCCTATATAAAATTTGACTGGCAAGGAACTGCTCTCTAGTATGTCGAGAAGTGAGGTATTTGGAGGATCCATTTCCATAACTTCAGTGAAATTGTCACCCACTTGAGCCAGTCGAAGTAACAAACGTGATAATGATATCCGGACCAATGGGGAGAGAAGATTGCTTGACAACCCTGCTTTGATATAAAAACTGTACAAGTCCGCTACGCTTGAGGATAGTGTGTTTTTGGCGCCATCAGACCACATCTCGATAAAACCCTCCATCAAATCTAGGCATATGTTTAAGGCCACTTCACAAGATGAAAACTCCGATCGTCCAATTAACTCGCCAATTGTCTCAATCACAGTTTCGGCATCGTCACGATTGATGATGAGATCTGAGCCGAATAACTCTTTAACGAAGCACCGGCACAATATAATTTCTCTATGCGGTAAAAGTAGGAACCCATCCAGGAACGATACTGGAATGAGCCCAATTTGCCCTCTATCTTCGTAGAGCTGTTGGAGAAGGAGGAGCCGTTGTATGGTATCGCTATAGAACGATGACGCTTGGAGTATCACCAAAGATTCTCGTTTGGGGATGTCGACAGCATTTGATGCAGTACTCGATCTACTTCCTTGGGATTCGAACTCATCATCAATATCCATCACGTCAATATCATGCCTGGAAGATCGTTGACCAATCTGCCGATGCAGAGATACAGAGATCTCAGCGAATAAACGATGAAGGTGCGGGAAATTTGTTGATAGTCGACTCAGATCACTACTGGATAGCTTCGGCATGTAGGCTCTAATGGTTCTCAAGAGACACTCGAAGAGTGTTTGACTTTCCGGTGAGGATGACAAAGCTTCGACGAGATCTTTCAATATTCGAAAGATGACATCTTCTGTTTCTTGAGACTGTCGTGTGTTAACCTCTTTCAACTGCGGAAGTATGAGGGTACCAAGCAACAAGCACGAAATCACGCTCTGAAATTTCTCTGGTGTGATATGGCTGAAACTTTCTGTTTTCTTAGCCCAAGCACTGCATAAAGCTTCTGTTTCTTCCAGCTTCACGTAAAAAAGCTCGGCTACTAGCTTCGTCGTCGCAAGAGCACTGGTAGAATCCGTAAGCAAAGTATTAGTTTGTGGTAGAATAACCTGATGGCTTCCCGAACCCAAACTATCCGCCCCGTCCTCCAGCAACAAGAGATACTTCACTATGCTGTCGCGTTCACGAAGCAAGAATATAGTTTCCGCGATTGGACCGGAGATCGTTTGAGACACGTCTGCCAAAAATAGTTGCTTATCTCCACAAGCAGCTCGCACCAGATTCGCAATATTTAGTGGAGAGACATGGATAGAGTAGGATGAGATGAAGTTTGCATCGGCTGAAGATGGTTAGGGCATGATCACTAAACATGATTTGAAGTTACTCACTCGGATCCCAGCGAGATAACATCCAACGAATGACGTGGTTGTTGGTTGCATGACTGGCGTTGGGGAGATGATGATTGCGAAGCTGTAAAAGAGCCGTCATCAGAATAAGTGAGGAATCAACTAAAACAGCCGGCCCATTGACATCTGCAGTCGTGATCATATCATTAACGTCGCCCATGATATCGCTGTAGGCCAACAGTTCGTTTTTCAAGAGGGAGTTCAATAGGAAACTTGCGGCTCGGCAGGTCCCTGTCATGCTGACGGAGCGGGCTGCCACCTGCCAGGCTTGCTTCCAAAGGGGGCTGAGAGAGCTATCAAGAGGAGAAGATTTAGGAACTAAACTATGCAATCAGTTAGCATTTTACTTTTTTGTAACCAGCACAATACTAACCTTGCACAGGCTACCATTGCCCAGGTTGATAGCTTGTTGTCCTTGTTTGTAACCAAGCTGATCAAGATGGACAGTAGGTCACATATTGCCTCAGCCGTGATACCAATATCTGACACGAAGAATGGAATCATCTGCAAGGCGGTGAATTGCGTACAAGGATCGATGGACCGAAGCTTATAACGGAGCCTACTTAATCCTGCATCTTTTCGCTGTTTCTTGCGCGGCTGTTCCGGGTTGTCATCACCGGCAGGATTCTTATACAAGGATTGCGATTTTTTCCACATGATTCCCTCAAGCATAGCTATTATTTGGACAACTGCCCATTGCTTCTCTCCTTCAACATTGAAAGGTCTTAAAGCAAACGATTGGATATGGAGTTGGTTGATTGTGTGATGATCGACTACGTACGCAATATCGTCCTGCTTCAGTTGAATTCGATCATTATCCCGCTTTGAGTACTCGTTCCAAAGCACTTCCGATAAGTTTTCAATGTCTTCGAAGAGAGTGGGTTCACTATTTTGCCGAGCCAAATACTCGAGCTGTAAGTGTATGTTGTATAGAAGCTTGAGCATTTCTATGCGAATGACATTAAGTAGAGCATCGCCTCTGGATGTAGGTTTAGCTTGCCACCAGTATATAATAAGTGGTAGGCACTGGATAGCCAACCAACTGGCTTGCGTTGTATCATCGGTCTGGGTTGCAACTAAAAGTACGTTAATGACGGCGAAGGCGAGTTGGTGAAGTTGGTTCAAGTTAGAGCGGAGCTGGAGAACTTGGACGACGACCAATGCTATATCCGCACTACGCTGCAAGAAGGGTGCGTTCGGGGCAGAGATGAGAGAAAATAAACATTCCATGAGATCTGAAAGGTGTCCACGAGGTGATAGATCGCTGTTATTCCGCTTGGGGCCACTTAGCGACCTCGGTGTTGACATTGAGAGTGTCATTGATAAACCTGTCGAAGGCGCCGGAGAAGCACGAGCAGGCACCACGTCGTGACCAGCGTTCGCTACGTATTGCGAAATGACCTCAACCACGAAGCCCGTGCAAGTGAACCAGCCATCACTATCATGCGCTGCGAGAGTTTCCACATTATTTTCATGTCCAAGGAGTGTGGCAAGCGCCTTGATATAGTTAGAGACTAACGGTGGCACCATCCCGTCGTCGGAGTGAGGCAGTGTATCGGTGATATGGTCAACGATAGCCAAGAGGGTTCTCTTCTTCATGCATGAGACGCCATATTCAACACTGATACGAAGCGCTTCGGCACATTTGGTAAGCCTTTCGAAAGAGGCATTCTTGGATGCGGCTTTGCTGTGGTAGTAAGCTCTTTTTTCGGATAACGCGTATTTGAAGAGAATCTCGAATAGTCGGTGAAACTTCTTGTCATCCAGTTTCTTGTCATCATCGAGTTTCACACTAGGATATTCTGTTAAATCAACAGGCGTTAAATGAACGATAGGCTGACATACGACTTAGAGGTTGTTGCCTGATGCTTGAATATCTCGATCAGATCTATTCAGATATTATGAGCCTTTGGTCTTCGTATGTCTAAGTAGATGTAGCTGACCTACCCTTTAGACCCTTTAAACTCTCTGTTTTATTACCTTCGTCGATCGCCTCTGTTTGATTGTTAGTCTGTTACTAGATATTATGTGAAGTAATGAGATGACGTGCCAATGGCGCTCTTGAGATCGAATCCACGAGCCTTTGGTGGCATTTTATCGCAGCCTCATCCGAACCAACGTCCTAGGCGGTCAAGATATCTCTGTCCCAGTCTCGGGTTTGATCAATATAACTGTAATAGCGTGCCCATACGGAGGTGTCCGAACGTAAACCGACGTGGCTAAGGCTGGCTTAACGCCCTCGTCCCCATTCACGGAGCTCGAAAGACAGATATGTAGACGTCACAGCGTTCTTGTGTATCCAACAGGGCCCTTTAGATTAGGCATCTATTTCCCTGGGCGGATCTATAAGAAAAAAACAGAAACAAAAAACCATTCGCTGGCTTTATCGGTGAAATAGGCAGAAACAACGTGTTTCGTAGAGAAACTGCAACATGCCAACATTGACCGTGTGCTAGCGAGAAGGAAAGAAAGTATGAAATAAAGAAACACTGTCTCGACACCTCATCAGAAACGAGAAAACAACAACTTAATGAGTGGAACCTTGTCGTTGACAGAGCACTAATCAGAACGTGCAGCGTATGCCAGTGCCTGTGTTCATGTTACCATTGATATTTTACGCTGAAAGATAGAAAAGACAACCACGCATGAATTTCTAGGCGATATGCTGTAGCTACCCGTGTAGGTAACAGGCGACAGGTGAAGCTGGACCTGGATTTGTCCGGCAGAATTGTTACACCGCCCTCTTGGTTTGTTGACTTTTTTACGCATGGCGCGTTAAAAGCTCCAAACCGCCCTGTATTACTTGCTAACCGAGTACATGGCGATGGGCCCCAGTATTTGTACCCCCAATGTAGTCACCCGCCCATACTTGTCCAGCAAAGAACAGCATGGTACTTGCCCTAGCACCCAAACCTAAGTAGCTTCTCCTAGCCCTGTCCTTCAACAGCCCACCTGTCCCTCCTAGCTAGGTACCTTTGCTCATCAAAATACTTGTAGTACAGCAGCTTTTCTATGGTGACAAGTTCAAGAGGTGTGTTTCAAGAGGTGTGTTCCAACCCGCTCAAACGCCCGCGTTCCTGAGTTACCAATGCCCGTCTCTTTGCAATCTATGCTAACTATGAACAACTGTTTAGTGAATTTCTTACACACCTCCAAAGCTAGTGCCGGCATTCGTGCGACACTTCCGCCGCACCGCGTACCTCAACCCGCTCACACGATGCAATAGACTGGTAGATCGATCATGGCGGATGATGGCACCATGGAAGCTTTTCAGGCTCTTCATCGAGACCTGACAACCGTCGTTGAAACCCTCAAGGTGGACCGTGAGGAGCGAGGTCGCTTAGCTTTAATTCAGCTTCCGGACAACCCTCTACTCGAGCTTGTTGGCGGCAGGTTTCAGCGTCTGCTGGAGAAGCCTAGCAGAAAGAAGGCGAGCCGCGACGCTGTGTTATCAGGTTTGTATTCTACGGCTGCCGCATGATAGGCCTCTTTGCTGACGGGCCTGGCTATAGGAAATGTTCGCATTGACGACGAGGATTGGTCACTCAACCAAGACTTCCAAGAAATCATCCTCCAGATTGCCGATGATCTCGATCTAGACGAAATTGAGGCCACGCGACTTGCTTTACAGGCAGAGGATGAAGAAGAAAGACTTGGCAGACCCAGAAAGGAATGCGCCATCATTCGGTTCCATCAACAAAGAAAATATTTGCTCAGCTGCATGCTCCTGTTATTGGAGTTATCTAAAGAAGAAGAAGAGCTGTTAGCCGATGGGGCGGACGACGATCTTGGACGCCTCAGCCAGTATGTCGAACGCAACATTCTCCGAGGCAATACCCGTGGTGCGAACGGGTTTGTGCCTGCCTGCGCCACCTTCCTGGCTGATATTCGTGGATGGTTACTGAGGATCTCGGAGCAAGTGAACGGGGCCGCCATGCTGGGTCGTGCAACTGATCTACAGACTCGAGAAACTTACGAGTTCGCGCACATCAGCCTAATGCAGCAGCATGAGCTCCTCGCCGTCATTCTTTGTTTGGCAATTGAGAAGCACAAGGCAACCGAGGGCGACTTCATTGAGTTTCTCTATAATTTCCGAAGTGCAAGTAGATACGATTACTCCATAGGTAAGGGCTCAACGCTCAAGAACACGTTACCCCTTCCGTCCTGTACTAACAATAATAGTACATTTGATCCCTGTCCTCGGTGCTTATATCACGATTTTCGGCTCAACTGAAGGCACTGGTAGCGTAGAGCAGGCGCGGAAATTGAATACCATTGTCTGCCAGCAGCCCGAAGGTGCTCTTGCGTTACCGTTTCTTGACGCTGCCGTGAAATCCTGGTGGATCGCTGAATACAGTGGCTGGTATATGGAAGATGCTGCTGGCTCAGGTCTGGCTAACATTGACCTAGATAAAGGTAAGACTCCTCCATTTTCTAGATCACCTATGTTTCTAACGTGTTGCATAGAGGATATGCAAAGATCTAGGCAATTTGCGGAAGCATTAAGAGATGGAGCTTTCGATTTCTTATTAGCAGTCATACTCGACGCTAAAACGACAGAATGGCAAGACACTTTTCAAAATAAGTTGAGGGGTTGGGCTCAGAAAAGAACCCCAGCACTCCCTCCCGAAACCGTCCCTTTTTCGAGTCAGTTACAAGGCCGCATCATGGCCAAAATGGAGATGTTCGTGGACGCCTTCATCTCAAATATGCCGGATGTGCTCCGCAAACTCAAGATCGAGGAAGATGAGCAGCGCCAGGCTGGCCAACACCAGCAGCAAGACATCGACCTAGAAAGGTTTCTCTTGTTGATAGCGTACTCTTACGAAGGTCGGCCAGAAGCGGCAGACGCTTTTTGGGGGGATCCAGAAAGTAATCTTGCTGGTTTCTTACAATGGGCATCACGAAGAACGACGACACCTCTACAAACTGCGTTCTGTGAGATGCTACAGTGCCTTTCTGACGATTCTGAGACAGCGACTCACGCACATGAGTTCCTCCTGGACGAAGGTCACCAACTACGGAGACCATCGTCCATCACATGGGCTCATATCCTTAAAGAACTGGAATACTATGTTACAACGTCCAGAACAAAACCGGCTGGTGCGCAAGTAGCTATCCCCCGAGCCACCAAACTCGATGGTGAGCGAACAGAAAATGAGGCCGAAGTCCTTATGCTGCAGGAAGCCTACCTCAGGCTCATAACAAAACTCGCATCGCAGAGTGGGGCTTGTCGTCATTATTTACTGAATCTACCAGGCGAGAGATTAGTTGTGTTGCTTATGCAAACTATCAGCAGTGTTGTCGGGCATGAGATCAGGGGAGACACGTTCAGAGCATTAAGTGGTCTTATGGCCCATAAGTCACTACCAGAAAGCCATGCAATGTGGAGGGCTCTTGAATCTTGTTTCACGGGCTATTATATCTCGCCTGCTATGTCTGCTAGGACCCAAAACTCCACGACGGTATTGCCGACTCGGTCTTCTGTGATGGAGGCGCTTTTCCAAGAGATAAGTCCCAACTTTGATGATACGAGTTCATTTATCCAATTCTTAACCGTCATGACGTCCCTGCCAGAGGGAGGTAGTCCGCTAAACGATACCCTACCGTACCCAGAAGATCTAGGCACTTCAACACGGACACGTCCCGGGATTGAGCCATACATCGACTTTGTCCTAGGCCATATATTTTCAATGAGAGTCGCGGAATCCCGCGAAGTTACTCAGCAAGGAATCCTACGTTATCTTTGTCTAGATTTCGCTCTAGCCTGTATTTGCAGCTTTAACGAGGATCTGATCTTGTTTGGCAACGAGTCGAATATAAATGTAGACTCTGCCATTGAGACCAGAGATTTAGAAGCTTATGTGACCCTGCATCCATTTGCGCGCGTTATGGAGTGGATGTATGACAGCAAGTTCATAAAAGGTGTTTTGAATACCATCCATCAAAATTCCTCGGATATTGGCAAAGCAGCACCCGACTCTCCTCTCATTCTTGGTGTTCTACGGGCTATTGAATTATTGTCTAAAGCTTTGGAGCTTCAGGCCACATACCTCGATTTGGTCAGACCTATTTTGAAGCCTCTAAATCAAGCCCAAAATCGATCACCCTACACACCTACATCGAACGAAGCATTCGCTTCAGTCGAAGATGGTCTTATGACGAGCCTAACGTTGTTGTCAGATCTTGGCGGCTATTGCGGCATAGGACATCCTAACGTCACTGTGGCAAGCTTGAAACTCTTGGAGAAGATCTCAACATCCCCTATGATCATATCAGCTTGGCAGTCCGGGGGATTTGGCCAAACCCATCGCAACAAAGCAATTGTAGCCCTCGAAGAGCATGGTGATGCACAGGCTATTGCTGGAGCTTTTACCTCGGAGTTAACATCTCCTCTTGATTTTCACCGAGAAGCAGAAGCTCCCGACTACCAAATTAAGGTGTACATCTTAGATTTTCTTTACTCTTGTCTAAAAGCCAACCCGGACCGGCCGAACATCGCACATCTTTTACTAGGGTTTCACTGTTCGGCAAACACTCTAGAGATCGAACCCGGAAGCGCTTTTGACCAAAGATCGGCCCTGTTCCACTCATTATTGCCCATTATTGTGGAAGTACCTGCGAACAATGAAGAGGGCGGCATGGTACAATGGCTTGTACGGCTCAAGTATAAAGTCATGCGTATTTTCAAGCTTCTTTGGAGCTCTTCGCTATCAGCGGGCCTTGTCCTCGGTGAATTACGAGAGAACGATTTCTTATTCCATATTCTGCTACAGGGCCTTGTAACCCAGCAAAGTACTTACTGGGATGGGCAAGAAGCCAGTGGGCCTGATTTCCTCACAAGCCCTGCAGCTCAGGGATTTGTCGATTATCTCGCCATGCGCGCAATGGCCCTGGAATACATTGCGCATGAGCTCTGCAGTGTTGCGCAAGGCCAGATGCCAGCGTTGAAGAGACGTATTTTCGACGCCTTAGGCGGTCAGATCGTGATTGAAGGTACGGAATCGATAGCAGTACCGTCGGTTTTCGAGTTTCACGACTCACTGCCGCAAGAAGATGTATTTGCAGCCCCCCCACCACAGCTCAATGCATTTCGGGACTTGGATCTTCGAGCATGTCTCGAAGAGGATGATGATTCCAACCCGGTTTACATTTTGACTAGGGTTCAGGAAGTTTTACTCTTGAGGCGCAGCGAAAGCAATAGATCTGGCCAGATAATTCTGCAGCAAGATGCGGCGTTGATGGATATAGAAGAGGAGACTATGCTACTATACGTTGTATATCTCAATCGACTCACACAGACTCGAGCGTATAGCCTTAAAATCCTGAGCGCCTGGACGAGACTTCTGATGGTGATGACCAACTGCAATGATTTCCAGGGCGCGAATAAGGTTTCTTTCATCCTTCAAACGCTGCAAGCAACACTTCCCGGCCTTGAGATGTACGGTTCTGAGAAGCCCGACTCTGCGCTCGCGTTGGCAAAGCTTGCGAAGGTGGTCCTCTTTAAACTCGATTTTGCCACAATGTCCTCAGTCGACAAAAACAATCGTGCGGCAGAGAGCTTGATCAGTGATAAATTATTTCAATTATTACAGATATGCTTAGATGCTATCGCAAAGTGGGTGGCCAGCCAGGAATTGCGCGCCGTCTACTACAGTCTCTGCTATCGCTATCTAAGTGGTGTTCTTGATCATAACCACGAAGCCCTTTCTGGGCCTCGACGGACCACTTCGACAATACAGTCCTTCGGAGAGAAACTTCTCAATGTGATTTGCGATGATGCATTTGGTGGAGATCCCCGATGCCAATCGGCAGCCTTAATTCTTTTGGCCACTTTGGTTCAACTCGGCAGAAAGGAGGGTGATTGCTATGTAGTCGAAGCGCTCAACAAGCTAAACTTCATCGGCATTCTCGTTGATTCCCTCCGCGACGTAATGCAGGAATGGGTTGAGACCAATCGCAGCGGTAAGCACAAAAAGCCCCATGGAGCCTCGTCCCACGAACGTCCACGCACTAACATTTTTTGTCTTGCCCACCACAAAGGAAGTTCCGATCAGCAAAATTATCTGAATGCCAAATTAGTACTTCTCCTACAGTTATGCCAGACGCGCCCGGGTGCCAAGTACGTGCTGCATGCCAATATATTCCGGACGATCGAGCAGTCTGGATTGTTCGGGGCGGACCCTGAGTTACAGGTCGAGCCTTCAGATACCGAAGCCTTGGAGAGGCATTATCTACTCCTAGTGAAAGTAGCACAGATCATCGGTGTCGCAATCGTCAGCCGAGGCTCGCACAATATTCTGCAGGGCAGACGGTTCCTCGCCGACCATAGGATGTTGGTGACGCACGTCCTTAAAAGGTCAGCAGGAATAGGCGCAGGGACGGGGAAGATGGACCCGGTCCTTGCCGAACGCATTGGCGATCTAGCCGAAGCGTTTATGATGATGATCGCGGCTACCAACTTCCTTGAGGTAAGACAAGACAGAGTACAAAGCTCCGATATACGTTTAGAGGTTGACGTTCTATGTGCCACAGTTTGAGAACCAGACGCTCACCGAGAATTCGAAGTCGACACCGATATTATTTCACTAAGTCTTGGCGAATAGAAGGTGAGGGGGGGAAACGGTACGGCGCACTAGGCAGCCCATCAAACCGAGGTCACAACTGGCATCCATCTATCTACCTGTGACATCGATGGACATAATTAGAGATTTGTACAAAGGACTTAATCAGCATCTGGACTTGCGTGTTGGCGTCGTGAAAACAAAATAAGAGAGAGATCTACTCGCTCGTTAATGAAGACCTCATAATTGTGCAATCCATATACCTATGATTGTGAATGAAGCGTTGGAGGCTGGACGCACAAGTGCCGTATGCCGGCCAGCCCGGTGTGCGGGTTGCCTGGAATGTCTGCCAAGGTCTGCATGGAAGCCTTTAGTGTTGTACCATTTTGTGTTTTCTATGGTAACGATAGAGAATTGGCGAATAGGGACCCGCTAAGCAGAGCACGTCGAACCCCGGTTTCTGCCCTGGTCCAGATTTCAGCTGCGATATCTTGCGTGACGGTGATTGGCCCGTAGCATTTACCAAGGACGCTTGTTGGTAAATTGGGCGCCCCTCTGTTCTTTTCCACTGATACGAAAGCACGACCGGGGAAGTGCCACCAACAATAGTCTACTGGCTAGCGTGCTTGGAAGGGTTCTTGGGAAAATCCTGGCAGTCACGGCAAGCTAACCGGAAGAAGAAGCTCAGAACCTGCCCTCATTTTGCCTCCTCCTCCTCTTAGACTCTGCTCTGCTCCCTTCCCCTCTCACATCAGCCTTCCGACTCCCATTATTCCAGGGAAATTAGGTAGCATAGTTGGTAGACATAGTACGTCTATCCAATGCTACGGCCGATGAATCGCCATCCAATCGGGCTCGACGAGACTTGGTCTCACACTTCCTCGAGGATCTCGGGAGGTAACGCGATACAAAATTCAGGGTTTAACCAGGGGTTCAACCAAACTTTGTTTATACGTATACTCGCCAGATTGCTATTCACCCACTCGATTGAAAGCATCTGGCAAACCTTCTATGCTAGGAGAATTAAAAGTGATCCGTCCAGGGGCTTGTTGCCGAGCTTGCGCTGAATTTAGTAGAATATGGGGCGACGCATCGCACTACCTTTTCGAGATCCTGAAGGCATTAGTTACGCTGTATGGTCCAACGGCAGAGGAACGCTACTATGTACTACGTAGTGTAGGCACTCGCAATCACCACAGTATGGTGGCGTCAGAGTTGCATACTGTGACGTTGTCTTGCCTGCCGTTCGTTCTTGTTCTGTGATACCATAGGAGGCAATCGGTCACGCAACTGGCACCGAGCCACAAGAGCTGGACCCTCAGAGAAGCTTCGTGGCACTCGCTACCTGTCTTGCCAGTTGCGCCCCCTCCCTAGGTATCTTGTGTCGCCCTGTATCTGTAATGGCTCACTTACACGCGGGTCAGCCTGAGCTGAAAGTGCTTTGCTGTCAAGATATCCAGGTAGGGCAACAGCTGACCGCATAATGAATTGTGAGGGGGGACTGCAATTGCGACCGCAGCTATAAGTCCTGCAGGTATGATAAATCATTTTCTGCTTGTCTCACCCAAACAACGTCGAGCTAACGTAAAACGTAAATGCCGAGCCTAGAACTCGCCTCCGTGCTGACGCCTTCAACTAAGCATCAGTAAACCATCTCGATGGATGGTTAACAAGACTTGAAAAGCACTCATGGAGATATAATAGACGGCATAATGAATAATAATGGAAGCTATATAGGTAGATCAACTCGGACCGACGTTGTCTGATGCTACCAATAGGTAACGTTTACCTTGGCATTTCCAACGGTTCGTAGCATTCTTTTATGTTTCAACTAATTCTTAATATATAGTATAGCCCCACGTGGTTGGTCACGGAGGAGATGAGCCTTGATAACATTTATGGGGCAGGAAAGCTTGGCAACAGCTCTTGTGCAACTGGTAGGGTAATCATCAGTATCCTAACAATTAAACAGATAATCGAGTCACTGGACAGGCAGGACAGGCACTGGAGAGTTCCCGCGATGGTGGGGCTGATCTCAATAACGAACAGGAGAACCTTCATCCAATGTAAAGTATGAATGGCACTGCCCGGTGTGATCTGCACATGTGCAGCCCTATCTACGTATATTCACGCACCATCGTAATGTTGTACATGTGCCTTTTGCCTATATAGGTAAGTATCATTATATCAACACCTTAATTAGCATTTGCACAATCGTCACTAACTCGGCCAGACACGGCACCAGCAACTAGCTTTACGGTAGTACGTAGTCTAGATATGGGGGTCTTCTTGGTCTTCTTGGGGCTCGAGTCGCACCGATTCAGTCGGCTTGTGTTAGCTCTTTTAGTGACCGGGTCCGGAGCCTTGGTAGCACGATAAGACGGGGGAACTTCACTAAGACAGGAACTAACAAGAGCAACTCGACAGGGGTGACTTGCACAACCTAGACACGATCGAGCAATCACGGCCGAGAGCTGCGTCTTGGCGTGCATCCCACGCACTCTAGATATGAGGAGCAGGTGGGAGTCGCCTGAAGTACGAAGAAGGTACTAACGTACGCCTTGGCGGCGGTGCTGGTCTTATTTAATACAGTGGCTGCACTCCCCCGGATCCGGGCTGCTGCTCATCCTGGTTGTTTAGTCTCTCTCTTCTTCTATTTTTCCTTGTATTACCTATTGGTGTCTTTTGCGCGGTAGAGGTTGACAAATATACGAGAACCCGAGCCAACCCCGCGGTTTGGTGCTTCTTTCACCCCCTTCGTATAAGCGTAGGCGTGCGCGCGCACAAGGGAATCCGAGGCCTGAGAGAGATAACACGCAAACACCAAAACAACATCATGGATTCAGGCAGTCTGAGGTCGAGGCACACCTCGTCGCCGAACGAGCAGAAGGGATCCGTCGGCTACACTGACTATGACTTCGATGAACCTGGCCATGTTCGTGGCATCGAGACCTCCGCCGAGACCTCTCTGCACCGTGGTCTGAAGGCTCGTCACATTTCTATGATTGCCATCGGTGGTGCTATCGGAACTGGCTGTATGTGGTTTTATATCTCATTTTATTCAATTCAGCACACTAACCTTCATCGCAGTGATTATCGGTACCGGCAAGGCCCTCGCTAAGGCCGGGCCCGGCGCTATCTTGATCTCGTACTCGCTCATTGGTTTCGTCGTCTTCCTGGTAATGGCTGGTCTCGGAGAGATCTCTGCTTGGCTTCCCATGTCCGCCGGTTTCACTGGTTATGCGTCCCGTTTCTGCGACCCCTCGCTCGGTTTTGCTCTCGGTTGGACGTAAGTTTGCTTAACTCTTCGGCCCCTAGCTACGGGGTATAGCTAACATATGCGCTTCGGTATATAGTTACTGGCTCAAGTATATCATTCTTCCTCCCAACCAGCTTACCGCCGCTGCTCTGGTGATTCAATTCTGGCTGCCTCGTGACCGCGTCAATCCTGGAGTCTGGATCGCCATCTTCCTAGTATTGATTATCGGTATCAACTACTTCGGCGTTAGCTTCTTCGGTGAATTTGAGTTCTGGCTGTAAGTACTCTACAACATCAATACATCTTCCCCTCGGACAGTAGCAACGCATCGCTCTCAGGACTGGATTCAAGTACCTGCGAGGGTGTACTTTCAAACACAATTTATGTTCCACAAAGCACAAATAGCTAACTCGGGGTGCTCTAGATCGAGTTTCAAAGTCCTCGTTATCCTTGGCGTAATTCTTGTATCGCTTGTCATTACTGCAGGCGGTGCTGACGGTCATGCCAGAGGGTTTGAGTATTGGAGGAATCCAGGGTAAGTAGGCTTGGCTTTAATCACATGACAATTAGCACTCTGACAAAATCATCATAGTGCATTCAATGGTCACTTCAGCAACTATACACCAGATGGCTCTCTTGGACGATTCCTTAGTTTCTACTCTACGCTCGTCACGGCAACTTTCGCCTTTCTCGGAACTGAGTTGGTAGGTGTGACTGTAGGAGAGGCTCAAAACCCGCGAAAGACGATTCCTCGCGCCATCAAACTTACCTTCTATCGTATCGTTGTCTTCTACGTCATCAGCGTCTTCCTCGTCGGCATGATCGTGCCTTACAATGACAAGAAGCTTGCTTTCGCCAATTCGGCCTCGACCAGTGCTGCCGCCTCGCCCTTCGTCGTCGCTATCCAACTCGCCAACATCAAGGTTCTTCCTCACATTCTTAACGGAGCTATCTTGCTTTTCGTCTTCTCGGCAGCCAACTCCGATTTGTACATTGCTAGCCGCACCCTATACGGTCTAGCTTCAGATGGCTCAGCGCCTGCTATCTTCCGAAAGACAGACAACCGCGGCGTTCCGATCTACGCGCTTTTCACTTCTGCTCTGTTCGGCCTCTTAGCTTTCTTGAACGTATCGGACGACTCGAAGGATGTCTTCACTTACTTCGTCAACGTAACCACCATTCTGGGTCTGTTGTCATGGATCTCCATCCTCGTGACGCACATTTGGTTCGTACGCGGCCGCAAGGCGCAGGGCCTCACGAACGATATGATGCCATACACGGCGCCGCTCGGCATCTGGGGCTCGTACGTTGCGCTATTCATCTGCGTGCTAGTGGCTATCACCAAGAACTTCGACGCCTTCATCCCCAGCCTCTCCGTCAAGGCCAACTACATCGCTTTCATCACTGGTTACATCGGCATTCCTGTCTACCTGGCCCTCATCTTCGGACACAAGTTCGTCACTAAGAGCAAGGGTGTCCGCCCCCACGAGTGCGACTTCTACACCGGCAAGGACATCATCGACCGCGAAGAGGAGGAGTTCCTCGCCAACGAAGCCGCCGAGAAGGCCGCCAACCCACACAAGGGCAAGTCCTTCTACAGAAAATGGGTATCCTGGCTATTTTAAACAAAAAACAAGGGTTCCAACGGGCATTGACGACTGTATGGATGATGCTTGTATAAGTAATGTTCACGTTGCGTGGAGCAGGAAAGGGTTTGTAAATGTGTGCGCGTTCGTTGACGACAAAAGATACCACTACATTTAGAACAGCATATTTTAATTCAAGAATAGTTTTTACTATGTGATAAAATCCACTTCATTTCTCTTCTGGTAAATTTCTCTCGGCTTGTATGAGTTACATGTTCTGGTCGTCCGTGTTTATGAATTAGTAGCTCAACACGTAAACCTTGACTGTCCATTGTGCTGTTTAATCGATACACATTAGACTTCAGATACGCAGACAAGTCCTGTGGATGTGTCGCATGGCCATCAGCATACTTGCCTAAATTCATGAGCTGGAACAAGCATGCCACACCTTTTGTCCGCGGCCTCTTCCGCAGAACTCAACTCAACTGTTATGCGCAAGCGCGAATATTAGCTATCCTATATTACCCGAAGCTAACCAATTTCTAGGCTAGTTGTTTCAATCGTATATGCAGGTCTCAGATCTTAGGGTATAATGGACCTATAACATGCATAATGACGAGAAGCTTTGCTTTGGAGGGGGGGTTTACTCAAGGTGTATAACAAAAGGGGTACACACTTCTCACGATAAGCATCTCGAGAACCAATTACTTCATTAGGGCGTTTCAATCTTAACTCTCAAATGGCAATTGGTCGACAGATATCGCGAAGTCTCATGTGTGTATATATTGATGCATCTAGAATCTATATAGTTCTCCCGCTTCTCCCCGTTGAACCACCTAGGTAGCTGAACCCAAACACTAGCTGAGATAGGTAGGCAGCTATTTCTTGCATTGATTGCGCCGAGATCAAACGGTGGTGGCGGCCCTAAAAGCGTAACGATGTCACCCTCCCAATAAGCAGGAGTTTTGATTGTTGGTAGTTCATCACGTACCTGCATGGCCCATTCCGAAAGGGAGCAGCATCTCCATACTCTCTTGATTATGCGTCCTAAGTGCGACAAAATAGCGGGAGACAGCAGACATATATCGTAGGAGAATAAGCAATAGCGCAGTTTCACGAGTTCAAGGAACCACTCCGTAGGAACTATCAAGGCAAGCATCTCGATGGGCCAGGCTTGACCATCAAAGGAGATAATTTACGAGAAATTCGGACACAACTCACCTTCTGATTGCATCTTCCTCCGCAATACGCCCGTGGAATCACGTTATTCCGAAATACATTGGAGTGAGGCAGTACACGCGTGCTCTAACAATACAGCATGTAATACGGGGCGCAATCATATATTACAATAGCGTAACAAAAGTTCATCCTGTAGGTAGAAGATGCTGAAAAACAGTGGACGACCTGCTCAGGTAATCTATACTGAACGTCCTGACAGACAACAAACCTAAACCTATACGATACAATCTAGGCAAAAGCAGGGAAATTTGTATTCCCCCCCAAACCCCACGTGATCATCGCTCGTTTTATCTATCTATTTCCCACTTGACGACCCTTCCGCAAACCTTCGAGCATGAGTGAGGCTCGAATGACCATGTTGCCCGAGATTTGTTTAATTATGTTCAACTCCCGCCTGACCCTAAAAGACTATGCGACGAGAAAGTAGGAAACTTGAGATACCTCGGATGGAACCAGGGGTCCTTTTTCCCTGGGCGTATAACGCAGATATGTTTTCCACGCAAGACTGTCCAAACTTAGTTCATTGCACTATTCTTGATCCTTGACTTGGCTGCATCAGCTGTTGCATTTCCGTTATGTCGGCCATGGTTTTGTTAAAAACGGTCGTGACCTCGCTATACACCCACATTCTGTTGTATTCGCCGCGAGTCTCCCACAGCTTAGACATCATATCCCGGTTAATCTGCTCCAGCTGTTCTACAGTACAGCCAGAAGTGCCGTCAGTCAGTAAGTTCAAGAGAACATCAGCTACCTGGTCAGGTACTTCTACTTGCGGCTGTGACTGGCGCAGCGACGAGGGCTCTTCGTTTGACGACGTGTCTTTTGTTGTTGATTGACGGGTTATATCAAGGGCGTGAGAGGACTTCGATATATTAGGTGATGCTTGACTATGGGACGGAGAGTCTTGAGAGAATCCAAGAGGTGGTAAATATCCTCGTGCAATACCCTGGGCTTGTGAGTGAGCCCAATTCTCGTCACTCGATGTGAGCTGGCTATTATTGAACAGGCTATTATTGTTAGAGAATGGCAGAGTATCTGGCATTGTCTCAGGTCCAGACTGATCGTGAAACCCATTTGTGAAATGCGTGCTGAAATTGGAAGATCTATTAGAGGGATCTGATGTCCGAGTGGTCGACGCATCGTTTACTAATGCTGATGGAGATACACCTGGTGGTAATGATTGTATAGCAGAGACTTGCGACATCTGTGTCTTTCCTGGAGTGGCCATGACGGATGTACTGAGGGATCGTGGGGGCATGCGAGGCCACTGTGATGGTGGCTGCATAGGGAATGGGCGACCTAAAGGACTTTCGGCATTACCCATCTGGACATCTTCATCCGTGCTTCGAGAAGTTATAGGTGTTCCATTCGTAGCAGCATTAGACGCATTGAATTGCGCAGTGCCGTTAGACAGATCTCCTATGACCTGGAATTGGGCAGTAGTGGTGGACAGACGTGGATGTGAGCCATCCTGGGAGGGATCTCCACCGTTGCTAGCGCTGGAACGTGCCACGTCAAGGACGGACTGCATCGCCTTCTTTTTGCGAGCACGCTCCTCTTTCTCCTCTCTCCGTTTCTTATGAGTCTCGTACAGTCTCTCCCAGTTGATGCCCATGTTTCGGAGTTTCTCATCGATATCTAAAACATCGACTTCCACATTGGCTAGGAGTTCTGCCGCTTTCAGCCAGCGTTGTCTGTCGCCAATATTTTCCGCATCACTCTTTAGAGCGCGGACATCCTTCAAAAATTCGTATGGTCGCCAATAGAACCCATTGGCAAGTCTAGTTTCTATGATATTAACATCTAGATTATAAAAGAACTTGCCAGTTGCAGTCTCGCGAAGGCCAGGGTATCCATCACTATCTTTTGCGAGCTCATAGGGGCGAGGAGGTGCGTTTACAACATCGGGCCTAACATAATTCGGGTCTGCCTCATCCAGCAGATATTGGTATTGAGAATCCAATAAGACCGGATGGCGGAATTTCTGATATTTTTTGGAAATCTGGTCCATTATAGGTTGCAGGTGAACTTTCATCAGATTGAGTGCTTGCCGATACCGTACATCCTCGTTATGGATCTCTTCCTTGGTTAATTTCTTAGCTGGAGGCGGCGGGGCGATCGGTAGTTCCTCCAGCTGACGCTTTTTCCGATGCACGGGATCAGGGAAGTCCTTCGGCGACCTTCTAATGTGTGCTATGATTCTAGAAAAATATTCCTCTCGATTTTCCTATTCCATATTAGTCTCAATTGAAATAAAGCTATAAGTATGAAGGAGACTCACTCTTTTAGGGCGCGCGATCTCAATCACATTCAACTGGGAAAATCCAAAGAGGTCCCGCCGCAGTTCCGGGTTGAGATCTTTCAGTTGAGTCTCAGAAGTACCCAATAGCATGACCGGGTCAGTTGGGTGAAGCGATCTAAGCATGCCGAGAAATGCTGTTAATGCAGGCGGAGACAAAGCATCATACCACGTATCAACATTAGGAATGAAGATAACACTAGGTTTTTGTCGCTTTACTTCAACGAATAGACCCGTTAGAACTTGCTCAGGAGGCTGAGTAAAGTTAGTGACAGTGAACAAATAGAACGGCGTAGAGACAGGAGACTCACTCGTGAATCGCCAATGATAGTAGGTAAATCGAAATTCTGAACATGGACGCCCTCGAAATAATGCAGAATTGCGGCACTAATATATGATTGCCCCATACCCTGCCTCCCATGGACCAAAAGCCGAGGTCGAAATGCGCGCGTGTTGTCGAATTCTTGGTAAAGTTGTTCGCGGTCAAAGCCAAAATCATCATCATTGTATGGCTCAAACATGGCTTCCTCCAGAGCCGTCACCTTGGGCTTTCGAGGGAAAGCACTATCAAGTCTTCCAGTGATAGCTTTGAATTGTTCTCGCAGAAGCGGTTCAATATACTTTGGAAGCGACGCTGCCCCTGACGTTGAGGAACGTTCAGATGATGGAACAATCTTCTTCTTTGCGATGACGAAATCGGTCATTTTTACGTTCACCTTCTCAGGATCGACAACTAGTTTCTCTTTAGAGAAGTAGATCTGAGGGTAGGTGCGCTGGATCGCATTTAAGGCGGCTTCGGTGCATAGGGCTCGTAGGTCAGCACCACCATAACCCTTAGCATCTTTAGCCAGCGACATCTTGAATTCCTCAGATAACCCCCAGTCCCTAGTGTGAATGTCCAAGATGGCTTTGCGGGCGTCTACGTCTGGAAGCGGGAAGTAAAATTCACGGTCGAAGCGACCAGGGCGGCGAAGAGCCGGATCGATATTATCGGGCCGGTTGGTAGCACCAATGACAATTACCTGGCCGCGGCCATCCATGCCGTCCATCAAAGCCAACAGAGTAGAAACAATCGAGGCATGAATCTGTTCTTGTTTGCTCGACCGTACGGGAGCCAGACCATCAATCTCGTCGAAGAATATGATGCTAGGCTGCGTTTTTCGTGCTTCTTCGAACAAGAGGCGCAGCTGTTTCTCTGCCTCGCCCACCCACTTACTCAGAGCATCAGCGCCCTTGCGCATGTAGAAGGTGATTTTCCTGCCACCAAACCCGACAGAGTTGGCAAGTGCTCTGGCGAGAAGGGTTTTTCCTGTTCCAGGTGGACCGTGGAACAAAACGCCTCTGGGGGGAGTGACATGGAACCTTGTAAACATATCCGGGTACAGTAAAGGCAGTTGGACCATCTCCTTGAGCTGTTCAATATGGCCTTCCATGCCTCCAACTTGACTGAAGTTGACGTTCAGATCAACACCTAGAGGATCGGCATCGGCAAGAGCTTTGTGATCTTTCACTTTGCCAACATTTGGCGCTAACGTACCAATTCTATTGCCATGACCATCCGCGTTGGCAAGCTGGCCACCACCCAAGAGTCCACGGGGAGTAGCAGGCGGATTCCCAGTCGCACCAGAACGGCCAATGACCTCGTCATCACTACTATCGGAATCCACATGACCGGTAGTACCGGCTGAGTAATTGCCCCAAGGGCCTTCGGCGAGAGCCCCTTCTCCAGACATGCCCCCAAAAGGCCCAGCAAGGGTATGGAGGGTACGGCCAGTGTTAGTGCCAGCATTTGCACGACCACGGCGACGAGCCGGGGTCGAAATTGGTACCTCTCCTTCGTCCTCGTCCATCTCGAAATTAGCTTGATTCAAGGGAGGGATCGAGTAGTCAACCTTTCTGACCGTTCGTCGCTTCTTCGCTTCGAAGAGGATTTTAGGAGACCGCCTCCGCCTAGGCTGGGAATCTTCCCGAAGGTTTTCGAGTTCTTCTGCCAGTTCGTCCTGGTCGAGCAACTCCTCTTCACCAGACTCATCCGCATCCCTGGGCTTTCGGGATGATCTTCTACTCTTCGCTGGGGATCGCTTGCCTCGCCGACTGGGGCTAGATTCGTCGTCATCGTTCTCTCCTTCGGCGCCCTTGCCCTCGGAAGCGAAGTCATTATCCTCGTCTGAGTCATTGCCTGGTTCGAAGTCACTACTAGGTTCTTGGATGGCCTTTTTGGCTCTCATGCGGCCCCTCGTAAGCCGACCACCACGAGGTGCGTTTTGGTTATCCTCTGTGGCGTTCTCGTTATCTGGTTCGGCAGGATTAGCTGGAGCCTGCCTATTGCGAGCGGTCCGGCGAGTAATGGGACCTTCTTCATCCTCATCTCCCTCTTCATTGGTTTCTACAGTTTCCATGGGTTTATCTCCAGCAACTTCTGCATCAGGGTCGATCGCAGATTCTGTCGCTTTCTCTACGTCCACGATATCCTGGGCCGCAGATTCAGGAATCGCTTCAGCGTTCGGAGTATCCTCGATGACTTCAGGCAGCGGGGAGGGTTGCTTGAGACCTTTAATACCACGCGTTTTACGTCGAATCGCTGCCTCGGGACTTCTACTCTTAGAGGCTCGAGCAGGTCTAGCATGTCTTCCTGAATTCGAGAGCTCGACAAGCTCATCACCTTCTACCTCCGCTGTATGCGCTCGGGTTCGCCTAGTTCCGATCGCAGTGGCCAACTGCTTACTGGCTAATTTGATAGTGACAACTTTGCTTAGGCGTTGTGTTTTTTGAGGACTGGTGCCAGCGAGTTCTTCTTTAGTATCAGAACCTTCCTCATCATCTGTGCTTTCTTTATAGTTGGTTCTTTTCGCAGCGGCTTTCCTAACACGCCGACCAGTGTTCGCATTAACTAGGGGCTCATCATCTCCCTCGTCTTCGTGGAATGATTCTTCCGCGTCACTATTAGAAAGATCATCATCATCATCATCCTCATCGATATCAGACCCGCGGTATCTATTGGTACGGCGAGATCGCCCGCCACCGTGGGTAGGACGTGGTCTTTTTCGCGGACGACCTGAGCGATCATCAACATCGGGTTCGAAATTTTCGTCGTCTGAGTCGGATTTGTTAGGATCGAATTCAATGAGATTAGCGCGAGTCTTTCGCTTGGGCGCCATGGTGGGTAGGCCTGAGCGGGCGGAACGAGGCTACGCTTGATATTATTAGCACAACGACTCGTTTAGCAAGGACAGTAAAACATATTACTTTGTAGTTTCGGGTTTGAGGTACCTGATTTGTCTAGATGCTGAGTGATCGACAATGCTCTGTTACTATAAACAGACCAAGTCGTTTCTGCACGCCGCATCACAGTTAGCCTCACGAACGTGCTTGTGGCATAGTCATGCAGTTAGGTTATACCAAGACGCAAGAGTACATCGAAAAAATTACCAAGTGATGAGGGAAGGAGTGTATGAATGTAAAACAGTTTTGGGTCCCCAGTATGCAAACGCACGTACATTAGTTCTTATAATAGAGCAGCCGACGTTTATCGGCGAGAGGTGAAAGAAGCTTCATCAAAATATGTGTACCCGTCACTGTATTCGATTATTGTTGACGAAGTGTATGCGCGACCTATCTCTTTCGACAGCGCCCGGATACAGTCTATAGATGGTATATAAGATCGATTTGAGGGGTCGCTTCAAGGGCGCAAACAAGAGTGACCAGGGTCGTGAATGTAACAGGAAGCAACGGTTTCTGCACGCAAAAGGCCGTAGGCCGGACTCGACTGGCAGCGGTGATATGGGACGTGGTCTTGAAAATTTCTCAGTGGCAGTAACCAGAATCAAAATCGAGCTCGTTCATGGCGCAAATCGGAATCGAGAGCAGGGGGTTTCGAGGCTTGTAATTGTACAGGAGTCGAGCGTGATCAAGCAAACAAGAACGGATGCATTCTATGTCTGCAAAGAGGAAATTCTATGAGTGTGTTGGTAGTTGACGCGATAGACGCGATAGAAAGGGAGGAGGCAAGGCGGAATTAAGATGCGTGAAGGGAGAGTGGTGAATGGTAGAGGAGAGAACGGCTGACCAAAAGGCCTGGGGGGGTGCGCGTCGCAGCAAGCAGCGCTCAGCAACTAGGTATGCTCAGTCAAAAGTGGGTCTGCACAGACCAGGATCCGCCGATAGTACGACAGCACAGCCAATCAAATCGCGTTTCTGCCACGAAATGGAGCGCTAGACAAGCAACAACCAGCAACGTCACAACATCTGCAACTTAACGATTATCCTCATTGTTTATCCATCTCTTTCAACCTCAAAATCCATCATTTCCACCATCTCAGTTATACACTTATTGCTACTCCTATACCCTCTATTTTTTATCGATTTCGTGGTCGCCTAACTATTTGCCTCAATTTTCCGCATTTTTCGGTCTCAAAAGCCGCTAGAATATCTTGTAAATGCTGTGACATATAAAATGGTTGCGAATCGTCTTCGACATCAACAACTTATATGCGCTCGCCCATTCGGGAACGTCCTTGTCGGCGCTACGATGCGGCTCAAACCCCAAGGTCAGCCCTATAGTGCTCCGGAATCCCGGACTTGTGGGTAGGTGCGGTGCCAACCACCCGGCCGTTTGACCAGCTGCCAACGTCTTGTCATCTGCAAGCAAGTGCTTTCCCATTTTCGTGCTAGGCACAACTACGCCCCAAATACCAAGCCAGCTGCCTACGTAAGAGGTAAGTAGATTGGACATGGACTACCACGCTTGTATGACAACCTGTGAGCAAGAAAATCGTTATCGTCTATTACTACATAGTATTATTTTTAATGATCTGAGAGAAAGACTACGCGTTTTTGAGATTTATCCCTCGAATCTTTTAATATCTGAGGATGTAGGTACCTATCCCGCCGCGGATAGAATAGTCTATTAATTCAGAAAAGAAAAGAGTCATGCGCATAATAAACATATGCAAAAGTCCGACTCACCATATCAAATAAGACCTATGAATATCGCAACTGACTTCCCGTAGTGGTATGCGTAGGCATTGCGGCATATTTCCGTGCTGTATATGTCGCCTCGTTTACTATTAGTGCTGTCCATGACACTCAAATCTTCTCATGCTGCCGATTTCCCAAGATGCCGATTTTCCCACGATGCCGGTTTTCCATGATTGCCGGGCTTACCGATGAGTAGGGCTGACAACGAGCCCACTTTTCGACCTTGCTTTTCCCCCAGGTCAGTGTACGCAGGTGACTGACTAACCGGCAAGACGACCGGCCTGCGATCGCATTCGTCATTCGCTGTGCTACGTGGTGATAAACAAACGAGCAACTTCATTGGCCCCCCAAGAGTAGTGATTCCACTTTCATACGTCGATTTGACCCCTGCCAGCCCACCGCCAGATGACTGTGCACTGTCCAATGTCGCACAGCAGAGCCCTTCGGTGGCCAATCCCGGCCTAGCTTGTGCCGCGCCGATACATACAAATCACTTATACCGGAAGCCGGCAAGCTGATGATGCTCGAGGCATCAACGTAATGGGCCAGTGAGGCTCCAGTGAGCCATATCTCGGCTGTCAGGAGCCGATATTTTGGGCATGCTACGTGCCGGAAATGAGGCGTTTAAAAGGCAGCTACATTTTCCCCCAATTCTCAAACAGAGCCTCCAACTTTTACACGAGTATAAATCTATCGCGCCTGGTGTGCATTCTACCTGTCCCTGAAAACGAACACACAGACACACACAGTCATTCACTGTCTACCTGTCTACTTAAGCCAAGCTTCGGCCAATAGTAACACTCATTCTTATTAACATCTCAATTGTCGGTACTATTATACCTACATCATTGAAAACCTTTCCTTGAAACGGCGACAAGAACACCTGGTCTGTCAGCAAATATACCAATCCCACCAATCATGAGCGCCGATCGAAGTGCATCTTCTTATCGCTACTCGTATGACGACAAGTCAGAAGCCCGCCGACAAGACAGCTTCAGCAGCTCCGAGTCTACACTCAAAGAAAAGGTCAGTCAGTCGTAGGTCGAGCAGTCAAGATCTTGCTAGCCTAACTTTTCTGGCTTATAGAGCTCTTCGACACCTGCCCACCACAGCTCTTGGTTCAACAGGTCGAGATCCAGCAGCGAAGGTGCTCACAAAACGAACTCCCAGCACGTCAACCTATACACTCACTGCGGGCGCCACACCGACCAGGTAAGTCCGCCTGGAATCTTCCATTTTCCCCTTTCGGAGTTTCTCAGAGGTACGAATTGCGTCGATGGACGCATTCTGCTCCTGCAAGCTCTCGAACCCCGGGTGATTCTTACTATAAGTGGACGGACATTATTAACTCTAGAGTTATGCATAGTACCTATTCGGCGGCCACTCCCTTTCCGACTCGGTAAAAGGTTTACTCAGGAAGAAGAATTAATCGGTCAGGGCCGGAAGCGCTGTCCGTTGCGGGAAGAAATCTTACGATATTGTTGATTGAGATACCCTTTGCTGTTTTGCATGTCTACCGTACCGGAAATAGTCTGGGTGCTGTGTGATGTCAAGTTTGTACTCTATTCACATGCAACCACCAAAAGCTAGCAGACAATGCGGATTCGCCATTTCGAGTCTCATATTCACTTCTCCGTATTATGACAAAAGACTGTGTTGGTCACGTACCTAACATGGCTTGTGATTAAAGTGTAACATGACAAATAGGGAAAAGGGGGTAGCATTGGGCAGCCTTCTTACGAAGCGTTGGGTCGTAACCTGACAGCGGATAGGAGGTCCCATCAAGAGTAAGCCTTCCATTCCTCAAATATATAAGAGGCCCTGGCGATAGATACCCCTCCAACCACGTAGATCTTGACATTTCATTATCCATCCAGCTCCGACGGCTACCATAATCAATATCAACAAGCATCGTCCTGTTCTTCATCTCATGGACTCGTCTTGGCATATCACATATGGCCTGAACCACGATCTTCCGCCCTTTCAACCCATTTTTTCCCGTTGTATGCTGAGTTGATGTCTGGCTTCATCAGTAAAGGCCTTATAATTGCCCCCTACATAATAGCCCATTATCGTATCGACGTGTTCAAGACTATACAGATATTTACGTTTAAAGTTCTCTTGTAGAGAAATCAAATCTATGCGTAGTGCCTCCACCGGTGTAGCAGCATCCACAGACAGCTTTGTTTTGTGGATATTCTCGACGCGAAGCAGAACCGGCCGATTCTTTTAATATACACCAACACTATGACGGCGTCAGTTGAACGTAGATGGCTACGCGAGATCGGGTTTACCACAAGCCCATTCATCAAACCGCCGACAAGGTCATGTATATTTGCAGTGTCGTACACTTAGGTTCCCAGGAGTTTTCCATATCTCGCGAGAGATTGCTATCCCGATTATGACACCTTAAGACGAAGTTTGAGCATCACCTCGCCCAGGGCAGATCTGGTGCGCGTGTAGTACAATCCTCCTTGCATCGTTCGAGTCAACGGTCATTGCGTTGAGCGTGCCGTATGACTTTTCTAATTACTCTAATACGCGGGGAGCTGTCTAGGTATGACATCAACTGAGCAGATGTTTTCAGAATCTTAACAGCATCTCGTGCTGGACCGCCTCACACGTTCACCAACCCCTAACTTATGTACGGAACATCTCTAGGCATGCAAATAGAGAGCTTAAGTCACAACGTCGACAGACCGGCCGCCGGCCCGGCCACGAAGCTTACCCGGTCTGCCTACCCGAAGCTTGTGTCATATAGTTCGAGCCCAGCTCCGGCAGTAGCCCAACACCCATCAATCAGTACTTTATATACCGTTTCAGCTTTAGGTACTTCCGGCCGAGTTGGTACGGCCTAGCGATGCCATTGCCCTAGCGTTCCGAGCGTTAGTATGCTTACTCAATATCTTTACTCTGTATCGTTAGGCACTGGGGGTTCGATTCCCCCGTTGGCCACTGGTTTAACTTTTTATTTCCCTCCCCTGCGCCCCCTCCCTTTTTTCTTCTTTAATACCCTTTTCATTCTTTTCACGCATTTTACTTATCTGTTATTATTCTATTCACGCCCCATGCGTACACACCTTACATATACCTCTAATCAACACACGCAGGACAGCTCGAAGCTATTACTTCGTCGGCAGCGACACGCGAGTCCTGTTCTCTATTCGCGTAAATACATGCAAGGTTAATCTGCGCGGAATATACTACTAAGGCTTCAAGTAGTAGCCAAAACTTGCCCAATATTTCATCAAGTTGCAACTAGGATCAGGAGCAACGTCCCACCAGATGTGATATATATGATCGCGACGCGTAAGCTCATACCATCAGTCCGGAATACGCATCATATGCTCAACGCATGATAGATAGCATGTTCGGCTGGAATAGCGGTCTGTGTATCGTATTACAGTGGTAACATATATATGAGCCAAAATAGTCAGCTTCTTTTGATCCAGCATCAGGTCGCCGTGGGTTACGCGGACGCTTGGTTCTCTTAATACTTTGGACGATGATGATGCCGTGTGCCGCCAAATTTGATAATTGATACCTGCTGGTATACGGGTGAGCTAAGTAATGAGCGAACGCCGCTGCCTTTGCTAGAAGTTGCCACCAGCTCTTGTGTCATTGAATGATCTTGTTATATAGTTTATATGTGACAACTGATGTCCGAAGTGCCGGGTTTTCCGACTTTTGGACTTGGTGATTTCACCTTGCCGGCCTTTTGCATGGAATTGAAGCTCGGTTATATCATTAAGAAAGGACTTCATCGCATCCCATGTACCATCTATCAACGCGAGAGCGATTAGAGGTAAGTGAATTGACAACGCTCGCGAAGAATAGGGCCCGGCTCGGTCTGCGAGTAGGCTATCATACATAAGTTGTGTTGAATAGGAGGTGGTACACGATGTGTGGCCTTAAGGAGTTATGTGTGATACCGGATTGAATGGACATTCGGAAAGATCCATAGGGCATGTCTGATCATTCAATTGAGTATATGAGGCTTGATTGCATTGATACCAATTTTCATTGGTTCCTGCAAGGCTGTTGTGCGGCGAGAGGTAGTAAGGCGTACGTTGCCATCATCCAACCTTTGGGGCGATATGCTGTGTCTGTAATGGAGTAGCGTCGAACCAAATACCGACGATTAAGTTCTAATTAGTAGTGAACATCAACTGAATGTTGACGTATTATTTCTTCTGATGTATTTCATCGAGCTACAAGATCATCCCTCCAAAAAGCATAGTGGTTCCAGGTGATTGATAGTTTCTAATATTAACATACTTGTATAATTTCGATTTACTCCTGCAGAAAAGTTTAATTACGAAGAATTAGAACAAACAACCATCACAAAAAACCGACAGGTCGAGTGAGACGTGAAACGTGATTTTATGTTTGAACCCGCATCTGACCCTGGGGTTGCTGATTGAATAATACAAGCAGGGTCGATGCTGGGACACCACATGCTCGGAACAAACACCCCTTCAGCCCGTTGGAAATGACTAGACATTCATAACTTTTATAGCCTAGCAGGCATGTATCTGCTGGGTCTTAATGGTACGTCTCTTGTGAGCTTACTAGGAAGCCGGCAAGCTATGATTCTAAGTCATAGCATTTGTAGCCTGTAGTGATTATCCGTTGCAGGACATAGAAATTTCCACGAATCGTCTAAGCCGGTGGACATTAGAATGCGTGGTCTGCGAATGTCTCACCGCTGTATGATCAATGAAGCGGCGCCTTTGTTTGCGCGACCTAGAACGGCAGCCACCCCATGATGGCTCCCGCAGCCGAAATATAGTTGATTGCGCGTTTCCGGCGTTACACGAAGCGTGCACATGGGCTACTAGCGAGAGCCACGTTATCTGCCGGTTTTCGCAAGGCAGGCTGCGTAAGCAGGAGTGCCGAGAAGTACGTGAAATTCAAAACTCCTTATGATGAAAGGATGACTAGATGTCCGTAGGCGCGAGTGAGGCTGAGAAATTCATGGCGTGACGTTCGCGATTGACCTATAATCAGCTACTGTACGTAAGATGAGCCTGTCTCTCCGAAAGAAATCATATTGGCCGGTGTCGATGAGTACTCCAAGGTCTGATCAAAAGCAAGTCGACGTTGGGTGCGCCATGCTGTGAAAGAAAAGGCCCATGCGTCGTAAAAACGGACGCAACTCAATGTTTGCCGGTCCTTAAATTATATTCGATTTGTGACACTGCATCCGGTCTTCGAGATCTCTCGAATCCAAGTGGCCGGTAGTTCCCGTCAGCCATGGGTGCTAAGGGAACACACGTCATGCCGAGAATTCTACTCGAATCGTCTCGATGATGGATGGATGTGGGAATGCAGTCAATATACTTGGCCGTTGTTTCAAAACTCAAACTGACAACGTGACAGCTAGGATAAGGGTATATGCATTGAGTCTGTCAGCAAACCTCCATGATCTATCTGAGGCTGCCGAGGCAGGTATATAAGAAACCTTAACTGGGGTGTCGGAGTTGTAATATATACAAACCAAGCTTACAGCCTTAAGTTCAAAATAGAGCCCAATATCGATACATGGCAACATAAGCTCACACGTCGCATGCAGTAGTTCGTGATCATGAAGTGAACAATGCAATTCGTCTCCATGGATGCCTGGGCCTAATTGAGCACGATTGGTAGGCCTCGAGGCTGCTTCATGGTACCGTAAGATAAAGCCGAACGGTTAGACCACACCGAATAGCGGTGTGACGGGCGAGCAATCTGAATACTTAGGCTGCAAAAAGTAATGAGATAGAGCCAGCTGTGGCACAACATAGAAGTAGGTATGTTAGAGACTTAACTAGCCGTTCTAGTGGATATTCATGTCCGGCGCCACGCGCGCCTTCGGATGCGTGTGATATTTGTCTGCATCTCCAAGATCAAGCGCCACCTGCAACCATCCTTAAGAGATGAAAGGGCGTCCTTGCAATTTGATACTGGTATTTAGAAACTGTCTTGAACGAAAACCAAAAGGTTTCATGTGTCGTACAGCGAAAGTAACCTACTAGGTTAAGTTATCCTACTCTACGAAGTCCTCTCCGCGTCTATTAGACTGGACCGGCAAATTCCAGCTCGCACGCCGTCGTATGAGGGCATTTCTCCGACTCTCGGTGTGAACACTAAGGCGAGTAAATGCCGTGCGCGGTCTTATATCGGGTTGATCTTCAATCGCAACGTCTGGAAGCTCGTCTACGCACCCAATTGGTGCCCGTTTATCAACTAGTAAGTCATGGTGACATCAACCTGAGGTTGTAGTTGCATACCAGCCGTCTCTAATACGCGAATCTACCTCCTCTTGGCGAACTAGTAAGAAATGTCTTGCATCTTCTATCTTAGTGCGGTGCGGCTGGGTGTCTCTGGTGTAGGAGATTTCTGCAGGAACATTCTTCTCGAATACCGTAGCAACACCCTGCGACCAGGCGACGACGGTGAAGAGAAGCAGTGGACCACGCGTGCATTGTTCTGTTCCGCAATTATCTCTAATCGAACGATCGGTGCAGCAGCACACGCTAATCGGAAAGCACTATGATGCAATCCAGAATTCAGGTGAGAATGACGATCAGGAGAGACCCCCAATCATCCCGTATCCATTTGCCAAAATTCGGTCAGAAAAGTTACGCGTTCTTAGTAGTGCGTGGAGAAGATCTACACTAGACCGGTGTACTAGACGATAAGAAGAAACTAAGACCTCCGTTCGGCCTAGTGCAGTCTACCGCGTCCGGAGTATACTGCCTACCGCGGTACCGCGGTATCAGGGGCTTCAGCTTGAAAAAAAAAAAAAAAAAAAAAAAAAAAACGTTGCTCTTGATGGCTTGCTGTTCCTTATTGGGTAATAGCCCACTTCACGATCGCAACAAAGGCTCGACCTACATGTAGTGCAGTATGGTTGTGCTAGACTGGTCACCCAGTCCGCTGGAACCGATCCAAATCGGATGCAGACTTTGTCTTATACTGGACGAGAGGGGCTGCACTGCTCGATGTGTGATAATCTAGAATGAAGATCTCCAGACTCACAAGTGCTGAATTCCTATGATTTATGCTTGAAGCGTGTAGAGATCTTATTAACAGCCGCCTTACATATAGGTAGGTAATAACGGATTATATATAAGTAAAAGACCTGCCCAGTATCTGCCTATGTCATGTTTATCTGCTTGTCTCGTAAGATTTAGCATACAACCGGATTGGGTTGCTTATTTGTCAGGGAAAGTGATGTGCAAATACGAAGTGGGAGACAGCAGAGCGGCAAATTCACACAGTGTCGGTAGCTGATTATAGAAAATATGACTGACGATCCACCGCTTTCTTGCAGCAGAGATGCAAGTAAAATCCCCAAAGTCGATCTCAGCGGTCCACGACGAAGATCAATGACTTGGAAACATGGCTCGCATGGGTAACATAGGGGTCCGCAGACGGTGGATTACGGTGTCTTCCACTGATTATGCGATTCGGAATAGCTGTCCTTGCGAATCTCCACGCTCGAATCGTCTGCTCTTGGATACCATGTTGGCGCCTGACTGATACATATAATACATTATCTAGCAAGCCGGTCAGTAGACAGGCTGTGCTGAATTAAGGACTCACCCCAGCAAGCCGGCCTAAAAAAAGTTATCACAGACAAACGGTCAGATTGTCGACGCCAAGATAGCGGGTAAAGTCTAATTGAAGCAAGTTAAGCATAATGCCGAGTCCTAAGTGCCCCAATTGTCCAAAGATCTCGAACAGCAATAACTTATGTAGACCTCGACAGGCAGACAGGTGCGTAGAAATACCAAATCCCGCAAAATCCTATTTCGATAGACATCGCACGCTACTGGAAATAACGACAGACAATCTCACGTGCTGCTAGCCAGACCCCAGTAAGAACAGAGGCAAAAGTAATTAAAATGATTTGTTAGATGCAGTTCTGGTGTGTTTCTGTATGCATGCCGTGGGAAAAACAGCAAATAACAAGCGCATTCTGGCACACATCCTCAATGCACCCTTTGCCGCTGCTTGTCTAGCGCGACAGTAATCAATGCCTGTCGACAATGCCGTCCAATGGGGAATTGACTACATCCTAGTCTCATCAATAACATTCACGGAAACTTGTACTATGGAGGTAGGTATTGGGCTACGCAGTACATAGTCTATAGGTACGTACAGTAGTCGCGGTGCTTGGAGGACCCCTGAACAAAGGTTTATTCGTGGCATACCTACTGTACCTACTTCTCGATTTTATTCAAAAAGAAAAAAAACAACCTGAAACCCCAATTACCCACCTACATGTATGTAGGTAGTTCGCCTATATAAGTGTTCTCCTCGCTTTGTTTAAGGATCATTTAGTGACTCTGCCTATCCTCATACGGCTCATGCTAAACATAATCATCGAAGTTCAAGAATTGTAGCCAGGGGTATTAATTACACTACAACCGTTGGCAAGGATATTGTAATGTGCTAGGTTAGTTTCTTTTATGTTAGCTTGATTTCGATTATTCACAGTGAGCATTTAATCCCGACTGCATACCTTCACGTTGTGATGCCAGATATGATTGTCATTTTTTACGAGATGAATAGCAACAGGCACCCAAATGCTTCTGGCTATCAACTTTGCAAGCGTTTATCGGAAGATGAGATGCAGAAGGAAGACTAGGTATGCTCGTGTGAGTTATGCATTGCTTTGCACACTGCATAGTGCTTTAGACTTCTATGCGGATAGGTTAGAATAGGGCAGTTGGGTACGCTGTTCCTAGGTAGACAACGCTAAAATGAGCAGGACGGATGAATCAATGCGGAGGTTGCACGAGGTATCCACGTTGGACATAGGTACCCGACTTCTTTAAGGACTGCTCCACGCTGTATCGACACGCTAGAATCGGCTGCCAGGGCAGCGAACAGTTCTCTGTACGGCATACATTGCCCTGCGCTAGAACCCCTCTTAGCACACCTGCCTAGGGATTTAGGTAAGGTACCTAGCGATATGCTGCAGGGCACCATGCAACCCGCTGGTATGGCGCCCCCTCCCCAATTACCCACAAGCGGTTCTGGGTATCCCCTGCCATTGGCATCCACTGGCACTTCGCGCTCCTTCTACGTCCCCAGAACCGCTCGCTCATTTTGTCCTGTGTTGATGCAGTCAACCTCCCATCTCCTCCTTCTCCCCATCCCAAATGCCCGTCTGAATACCATCATTCTCTCCTTCTTCACCCCCCCACAGCACCCTCCCGTTCGTTCTTACCTCCCTTATTGTTCGATTCTCGCCTTACTATCTTAGTACATACTCTTCTTTCCCACCTTCGGGTCTAAGACAATTTTTCTCCTTGACGTGAATCTTCTGCCTTCCCCTTTGCTTAGGTAGGTTTGTTGTCCCCCCTTTATCCAAGCCCCCATCTATCCATCCCTTTTTTGCTACCCAACCTTCCCCGTGACATCGTTTTCCTCCGTAGTCTGTCTCGGACTCCTCCTACGCGCCCCATCCCGGCCATTCATTCACCCCCTCGCTGGTGAACCCCAACCCAAGATTATTGTGCCCGTTCTTTATCTGGGATCCTGCGTTGACATTGTGACAAAGTCTTTCCCATGTCCTCCCATTAGACGAAACCGTATACCGCCCCGCGTGTCTCCCGTGACACTAGAGGCTCAAAACATCCCACCAATTGCCCATTCTTCCACGACTCGTCGACCGCAGAGCTCGATCTTTCGGCGTTGTCTACGGTAAAAGTAGTCTGCCCGCTTGAGATCGCTTGTTTCCCTCGGGTCGCGGGCGTCCTCTCTTTCCGACCATCCCGTTCCATCCTGAACGATTCTTGACACAACTTCGTACTTCAGGATACATGAGCTGTTTGAAGGTACATTGATTCGAAGCCCGTCCGAAAATGTTTTAAAGCATCGTAGAATCGTGTTGAGATTGCCACTTGATCATTGTTTTCCTTCTTGGGGTGGGATAGACCGAACCAATTCGTTACATTCCGCTAACTTGTAACGGAATAATTAGGCTCTCTAGATCTGCTCGATAGGCCGCGACACTATAGGACGTGTTTGTTAGCGAGAGCTATCGAAAAGACGCGGCCTTATCTCTACGAGATCACGAGTCGATTCGTCAGCCCCGAATTCCCCTAATATGGCTGCGTTGGTCCAAACATATCCTCAGCAATCTGGAACTGTGACCCTGCTGCAGACGAGATCACCATCGGCTACGGGAATCATGCCAGGTACATCTCAAGGACATCCAAGTCAAACATATGGTAATCATCAAAGACATGGTTACCATGGATCATCAGGAAGTGTAGGAGGCCAGGCAGGATACCGGAGCGGCACTGTTGCTCCCATTCAACCTTATGCATTTACCTCGACACCTAGCCTTGCCAACGGTGGGCAGATGTCGCAACATGGTGGATACCGAACAGCTTCCGGAACTACGGTACCTAATTTACCACAGTTGGTAGACCCGAGAATGCAGTCACCTACAACTGTGACTCGCCCTTTGTTGAACGGCACTTCAAATCAGCCCACCTTTGCACAAGTTGCGGCCTCTAAAGCTTCCCCCGAGAGGTACAGACGTCCAGCGCCAAGACACACAGATTCGTCACCCCCCGTGATTCAGTCACAGCAGGTGCAAGGTTCTGTTGTCGCTTCTGGCTCAGGCATGCCCGCTACAGCACAGCTCTATAATTCCAGGCCTATGCCTCGAAGCCAGGGAATGTCTTCCAATAGACCTCAGAGTGCGTCTGGTCCTCTGGCTGGTGTAGCAATGGATGATATGCATATATATCGCCACCCCAACGACGACGAGTCTAAGAGGTACCGGCGACGCAGCATTCATTCGATCAACTCATCGGATTATTTTAATGCTCCAACTCCGCAAAACTTCAATCGGATGGCCGAGCCATCTCAGCTCGATGGGGCATCAAGTTCGAAGAAACAGGGCAATGAGAAAGAGCAAAGGCCAACGAGAGTTGTGCCTCTCCCTCCGCCGGCGGGTAATGCTTCGCATGCCAGGAATGGCAGCTCCGAAAGTGTCGTCTCCAGCCGCAGCAGTAACTCGCGGCCCTCTTCAGTAAGTGACCATGTTCTATCATCTGGATGCTCGGCTGCCCAATCAGACTGCCCTGGTGATGTTGCTAACCTAATATCCACACAGTCGGCGAATCGAAACACCAATGTCTCTGTCCCCACTGGTAGCCCCGCCTCGACCTCCTCTCTACCCGGAGACAAAGTCTCGGCTCACGAACAACCAAAACTCATCAATATACCGCCTCGGGGCTCATCCACTGATGTCGGTAAGCGGGTGCTTAGCCCGTCGCCATTATCTAACCCGGTCAACATGGCTTCCGGGACACCGTCGAATGATGCGGCCTCCGCTGCTGTTCCGTCACCTACCAAGCCATCGGCGTCGTCTCAGGTGCCCAAGGCCGATAGCCCAGCAGCTCAGCACCTTGCTGCAATTAATGAGAAAGGAGCGAAATCGAAAAGCAAGACCTCCAGATTACGGAGAGCCTTCTCATTTGGAAGCGCTGCCGAACTTAGGAAAGCCGCAGGACAAGACATCGGTGTCGAATCTGCAACTATCAAGCATGATGAGCCGGCACGACTGCACAAAACTCCCAACGCCGAAGATTTGTACGAGGAGGAGCAAGCTCGAATTGCTCAAAAGCAGGAGGAAGGAGGGATTGGAAGTAGCATATACTCCGGCACAAAGCTATTTTCGGGTTCAACTGACAATTTATCGATATCGTCAACTGCATCATCTGCTTCGATTATGCTCCGTAAGATGGGACGTGGCGTGAAGAAGGGAGGCCGGTCGCTTGTTGGTCTTTTCAGGCCCAAGTCAATGATTGGGTCGCCAACTGAAGAACTAGCGGCCCCAGAAGTCTCTCAGGCCGCTGTTTCGATGGTTACTGTCGAAGCGGAACGTGACCGTGTTAATGTTACTACTAATGCAGAACTTACCCGCACTACTGGAACCGGATTCCCCCACCTGGAGCGCAATTCCATTGATGCCTCAAGGAATCCAGACAGCTTGAACCCCGGTCGCTCGGATACCTCAGGCGAGAGTTCTACTGCGAGGAAGAGCATTATTGGTAATGATAAGGAACGAGCAGAGGTACTTGCTACGATTCGCAAAGGCATCTTGAAAAGTAAGTCCAAATTTGTGTTCAAGTTATCACCAAGTAGCTAACAATCACGACTACGCAGCCCGCAGCAACTCTCCAACACCGCCCGCTCGAGGACCTGAAGGCAAAGCACCGGCCTTTGACCTTCCGATGATCCCTAATGTATCAGACTCGCCCAACTCCAGCGCACCCAGCACGCCTAACGATGACATCAGTCAGAAGCGCAATGAGTCTATTGCAATTGGAAATGAGGATTATTTCATGTCAGCAATGCGCTTACGTCAGGATACCAAGAGCGCGCCTGCAACCCCTCAAGCAGGCCAGAAACGCAATGCAACATTCAGTCCTAGAATCGTCTTCTATGACACCTGGCCTAGCGGAGAGTACGACCGGCGTGGCGAGATTGCTACGTGCAATCGCCTGACGCCGATGCTTGCGCAGCAGATCAAAGAAGAGCTGAATACCTTCAAAATGGTGGGTCGATCTTTTGTGGGCCATCAGGAGCTTATGCTAATATGAATTTGCAGGAGATGGAAGTTCACGAGACATCTAAGATATACACACACTTTTTCTGATGACGACAAAACACTTCACACGGCATATCAGCGAGACTTTTCTTTTTCCGATTCAACGCCATAGACCTGCGTTAATGTTTCCTGTTTCGTCTAATCCAATGGCGTTGTACATGGCCAGCATAGTAAGGTGTCGGGGCGTTTTCGAATTTGTTCCTTACGTTAGCTATCTCACGTCCATAGCCGAGCTATTAGGCTCGGCCGTTATTTTAATTTTTCTGGCCTGGCCCGGAGACAATGGCCACTTTATCTTGACAGTGGCCAAGTACCTATCGCACAACTTTCCTCATCTCACTCTTTCACACTTTACACGCTGCCGGGTCGTATAATCAAACATACGACCGGCTACGTTGATACTGTCCTTTCCCTAGCTCCAAAAGCTATTCTCGCGCGATTCACAACGGAAAAAAGATGCCGGGTCACCCCATACAGAACGGAATCTGCCATGGTATGGAAAAGATGAGCCAGAACAGGGTGGCGAATGCGACGTGTGACTTTCTGGTAAAGCAGGGACACCATTTCTTTGTCTATCTAATTCGGTGGGGACCTCGGAGGGCCGAGATTTTGGAAGCCAGCATAGGACTATGTACGAGAGAGTACGACTGTCAAGGTCACAGGGGGACGGAGGGCTGGCCAGTGAGGCGTCCTGACGCATAGCAAGCAAGGCTTGTGTATTACCGATGAAGACATGGCAGTTTACCGAGGTAGAGAATTTGTACTTTTAGCGAGGACTCTAGTAGCAACATGGAAGCGGTCGAGAAAATGAATAATAATACAAAGTGGTGCTCATGTCTACCGTGTGGGTGGTGTTCACGCTGACGTAATTGGTCTTGGATCTATTATAGGGGTCTGTCGTATGGCACATTGCAAGTCACTCTAGGTAAGGTATGTTGCATCCTGGGGAGCATATGATGCATGGCTATCATGTTTCTGAACAGAGACCGCATGTTGGTGCATATGCGCAGCCAAGAGGTTACGTTGAAGATTCTCAGGACACGACTCTACACACGGGATCGCGGTGTGCTAGTTTGAATACGAGATGCACCAGGGGTTCTCCTTTCTTGAGCTGGCGCTGGCACCCTGTCATCAAAACATACCATTTACTACTCAATCTAGTTAGGGCGGCTGAGGCGCAGCATAACCCTCCGACTTCCCCACACCCTTTTGGGCCAATTGGACTCTTCCGACGACACATGAGCATGAAGCATGGCAACATTGCAATAAATCACAGTTGACCGTTTTTATTCCAACGGATCCAAGCATTCGTCCTGGGACATGACATATTGTAACTTACTGTTCATTATCTAGATGTATGATAAGATAAATTCTGTTGAAGATGCAATCCAAGTTTATATTCCGAAAGAGTTATTGCGATTCTCGCTTTTCCAGCTTTCAGGGCGTGGAGCGACTTCCTAGGAGGTCGCTCAAGTCAAAGTAGTCAAAATGTTTCATCCGATTAAGTTAGGATGCCAATGCACGTAACGGATCAAGGGCGAGTACTGAATAATCTACTAATTTAATGGCTTACCCTCATAGTGACTAAATCTCTTAAGAAACTGCTTAATGTACGTCACATTGCCTCGAAAATGTACAGCGAGAAATTTTGAAGTGCAGTTGAATCGTGTTAGTGATATTTAAATATCTAGGTGATATGGGAGCAGTACTTTCCAGTTAGCTATGCCACCATTTTTCCTCGGTTTAGCAAGACAGACTTGGTAGTCGCCGTACTAGCTTATTATGGAGTATCAATCAAGGAGCAAACAACACGGTGAAAAAGAACAGCGTAGAATGCGCTGAAGTGTAGCTTGGGTTATGCTGCAAATACCATTCTCAGAACCCGTATCTACTTAAATAAAACGTCCAACTTGGCTTTCAGGAAAGCTTCCCAGTAACCCCTCGCCAAAGCAAATACCCCCCATACGAAAAAGTGATAAGAATGAGTGCAATAACTTCCGTAGACGTGCAAGGAAGCATCGGCATCGGCATGATACTTAATATGATTGTAAGCTTGGAGCGGCAACCAATCCCAGGGTCAATTTACCGACCTACGCAGCCCCTAACGAGGACTAACTCCCCGGTATATTCCTCAATCACGCAACATTTCGCTCAAGCTAGTTTCATAGCTTGTTTCCGCCAGTGATGATATGCAGTTCTATGCGAATGTCCTTCCTTAACATACCTTGCACGAAGATCTGGGCAGCTTTGGTGCTTTGGGACACTATCCCTATAGCTGACATCGTGGTTGACTTGAGGCGAAGCCGTTGGCTCTAGGTAAACCATTGCCATTGCACCATCTAGTCTTTCGAGTGTGGATCGAGATGCACTGAGCCATTCTAGGATATCTTCGAAATAGTCCTCGGTTGGAGTGGTGGTGTCTCTGGCTCTCATGAAGCTGACCACGGCTAGCTTGAAAAATTCGGCGGAAATCGGGATTCCGTTCCTCTCGTGAATATTCCCGATCTTGAAACACGCAATCCCAATGTTCAAATAACCCCACCATTGGTATCCATATATGCATTTCTTATTCTGCAAGAGCATGAATCTGCACAAGGCGAGTGCTTCCTCGTCTCTGAACGTGAAGTGTAGAAATAATGTCATGTAATATAGACTCCATTGGACGATAGCTCCCTGCAAAGTGTCTAAGTCGATGAGATCTTCCTGCAGGGCGTCTGAGACCAGATACCGAATCACTACGGCGGCCGCTTCGTAGTTTTGTTTTCGTGCATATTCAAAGGCAAACTCTTCACAAGCATCGGCAAATTCTTCACATGGATAGTTGCCGTCTTCACAACTAAGGCTGCGCATGACGCCATACCCAGTTTTCCCCGTGAGAGTAAGGTATCGGATGTAGAATATATCCCATAACTCGCGGTAGCAAAGATTAAAGTGTGTATGTGAAACCTTCGCAGAAACGTGCCAGAAATCTCTCTTGTGGAAGTATACCGGGATTTCATTGGAATGGCAATGTTGATGAAACAGAGACACACGTCGCCATAGCTGTATAGTCGGACGGACTTTGATCAAGGCCGCAATCAGATTGGCAATATGCCTGGACTCGGATTCAAGCAAGAATACCTGTTCGCGGTTAATTCCCAAGCTCGCCGGCTTTAAAAACACCCGTCCAATCTCGAGGTCTCCTAGGCATGCCGCGCTGGCCGCAATACAAAGACGACTTTCTATACTTGTTGTGCTTGGAAAATAAGGGGGGATCCGGGATATTAGCTCTCTTACTTCACGACATCGATATTGGCTAAGTAGTAGGGAACATAGAATCTGAAGCACCCCCCATTGTATGTCGATATGTCCAGCCGAATTGGGAAATTGAATAAGTTGCCAAGTCATATGGCAGGCTGCTTCACACTTGTCAGCTAACTCGCAGGGTAATTCGCCGCCATCGTGCTTCCACTGCTGATGTAGCGTTTTTGATATCACGTAGTGAGCTAATATGGATGATGCTACCCTCCCATCCCCTGGATTTTGGTATAGCTGTATGTTTGAATCAACTATACTTAGCGCTTCCGCGTGGTAGTTCGTTGCATGGCAGTACGCAACCTCTGCTAATAACACTGCTTTGAAGTCGTCCCAGAATAATGGACCGTATAATTTGCGTTCCAGAGACGTGCTTACGTAGCCCGTCGTTGGCCCCTTGGAAAGGCGTTGCTGCAATTCAGAGAGAGCCTCTTGCGCCTCTAAAAATCGACCACATCCTAACAGACACGACGCTAGACATGCTAGTGCATAGCATATTAATACGTCAACGTGGAGTGACGGTGGAAGATTCGTTGCAATTTGCCTGCAGCGATTAAGCAAGTCCTCTCTGGTTTCTTCCCCTTCACATCGACAAATTCCTAGTTGAATTGCGCAGTAAGCTTCGAGGAAGCTATTATCTCCAGCTAATCTTTTCAGTGCACTGGACCAATATCGAGCCTTGCGGTCTTCGTTGGTTTCCCGCATTGCTAGGAAGATCAAAAAGGGAATGGGTAGGAGCCCAGGGACGATTGATGTAGATCGGGGTACTAAGCTGGCGAGGGCTTGTAGAGAGGGATTTTTGGCAGTTACCATGTGTCCAATATTTAACATGGCAGTGTGCTCTAATGCTTGCCTAGCCTCGACATTCATTGTGTGGCATGGTCTGTCGATATGGCTACTAGGAGCCGTTTCTATGCCTTCCGACGAATTGGCTTCTTCCACGTTTTGTAATTCTAATGTTGCTTGGGTGTCGTCCGGCGAGATAATAAGCATGTCAACAAAAGACTTCCAAGTACGGAATCGATCATTATCTTGTCCAAATATCTTCTCCCGACGGGCTAGCTCCGCTTCGAATACCGTTCCTAGGAGTGACAGTGTAATCGGCAATTGATCGACGCTGGCTTTGACAATCAGCCAAGAGATGAAGCTCATTATCTCTGAAGACGTGGCAGACTCATATTGCAGAGCGAGAAGCCCGAATTCTACGAGAGAACAGAATTGTGGGGTCTTCATGAAATCCCCAAGATATCCCCAGACTCTCTCACGATACTCGGATGCATAGGTTCTCGTGAGGTAAATAAGTGCAAATTTCAGAGCACATGACAAGATTGGAAGATGAGCATGCGACAATGTAGCTGATGTGTCAACAAAAGAGTAGCCCAGATCGGTGCGTTGAAAGTAGTTGATACATTCCAAGCACATGAGGCTCTGGCTCTGTAGGACATCAATACGGAAGTAGTCGATCGTTTCATCTTCGTACTGCCAGTCTTCGATGGGTCGGATCAAAAACTCTACCATAGAGGCATGTGTGATGTGATAACGGCCATCAGAGACTCGGATAAAATCGCCGCAAGTGTCCATTATACCGTCCTCACTGAGCATGTATTGCTCATAGCCGGCATCCGGGCATTGAGAGATAGCGAATGCACAGCGCAGCTCTTCATAGGTGAGCGGCTCCGGAGCAGTGATTATCCATGACAGCAGACATTTCGCTCGCTCCATCGGCAATGATGGTATGTGTCTCGTTCCCCCGAGACGGTTTTGTAAACAGACGAAGAGCCGGTGGTACTCTCGGTCTAGGTCCCTGGGTACTTGACGTAAAGTGCGATCTATTTCACTTGGAAGCTGGCAACGGTTGAGTTCACCAAAAATAAGTGTTACCCACAGAAACATGACCCTAGAGCTCTCTTGTAGAGTCTCCTGAACAAGTTGCCGCGTGGCTGCGTCTTGTATCTTTCGAGAGTTGTCCAGGTGGTGCAGAATGAGCTGGTTGATATCAGGCCGAATTAACTCTTCCGTGATTTCTACTCTAAGGGGTGTTAATCTAGTGGCGGATCGCATCGATGCATCTCGGCCAAGAAGAACGATCCATAGGTTCGCATGCTTTTTTACAAGGTCGAGGACTAACCGCAGACCACCAACATCGGGTCGCGTCCAATCATCAACAGACTCGTCGATACCATCGATAATGCAATAGATACGGGACTTGATAGTATTGAGTGCAGCTGAAATGACATCTCCTAAAGTCTTTTCTGTGAGAGGTAGGCTTTTCAGCAATGGTTCTGAAATCTGAGCTAAGCTGTCATCTGGAATTTTTTGAATTATATGCCATAAGAATGTGCGAAGGAAGGCAGGCAATTTGCGTTGGTCGTCGCTGCCGGCCCAAAAAGAGAAACAAACGGCGAGGTTATCTGGTGATTCTAGCTTTTTCACAAGGGATGTTGCAAGAACGGATTTCCCGCACCCTTTCGGCCCGTATATGCACATGATTCGGTGTTCATGGACAACCGGCGATGAGTGCGCAGGAGCCTGCTGCCATTCGCAAAATGACGGATGAGACCATATCCACTCGCAGGTACCCTGAAGATTTTGAGGTATGAAGCTATTATTGCATGGGAGGAGAACTTCATTGAGCTTGAGTCGGAAATTTGACCGAGATATCGTCAAATTTTCTGCCTTCACATGAGCAATTATACTTCTAACACTAATAAAGCAAGCATCACTAAATACCTTGGTCAATCGCCTCATTCTGCGCGGCGATTACTAGCGTCAATGACGATGTCGCTTCGTTGAGACGCTCATGGCACTTCTTGATCTTTCCTTCAAGGCCACATATTAATAGTCGAACCCGGTGGAAAGCGTTGGCTTTGTGGCCGGGACTGGTCGTCACGGGTTGAATTAAGTCACACAGGGCTCTCAACTGGCCCTTTAAATTCTGCGTTGCTGTGTTTAAATGATTCAAGTTGGAGCGGTGTATGGTCTTGGACTTGAGGCGGTCTTGGATGTCCCGGAGTATGTTTTCGATCAACTCGAGCTGACCTAACAGCTCTGTTATCCGTGCCACGAACAACTTCTGGTGGCTGAATGCCCGGATTACTGATATAGTCTTTTGGGTGATCTCAATCAAACCCGGGATTGCAGCAACAAGCCCAACAACGAGCCCAGCAACCTCCATTTCGGGGCTGGTGTATCCAGGCAACTCTTAGCGGATAGGAAGAGAAAGGAATGAGTTGAAATAACTGAAAGTGGTAGGGAAAGCCCTTCTCCAACATTTCAGTCTCCTGCCTATCGCCATCTTTTCACATGCAGTGGCTATGCTGCATACTATCCAATGATGCTATTCCAAGTCACCATGCAGATAGGATATAGACCGAATCGCCATACTCGTAGCAGTGCTTCGGCATTTATGCCTAATAGCCAGGACGTTGGACAGGAACAGTAAATAATGCCTGGGTTTATTTGGTGGTATTGCCGGTGCGCTGTCATGGCTGTCATGGTGAATTATCAATTTAACTCAACCAGCAAAGCTACGACCAATACGAAGCCTGCTTAAGTGCCTGCTCGCACTAAATTAGGTAGTACACTACACTACTCGGACCTCTAGCGCGGGGTTAGATGCACTAGATCTGCAGCAAGGCTGAGAAGCCCAAAAGAAAGAGAGAAAAAGCATCAGCGCTGAAACGTAGATTGTTACACATACTTATAGTAAGGGGCAGGCGCACGACAAAAGAGAAGTAGTAGACCAACATTCTTGCCGTAACAGTGGCGCCATTTGGTAATCAGTTGATCGCGGCTGGCCGCACTCGGAGCTGGTTTCTACTTCGCCGCCACATCAATACCATGACCTCGCCGTCGACAGCGACGTCGGCGCCGGCATCAACCAAGACTAAGCTGCATGGCCGGGCGTTTTATGAAAGTCTGGGCAGCCCAAAGTTTGTGGTTGCGCCTATGGTAGACCAATCCGAATTTGTGCGTGTATTTTAATTTCAATCGCTTCTGTTCTATTCTGTTCTGTCCTGTCTTGTTTCGTTTCGTTCATTGTGTGTTGATCGCATCTCGGCACAGGCATGGCGGAGACTCACACGGTCCTTTCTTACACCCCGAGAAAACGCAAAGCTACTCGCTTACACGCCAATGTTCCACGCTCGCTTGTTCGAGGAGACCCCCAAGTATAGAGACACGCATTTCCAGGCAACGAAACAGCCCGTAGGGACTCCAGAATGCGACCCGACCAGCCTGTTCCTCGATGGAAACCCCAAGTTCGACCGCCCTCTGTTTGTCCAGTTCTGCGCCAATGACCCCGAACACTTGCTCCACGCCGCCGAGATGGTGGCGCCCTATTGCGACGCCGTCGACCTCAACCTCGGCTGTCCCCAGGGCATAGCACGCAAGGGTCACTATGGCGCATTCTTGCAGGAGGACCAGGACCTAATCTACAGGCTGATCAACATCCTCCACAAGAATTTATCCATTCCAGTCACCGCCAAAATCCGTATCCTAGAGACGAAAGAGGACACACTGGCCTATGCAAAGAATGTCCTGGCGGCCGGCGCTAGCATCCTGACTGTCCACGGACGGCGGAGGGAGCAAAAGGGACATCTGACAGGTGTAGCCGATTGGGAATACATACGATACCTGCGGGAGAACCTGCCCAAGGACACCGTCATCTTCGCCAACGGCAATATTCTTCAGCATGGCGACGTGGAAAAGTGTCTTGAGGCTACAGGCGCCGATGCCATTATGAGTGCCGAGGGCAACCTCAGCGATCCATCCATCTTCGGCGCACCACCACCAGTCGGCCAGGAAGGGCGCGAGTACTGGCGAGGCCGAGACGGCAAGGGCGGCTATAGAGTCGACGCTATATTTAGGCGATACATGGACATCTTACACAGATACGCGCTCGAACAAGAGCCGCCAGAGAGGAGGCCGCTATTTGTTGTGGGAGATGATGAGTCTTGGCTCAACGATACGGCAGCTCAGAATGGTGACGACCATGAAGAGGGGCCCGCGCGGAAGAAAGTGAAGCGCGATAATGCGAGCAAGCAGCGCTCGACGTCTCCGAACATCGTGGCTGTCCGACCTCATCTCTTTCATCTTTTGCGCCACTTCATTTCCAGACACACTAATATTCGCGATACGTTGGCGAGGACAAATCCCGGCGATATAAATGGCGTTGAAAAGGTTCTGGATATGGTCGAGAGGCGTGTGGCTCAGGGTTTAATAGACTATGAGAAAACCGACGGGAAAAGCATAGAAGAGGAGGAGGCGATACCCTCCAAGCCTAAGGCGCAGACTACCACCACGGAAGCACCTAAAGAGGATAGCAATGGCAAGGAGCAGCAAGACATCGACGACCCGGAGTATGATCCGGAAAGCTCGGTGGCGACGGTCAAGGCATGTAAACGGCCGTGGTGGATCGCGCAGCCCATCGTTCGGCCGCTGCCGAAAGAAGCGCTAGCGAAGGGCAGTATAAAGATGTCAAAGAAAGAAAAGAAGAAGCAAGAGCAAGCTGCTGCTGCTGCTGCCGCCGCTTCCACACCAGCAACGCCCACCCGCGTAGAGAGCGTTAATGGGAATGGTCACACTCAAAAACTAGAAGATGAACTCCCAGAGACGGATGAGAAAGACGGCGGTATCAAGGAGCCGTCTATAGATCCTGCGGCACCCGAGCTGATGGATGATAAGCTTGTTAGTGGGTAGGATAGACACTAGACGATACATAGCCCTAATAAAGAATACATTTGTACATACGTATTTAATACCCCGGTCTCTTGATGGTCGTCACCATTGCCGTAAGAGCTTTATAATGGAAAAGCTCGGTCAGTGATTAAAATTGAGGCGCAGGTTTCACATTGGAGGAAGGCGGTTCTTGAATATAATTATAGGAAAACCACATGCTTCCTGTAATACCTAAACACATAGTGGCTTGGCATGTTGCACTGCGCGCTCACGAGGAACTAGCAATGGTGTTTATATATGTCGCGAGGCCATATTGTCATGTGTAACGCACTTGAAGCACTTTGATAGACTAGAATCGAGTCGAGTGCAACGAACAGGGACATCATAAAGAGAGGAAGCTATATATATTTTACACAAGGAATGACCATCTAGACATACCCACGTAGGAAAATCCCGTGCTTGTCCAATGCCCTCCCCGATAAGGTTGAAGCCCTTCTAACCTGCCTGTTTATCTTTTAGGCAACATATATATATATATATGTTCGTGACATGTATCCCCGACGTGGCGCGCCCCGTCCTTCTCAGCTAATCTGACCAACCATGACTCACCACGCTCTTGAACAAAGACTTCATGGTCTCTTACACACATACACACCACTGTCCCCTATTTCGTCTTCCTGCCCTCCAGTTGCTTGCTCCTCGCGATATCATGCTCAATTTTCTTCCTGAGCTCCTCTTCGCCCTCCTCCGTGACCGCGTCCCGGTCCCAGTTCAAGATGATAGCAGCGGCAGCCGGTCCACCCACCAGGAACCAGAAGCCCGCCCTACTGAGCATCTTCCCCAGACTAGCGTCCTTGACAGTCCGCTGGTAGAGGTACATAGACCAGATCAGAATGGGGAACGTGCCCACGTAGAAATCGTAGTGCAGGAAGTGCTGAGCGAGGAGCCCAGGGTCGCCAGATCGGTAGCTGGCGGGGTCGATGCTCGGCGCGTCGTACCAGGGGATCGGGATGAAGGTCTTGGAGAACGAGAGACTCCGGATGACGGGCGCGTAGTACGGGAACGCGTGGCTGAGGAACTCGCGGCCCGCCTCGGGCATCACCGTCAGGAGCACGATGGGCACGTGGCTGGCGCCGCAGAGCGAGAGCATGAACTCGTACACGCCCTTCACGGCCACCATGTACCCGTGACCGTTGGTCGTGGGCTCGTTCTCCTCGTTCACGGGGCTGAGACTGCCGAGTGTGTAGTAGCATCCGTAGTGCAGGAATCCGAGCGCGAGAATGGTCCAGATCGGGAACGGCTGCCAGAAGGCGATCCACTTATAATGCGTAGCGGCCTCCTGGTCGAACAATCGCGGCATGCTCATGAAAATGGCGGGGACGATGAAGGTGAGCGTCACTGCCATGGGCAGCAGAGCCAGGTCCCAAAGGTACACAAACAAGGAGCGGCGGGCCCCCTCGCCGTCGCCCTTCTCAAGTTTCGCAGTGGGGGACGTGACGAGGTGGAGGGCGAGGTACAGCGGGACGGTGAAGGTCCAGGTCAAGTTCTGGAACAGGAAGCCCATGGTGCCGACCCAGGAGACCAGTCGTCCGCGGTTGCCGGCGCGCTTGGCCTCGAGGACCAGGAGGGTCCAGGCGGCGGCGAACTGGGCCATGCCCCAGACGTAGAACATGGTGGCGTCCCAGGACACGTTGCCGTCGATGATGGCCGAGAAGAAGCTGATCATGGCGCAGAGCTGGAAGTCGACGGCCGAGACGCCCGTGTACGACGTCAGAAAGGGAGACGGCGCCCCCTTCAGCGAGGCCGTGGCGCCGGAGCTGACGGAGCTCAGCGTCACGCTCAGCCCGTTGCCTAGCATCGTGCCGATGGTGGCTCGGAAGCCGAAGAACGAGGCGCCGATGAAGAGCGGCACCAAGACATATTTCATGTCCAACGCCTGGGGTTCTCACGTTAGTTATACTTGTATAGACTACTTGGTACGTAAGGGAACTTGAAAAGGAACAAGCTGGATGAGATGAGGGATTGTCGGCACTCACCATGTTGACTAGTTAGATTTCTCTTATCTCATCAATTGGCTTTATGTTTAATAACATCAAAATGTATTAAAAAAAGAGAAAGGGAAGAGCCCCCTTTATTGAAATGCTGAGCAGCGACAATGATCAATTGAAGTTAAAGGTTAGGTCAGCATAGAGTGAACCTCGGTATGGGTGGGGTGTCAGCTTGCCCAGACCGCTATCTCTTTTGTCCGACCCATATTGGGGTTTCTTAGAAAATATTCTAGTTATACATATACTAGCATATTCACTTGCTATATCATGCAAAGTTTTCTTTTTCTTCTTCTTTTCTCTCACACATAATTACTTTGCTTGTAATGAGAGCTACTGCTTGATTCCGTACCTAAGTACTTAGATATAGACATCTATATACAATAGACGGCTCTTCTCCAAGAATGCGCCTACGCTACTTTCTCACTGCGTCGTAGCGCGAGCAAACGCTCTACTTCCCTCGCCGGGTAAGAATTCCAGAGATTATAGTGCGAGTTGTCCTTAATCGTTGCCTTCGGCACGAATTTCTTAACCTCAGTAAGTATTTCTTCACGCCGCTCGATGGCGACCCGGGAAAACACGGAGATCGAGGCCGCGTGACTGTAACGGACCTCGTCATAGATCTTCAACAGCTCGCTGACCTCCTCAGGTGCCGTGTCGGCCGCGAACAGGGCCCCAAGGGCGGCGGCGTCCTCGATGGCTTGCGCGCCACCCTGTCCTTGATCTATTCTAGAATCAGCACCGATGTTGAACGGGATGAGATGATGACGAGTGATGAAAATGAGTGGCAGTACTCACGCGGAAGCATCGGGTGTGCAGCATCGCCAATGAGAGCGAGCCTGCCCTTGACAAACGTCGGGGGAGGGTCGCGGGTCATCAGACTCCAGAGCTTGAGATCTTCTGCCATTCGGCATAACTCCTGAATTCCCTCGTCATACTCCTCAACGCACGCCATGAGACTATCCACGCTCCCCGGGTTGAGCCAGGACGATTCTCGCCCCGCAAGATCATCGGCTTCAGTAGCTTTAGTGAGGAGAGCGCAGTTGAGAAGGGCGCCAGCCCGGCAAGGGTAGATAACCAAGCGCTTATGGGTTGATCCAATGGCGCTGAGGCCGTCCAGACCGAGGGTGTCCAGTAACTTTTTCACCTTGGGGCTCTTCTCCGCCTTCTCGGTAGGGATTAGGAAGCGGAAGACTTTCTGGCCGGTGCTGATTTTGTCTCTGCCGGTGCTGATTATGGCTTGGACACTTCGCGACTATAACAAAGCTTCAGCGACATGTATGACATTGCCTGGGTAAGAAAAAAAGCGCGCTCTATGCTCACGTGTGTGCCATCCGCTCCAACAACTAGGTCTCCCTTGACGGTTCGCCCGTCCATCAGATGGACTTCTCCGGTCTCAGCATTCTGGATCGGCCATGTGTTAAAACAGATACCTGTACTGTTGAAGCTCCCTATGGACTGCTTACTACTGACTCAACCTTGGAGTTCAGATGAATCTTCACAGAACGGCCGTGAAATCCTTTCTCGGCGAGCAGTCTCAACGCGTTGTGGAGGTCAACACGGTGAGTCATCAGCCAGGGGTCGGTAAACCCAAATTTTTCTACGGCCTCTTTATAACTCTGTCAGGTAGGTGCGTGTATCAGTACTTCGGTAATCTATATAATTCGAGATGTAATCTGGGATGATAAAGACGAGGAATAGTCTTGACAACTCACTCCAAGCGACGAAATTTGCTTGAGGTCCGCTGAGTAGACCTTGATGCCCTCGCAATGGACGGGCAACAGTGTATCGAGGTCACAGTCCCAACTTTTCAGCACGCCTGTTTAGAATCTATCAATGAGCTTGGGTTTCTTTAAACCATGGAGATGCTTGACGAACGCGAAAAGTTAGGGGCGACGTGGATCGCAGCGCCGACCTCGTTCAGGAATGAGGACGCTTCGTAGATCTAACAATCGTTATCACAATGTTCATAACACACATTTTGATATAGAATTTGGAAGAGCATGCCTCGACATCATGTCCAGCTCGATTCAGGGCCACACCAGCCCCCAAACCGCCAATGCCAGCGCCAACTATGACCACTTTCATGTTTTGTCTTCTTGTGTAGGGTTGTGTTGTGAATTGATTCTAACTGCGTGATATCACTTGTTGTTCCACGCAGCGTTCTTCGCAGAGGGATTCGTATTTCTATTTATCTATTCAATCATTCACCCAATTTTCACTCATTCTTTGAATAACTATTGACTCATTTTGTCGCCCCTGCTCTTGTTCACCACTGACCCGTCATCACGGCATTTGTAGCAGCGCGCCGCCGACTTGCCAATAGGTGGTGCCACTTTTTATCCGCATGATGTGAACTAGTTTGTTTGCCTTGGAAGGCATTATTGCATCACTTTTGATAACTAAACTTTATTCGAATTTCCTCCGCTTAGTCAATTAGCCACGATCTGGAAGACGCTCCCCATAGGGACCAATCTTTTCGATTGCTACCTATCTCACCACATAGGCCACCCAAATGCATTACGGAAGACACGTAAGTCGACTTTTGTCCCCTCTGCCCTCGACCCCTGATTGAATCACCAATAAGGCAATCGAATGCTGTTCTCGCGATGTCGGGAATGAGTAGACACCGATATTCCGGGGTCACCCCAAATTGCGGTGGGACTGCTCTTGGCTGGATCGCCCATGCATTTCCGGCTTTCCGACCGCTCTTCGCATAGTTCGGTTCGCCCCGGACCGTTCCGAAGTATCCTCCTCGGCGCCAAGTGTATATGTATGGTGATGGGTAACGAGACAGCGTCAAGACTTAATCTCTCAACAAGGGGTTCATAAACGCTTAGAAGGATGTGAGACGTGAATGTCGGCATGTAAATGGTCCCGACCCTTAGTGTCGATTGGAGTATTGATTCTATTTCTTGCAGGTTGATGACTGCATATCACTATGGTGATGGAGACGGGCTTTGACTGGTGGTTCTACGTTACAAAGGTTGAAGCTGACGTGCTTCTCCCAATCCATTTCGAATCATACTCAACACGAGTGGCGGCAAGTTTATTCTTGATCTGGAGTGCCGCGATCGTCTCATTCTGGCTCCATGCTAGGGCAAATAGTTATAGCTCCATATAAACACCCTGCGCTCAGAATTTGAACGATCGCGTCAAGAAACGTGCCTTACTATTAGACTTATCTACAAAGTTTCTGTAACAATAATATGTTTGAAGTTTAGAAAAGAACTAGACTTGATTTAGCTGGTGACCTGACGATGAAGATAACCACCTCTTGGTACGCATACTATTTTGATTCATTAATAATTTACTGGAAAGAGCGTACGTAGCTATATACAGAACTATATCCGCCAAGGCGCGTAGGATCTGTAGGTTCGATAGCAAATGAGAGCCTTGATCACGATGGTGAAATGTTTAAAGCCGCGTCCGCGTGTCAGGCCCCAGTTGAGCAGCGCAATTAGGGCGGTAGCAACTTTGAGACATCGAGGGCGGTGAAGGGATAGACCCGTGGAGGCCGGCAGATTCTGGAGGAGAATACCATAGAATGCGGCGCAAAGTAGAGGGGTTGTCGCTGTGCACAAAACGTAGGCTTTTGATGGCGGCGAGACGGTCGGGCACGATGGAGGAGAGGTAGTGTATGCAGTGTTCGATGTTTTTGAACGAGAAATCCATGGCTCCGTAGATATTACCGGCGCAGCTGCTTGAGGTCAGGCGAGAGTGGTTGATGCCTGTAGTACTACTTCCTTGCTTTGAGAAATAAAGTTCTCCTTCGTCCCAACGTACTACTAGACGCTGGATGAGTTGTGTCTGGAAAAGCGCTGCTCAGCCCGAATTTCCTGAGGGAATGGGTGAACCGCAAGCTATCATTATTGACAATATCCACGCGGTGGAACAACCGTTCAGGACATGAACGTGCTGAGTATTCACAGGTCCATCACCTGACCTTCAGAGAGAGTTAGAAGGAAGAACAGAAACTCTCAAATCCCGTGACCTGACGACAGGCTTCAAGGAGGATATCGATTATATCAACGAGAAGAAGGACCCATATCACAAGCTGCATCGCGAAAAGAAGAAGTATTAAAAAGAACATGGAGCGGAACTGTACGAACCGGAAGTTGAAGACTTTGTCACCGGGTGACCGTCTTAAGATTCAGATTCACAATGTGGAGTTCACACTGTATAGTAGGTGGATCGAGGAAACTTATAATTCTAAGGTGCCCGTTGTTGTTGTTGTTGTTGTTGCCATTTGCAGGGCTAATTCTTGGGTCCCTGAATCTGTTATCTCCACCGGTAAGGGGCAGCCACTTGTTGTCTTTCAGCTTATTCGCGTAACGTGTTAAAAGCTTTTGATTGACTGCGATTATGTTTACGCCTGTCATCTCCAATTCTGAGGAATCTCCTTCGTCTCGACTTTGCGGGGGAGGCATTGTGATAACGAGAGCTAGCAGAAAGCTGTAGGATCGTAGTAACTGTGTTATACAGTTAGTCCCACCGCCGCATAATTGTCAGTATTCTATTTTCGAATAACAGGTTAGCAATAATTCGCTGTAGGGAATAAACCAGTCATAACGAACATATAAAAGGCTTGCTTAACATGCAAAACGTGCTATAATCATAGAATAAATGTATTAATAGTAACCATGGGAGTAATATGTCCAGTATACACACACATAGGTTGTTTACGGAATCTTCCTATACACAAACGTAAGATTCAGTGCTCATGAAAAAAACCTCCATATCGGGTGAAGGGGCTCATTCAACTCACGGTAAGTTTTTTGGTGTGATGGTGTTGAAGATGCTCATGTACGTCTCGCGAAAGGTTAAAGGACCGTACATCTTCTCCGTATTGAAGAAGTAGGTGGATCCATTATGATAGAAGTCGGTTAATCTTTTCTAGAAGTCGTGGTTGAGGTTTTCGAGCATCCATTTGGGGTCCTCGTGTCGATTGCCAATATCACAAATCAGGTCATAAAAAGCGGCGAACAATTTGCTTAAGAAAACACCAGTTCTCTGACGGTTTGCTACCTCCATTTGTTTCAAGACATTGTTCTTGATGCGGTGAAAGAGTCGCATATGGCCTGCTAGCGATCCTTGTTATGCCATGAAGCTTTGGAGGGCGCTCTGTACTAGTTCTATCCACATGGGTTCTGCCTTACCCTGAGAGCAGATAAGGCCGACAAGACTTTGGCTAGGAAGGCTGTTAGGATTTACTAGACCGGCTATACAGGGGTGAAGCACGGTTTCCTTTCCGAGAAATGCTTGTCTACAGAAGCAGACAATTGGTTGACAATTTATCTCATGATCTCCGAGAATAACCTCACATGGTCTGGCATTGGAATTGCTCTTTTTCGAAAGGACGATTGATTCCATATTGTCGTCCTCCAAGGCCATGGCGCGTGGGACTCATGGCTCAACAAAAATCGCAAAGTAAGGTTTCGAGAATGCCACTCTCAAATGAGGCGGCCATCCAGTGATAGTATAGTAAATGTCCAAGGTAATTATTAGCTTTGTGGTACACCACGTGAAAAATTATCTGGAGTCATGTACTAATAGCGAGCTGCGACTTTGCAAATTAAAACGCATATCAGTATCTGTTGTTATAATATGAAGAAAATGACGTGAACATACTTCTGAAGTGCCCGGGGTGGCGGCCGACACAGGACGGGTCGACAAGAGAACGGGGGGCGATGGAGGGCTTGGGGATGGGCTTCTCGTTCTGATTACACATTTAGTATATCCCACTCTCAACAAGGCAACTGGAGGCAGTGTTATAGAGCGAAGTAGATATTAATGTTGTAGGAGTGACGGAGGTAATTGACATAGAACGGTTCCTTATAAACACTGTCCGTACCTGCCTAACAGCAGCGAATAAACAGCGAATACCTATAACAGGTTCGTGGATTAAGAGGCAACTACCTAATGTAGACCTAAAAGAATCATTATCATCTTTCCCCTTACCGTCATCAATGCTCGTATCAGTGTTCTAGTGTAGAAGCCATACACCATTCTCATACTCGCACCTCATCCCACAATCTTTCAATTTACCTCTACAGGTCTTCCCTTCCCAGCTCTCCCCTTCTCGCAAGATACGCAGCCCCAGAATCAGCCCAGACCTCATACCGCACCAAATTCCCTCCCTCGTCAAATCGCAGGACATAAACAAACGTCTCATCCCAACTCTGATTCGTCTCTTTCCACGTAAACCTCGCCTTTCCTCTAACAGCGACCTTCCCTCCTCCTCCTTCCTCATATTTGTCACCAGTTTCGTCTTGACCCCCAGTATCAACAACAAACTCGACAAACTGCATATCCTCATACCGGAGATACTTCGCCACAGTCTCAAAGTATTCTCTCGCGCCATCTACCCCGCAGAAATCCCGCCCGAGAAACGGCGCCAGTTGCGGAAGTCCGTGTTCGTGAACAACGACCTCACCACCGCCTCCAGTCCTGGCGAAATGCGACAGGATCTCATCGAGGGACTTCTTCTGCGCAAAGCTATCGCAGAAGGCTCTCGCGGCCGCTAGAAGATCTGCGCGCGTGAGCGTCGGCATTTTCTTTTCCCGCCGCACAAATGTGTTGTGAACCTCGAACTATGTAAATATAGACTCTAAATGTCGTTCGATTAAGATTTCTGCTTCTTTGTATCAAGTCTAAGGCGTACCAATGGCTGAGTGTTCATGTGGCATAAGGAAGAGTTGAGTAAGTACAATGACGTCAGTGAAATGAAATGAGTGCAACCTGGACTACACTGTTTGACCCAGGAGATATAAACGAGGACAGAGCACTCACAAGGGATATATGGTGTACTTTTGTGATACGAGCTCTGGAGACGCGAGAGAAAACATAGCACAGTTGGTTCTACGTTCCAATATACTTGTTAATGTTGAGATGTCGGCAATGAAATTCTGACGCGGATCTACGTCATACTTGAGCATCGAGCAGATAAATATCACAATCACGCACAGTTGGAATTTCTTCATCCAGATTAGCGAGACGAGTAAATAGAATGAACACCAGGTGAAGATCTTATTTCATGATGTTCGTATTGCTATTACATTGATGAAGCCCCATAGGTATCGATAGTTGTACAATCTGTCCATGGTACTAAACCGTGCTGTCAGCCCTCCCCAATCGATTTCAACTTGGCGATAAAATTATGCTCTAGGTGCCGAATACTCTCGTCCTTTTCAAAACATACACTAGATGGCTGATGTCATACAATATCTCTAAGCGCGGTCATCATACTTTGTCCTCTTTCGGGGCGGGCTAACGGAATATGACGAATCTCGCCTTGGTCGAGTGCGCTGAGGTATCGGGCCACGGTCGTTGCGAACAGGAGTGCGGCTGCGACTACGCGACGGTGTGAATGAACGTGAGCGTGAGCGTGACATGGATTGCGAGTAACTTCGTCCTCGACTCGTGGATCGAGGTCTGGCGGCGCTCCGAGGAAGTGGACTACGCGATCTGTATCTTGGGGAGCTAGAATTTCGTCTGGCTCGTGGCGGCGGACTTCTTGAGGAGCTATATGACCGAGACCGCGAACGAGAGCGAGACATGCTTCGATTAGATTGTTGTGGTCTGGCGCGTCGGGGCGGGCTTTGTGAATATGAGTCCTGTCGGCGCCGTGGAGGGCTGCGCGACGAGCTGTAGGAGCGAGACCGAGACCGAGAACGAGACATGCTTCGGCTATACGACCTTGACCGTCCGTTTCTCGGCGGTGTTCGAGAATATGAACGGCCTCGGTCTAGCTCTCTTCGTGGTGGAGTCCTTGACCGGGATCGTGAGGAGTACGATGACCCAGTATAGGACGAATAACTAGATACGGAATCTGAGTCGGCATCTTTCGCGACAGGTGCAGGGAGCGCTGGCTTGGGCATATTTGCCAGGTACTCTCGCATTTCTTCGGTTAATGCACCCATTCCTATGCTGGTAAAGTAGTTGATTGAGAAACGGATATTGCGAGCGTTGTCGTGAGGGAAGAGACCCTCGAAGCTTGGCTGCATTGTCTCGTCTTTCATACGAGCCTGTAATTTTGGCATGCCCAGTTCTTCGGAAATTTCTTGAAACAAAATTTTGATAAAGATTCGGCTGGCGGAGGTCGTCTCGTCCTCATTCAGGTGGATGACGGATAGTGCATGCCAACCGATGGCGTCCGAGCCAAATAGATGTCCGAAAAACCGGGCGATATTTCGTAGTTGGTTGGTATCATGCCGGTGGATCGTTTCGTACTTGTTCTGGAAAGCCTGCTCGAACAGATCTGTCCATAGCCTGTTCAGTTTAGCAAACCGTTCTCCGATTAAGCCGAAGAATTTCGTATATGTTTTCTCCTGTGCACAACATTCCACGACCATAGACGGCAACTCTTGTTCCTGGCCGGCCGGAAGGTTGATTTTTAGTAGCTTGTGTACGCTTTCCTCCGGGTCCATAGAAGACATTATTGTAAGATAGATTGTTTTCCTTAGGTTAACGAGATCGGTGTTCGACTGATCCTTGATCTCCATGGCCTTTTCCTCCTCGTCCTCTTCTTCCTCTTCTGAGCTTTCGTCTTCGTCGTCCTCATCGTCGCTACCCTCTCCCAAGATTTCAGCTCGGAGCCGCTTATAAGCAGCCTCATTTTCTTCCCAGTCCGGATCGAACTTGAAAATGTTGAGTCCATCCTCGACATCCATGTTCGCATCTAATTCTATGCGGTGAGTGATTTGGTCTTCTTCCTCGATGAGATCGAGCTCCTCCTTGATGGCTGGATCGTCCTTGTATCCATCCTTGCGCACTTGAAATAACACTTCGATCATGTACTGGGTTCTTTTGTCGATGTCGGCCTCGTGCAAAATCGACCTGAACTGGTCGAAGACTGCTCGCGCTATGGCCGGGCTCATCTCCTCCAAATGCTGGCCAACCGCCTTCATCAGGCCCACAGCGATTTCGACACTGTCATCAGTGGGCTTTTGTAGAAGCAAGAGAAGAATCTGCGCTACGACCATTTCATGAACCACCTGCTGGTTCGCGAGATGTGCCAGAAAAGTCGTGGAAGAACCCGCAACTGCTCGATCGTTTCGCCGAAATGACTTCCTGAATTGCATGACCAGTCGCTTTACTAGAAGTTCGCCCACCTGGGGAAGTTTAGTGTTTACAATGGCTGCCATAGCTGCTAGAACTGGCGTGAAGGGTAACGACGCTGCTTGCGCTTTCATTATGCTTCGACAAAATAAGCCTAGAAAAAAAATAAAGAGTTAGTAATTGGTTCCTGTAGGTATTTCTAGGTGGCGTCCATGGGACTCTTGAAGGTTTTGTAGCAACAGATGAAGACAAGATTCACTGGAGGTTGCTTACCTCTCCCTCTAATGAGGTTCTCTTGGAATAACTCCGGCACAATGTGCTTGATGTTGGCAGTATTGACTTTGTTGATCAGACCGTTGATCGACTTCTTCAGCGCATCCCACGCCAAACGCTGGTATTCCTTCGACGTCTTGTCGGTGATCTGGGCCTGAAGCGCTCGCAGTCTGGCAGGCGGTATGTAGACACCACCCGATCGCATGTTGAGTAGCTTCTCGTACTCGGCTTTGGCCGCTGCTTGCTTTTCTTCCTCCGTGGGAAGCTTCGGCGGAGTGCGCTGGCGAGGACCTCCGTTTCTGTCGCCGGACCGGTCGCGTCCCTGGTCGCGCGCAGGTCTATATTTGTCGCCGCCTCCATCTCGGTTTCGGGGACGTTCATCGCGGCGAGGCGATCGAGGCGAACGGGGGATGGGCAGGGCATTTGGCGATGGCTCGCGGAGACGAGGTGTCGCTTCGACCTCAGCCATGGTTGCCTCTTAGCGCGAGCTGTCTTGTGTGTTCATAACACAGAGAAAAGTGCCTTTTTCCTCGTTTCGATTAGAATCGGCGGTAAGCGTTCGTAGATGGAATGCAACTATTGAGCCGGTGAAAATGGTGCCAAGGTCGTTGGCGAAGCAGTTCGCGGTTGATGATAGAGGTTGGAGGTAGGTAGGCGTTTTGAATGGTAGACAAGGCTGGTAAAAAATAGTGGAGAACACTCTTGCGGCGCTGGTGTGATTGGTGTAATGTATGCCAAGAATTCTTCTCGCCCCCATGTGCTTTTAGGTGGGTAAGGTGCCTCTGTAGATCTAGGCATTGCCTACATAGGAATCTACCTGCTTGACGATACTAACCTCTACATGTAATATGGGAAATACATTTTTATTTAACACATCACAAGAACTAATGTAACAAATACATGTATCAAATCTTCAGTCCTCACACGTTAAAGAAATATTAATACTTAATCTAGCCTATAAAACTTGAATTATTGTATACCCCGTCAGTTGGGTTCCAGCCGTACTCACCTAGACAGGTACCTACCTAGGTACTTACCCAGGTAGCCTCTGCATCCACTCCGTCGCGTCTGGTAGCGGTATCGTGTCAATTAAACGACATTTCTTATTAGCGTCACTCAACCCCCATTGGTCTTAAGTAATTAAGTTGCCAGCAACACATTTCGACAACATCCCGAAACACGACAGGAAAACCGAGCCATAATTCAAACATCACGACCTCACGAGAGTATTCAACTCTGCATCGTTCTCTTTACCATCGTATAATCCTCACCATAACCTAATCAACAATGGTACGTAGGCGCAAACCTCCTTCCAGCTGTCCTCAACCGGGACCCTCCAGAATCTACAAGATTGGTTACGGCATAAAACTAACAACACAACAGCTCGGGACTCTCGTCGGCCTCGCCATGCTCGTGGCCGCCACCGTCGTCTTCTCATACTACACGATCTGGACATTGGCAATGGTGCGTACAAACTAACTTCCTCCCTTACCCCAGAGAGTGATCGGACTCTGCTAACAAAACCCCAACAAAAGCCCTTCGTCGACCTCGACCATCCTCTGCAAAGCTTCTTCCCCCCGCGCGAGTGGGCCATCCGCATACCCGTGATCCTGATCCTGCTGGGCTCCGCCGTCGTCGGCTCCTTCCTGAGCGTCGTCATGATCCGGAGCAACAGGAAGAAGGCCGCCAAGGCCAAGGCCGCCGCCGCTAAGAAGAAGGCGTAGACGAACCAAAGGGGGGGTGGGGGCGATGTAGAGAAGAGAGATAGAAAAGAGTATGTGAGGGTGTAAAGAATCAGGGGATTGGTTTCCTGACCGGCGAAAAAGGGGGGAGCTTCTCTCTTTGCAGTTGATGTAATGAGAATACTCAATAGCGAGATTGTGAGGCGACTTATTAAGTAGCTTCGAGGCACTCGAAAAAACATTAATATACTAGCGAAACAAACCACTCTAGCAGACCCTCTCTCCGTATCCCTGATTTTTCTCTCGCGTTACAAGCTCCATTATTAGGAGAGCAAAACTGCTCGGGAAAGTCAACGCATTACACGAACACAGAACAAGACAGGGGTGACTTCATATGTATCTATTGTATTGTGACCAACTAACTAATTATGCCAGCGAGACCCATATATAACATGCCATGCCAAATGTCTGTAGTAGTGATAGATAGAATGTAATGCGATCCATTACTCCAACTCCAGACTATTGCGTAACTAATTACCAGACGAAGGGGACAACCAAGCGGAGCAGCCTTGACCTTGAGATTAAGTGGCGAGAAAAAGCAGTGTGTGCAGTTACAAAGCGCGAGCTGTATCAAAAAAAACACAAAACTCAGATTTGTCACACTAACTGACTGTTATCATACTCGCTGGTCGGCAAAATCGAGCACTTCACAATCGTCTTCAAAGAACCCGTCTTCGTCACCGCCAACTGCCCGGCCGCCACCTCGCCGCCGCCGCGTAGTTACGACAATCTGCTCATCATTCTCGCCGACCTGCAAGACCCGTTCCATCGCTGATACAGGCAAGGCCCGGTGATCATCAATACTGTTGCTGACGTCCTCGTCTACCACTATTGGCAGACCAAGGTCAAGTTTGATGGTGCTGATTGGCTGTCCGAAGGCCCATGCCTGATCTGCAACTGATTCGTTGTCGCGACGCTTGGGGCGTCTCGGTATGTCATCTAAAGTAGCTGATTGCATGTGCCGTATGACAGAAGATAAACCATTCTCGCCATGTTCTCCGTTGTATATATGCAGGCTGACGCGCCTATCGGTGTGAAATGGCTGATATGGGGCGTTCGACTCTATCTCCGCCTGGGGTATCGCTGCTTCGGGACTGCGGTCAAGTTCCGTCAAATGTGGCCGGGGGTGAAGAACCAACGTATTACCGCCATCGTGATCTGGGTTTGAAAGATCAAGATCTTCAATTGGATCGATCATTTGCTTGATTGATGGGGCAATCAGGTCATTTGGTAGATCTCGTAGCTTGAAATCGTTGTATTTCAGTCCACGGGCAACCCGTGGCCGGTCCTTTCGAATGCTTGGCCTACGGCTTTTGCTTGGGAACATTCTAACTTGGCCATCACCTACCACGAACAAAGTGTGATGCTTCCTGCCGGTGATCCAAGTAGCACATGATGGACCAGCCGACATGTTTCTCAGAGGTAAGCTCACCCGATTTTCGCCGGTGTGACGCAAATGGTTTATGGCAGTTCCGGCATTGCCCAAGGAATGGCTAATCCCGGCGGCGAGAACCTTTCCACCATAGCTGGCGTGGTCCATAATAGTCGATGTACCTTGTGAAGTAGAAGTGCCCCGTCGATGCGTATTAAGCAGCGGCCGGGTGGCCCCGTAGGCAGAGCTCAGTACATTCGAAGCGATAGATACAGCTGAGGATGTATTTTCAGACCCGCCGCTAACTGTCTCTGGTGCGGCGACGCGCCTGCGCGGAGGCGGCCACGTGTAAGCGCTCGGGGGCATGTCCAGCATATGTACAGTGCCTCTTTCCGTGACCATAGCGGCTCGTTCGCCATTTGGTCTAGCCCATGCGATGTCTATAATGCGAGCGATAGTCAGACGTGAAAACTGCGCAACTTGTCGGACTCGAGTCGCATGTCCGTTATTTGGCTGAGGATTTTGTAAAGAGGATGACTTCGTATACTGAATACGCATCAGGTCCCAAACCGTTTGCACGTCTCCTTTGATGCTTGCAGTAAACAGAGACAACCCTGTCGGAGAAAAGGACAAGAAGCTACACCCGAGTGGCGGCTTGAAAGTTGTGATGGGATGGATAGTAGCAGAGCTCATCAGACTATGCATATCAATGATAGACACGAGCCCCGGTTCCTTCGTCACAGCTTGTCCAGAGACCCCATAGGTTGGTGGGAATTGCGAAGCTTCTGACCGCCCAGAATACGCTGGACCCCATGGTGGAGAGCCCACAGTCGATTGTCTCGCAGCTGGTTGCTGTCCTGGCTTCCAATAGTTGTTCCAGAGCTGCATACCCTGCTTGCCAACCCACCGCGCTCCTTGTATGAATTCTTGTGTTGTCTCCCTCATGATCCTATTCATAACGCCGTCGAATATGGGTTGCTCAACTTCTGAGCTCTCGATTGGCAGCACAGGAGAGGTGACTGTCGACAATCCTGGTGCTTTCCCTTCCACGGGTACTGGGATGAGGCCATTCAAGGCAATTTGAGATGAAGAGGGCGGGGGGCAGTAAGCCAACCATCTCCCATGAACCGCAAAAATCGGTGCCTGTAATCTTTTTCGCGGAGGTACCGGAATCGATGTGGTTTCATTTTCTGGTGCTGAATCACCGTTGACGCTTTGTTGCAAACTCGTCCATAGCTTTCCAACGCAGCTGAACCCATGGCCAGGATCTTGTTCATACCTCATCTGTCGATAAACCCAGCATTCACCTGTCGTACCTGAAGCTACCACTATGGATCCATCCTCGGCACGAATCTGGAAAGCACCAGTGGGTGGAGGACTCCTGAAGACCGGGCTCGCTACCGACGCCTTGAATGGTATTTTGGGCGCTTGCAACAAAACGTCGATCAGTTGATTAGTTGCCAACGAGTACACCTCGACTGAGGTTTGGTAGGCCTCGATAGCTGGCACGCCCTTCCCAATGCTTATTTGGCGCTGATTAGTGTCTGATTGCGGAGTGTTGATACCTTCCAACCGGGGACTTGAGGTGTTGTCCAATGCCGATTCCAAGGCAATGTCGGGAGGACTATGGGGAGGTACAGGCCCATGGACCACGACAGCAATCAAGGGGAATATTCCAAACGGGTCCGGTGTGCTATTCCATGGTAATATCTTCGCATTATAAACACCACCTCGGAGTCCCTTTAGAGTGGCGAGTGGCTCTACCCCTCTCTTATTGACGCTGTATATGTCCAAGCCACCTTCATAGCCTGCGAGAACGACGTGGTCGCTACCAGATGTCTGTCCACTATTAGGCCGCGGAAGTGTATCAAAGCCAAAATAAAAACCTCTTTCTCCGGCTTTCAAGCCTGGCTTACGATGTACATCGAAATCGATGTCTGGAGCACCGTAAAAGTGAGCTTGGGGTTGGTGGGGCAGAGGCGGATTAGCTCCAACTCGTGGTGGCGAAAAGGGTGAGTGCATGGAGCTTCGCCTTGCATTAGGAGGTGTAGACATTTGAGAACGGAATTCACTGGCAGCGTAATGGTCCATTTGATAACTCAGAGGCCGTCTACCGCTAGTGGGCGGCGAAGCAGAATAAGGCATATTACCATGGTGCCGCCACTGCTGCTGATGCTGCTGATGTTGCTGCGGCTGTTGTTGGTGAGTAGTCCAGGCATATGATAGTCCCCTCGAATCCTCATACGACGACGGCTGCGTAGGCGGCGAGTCTCCCATGATACTGATCAAGTTGGATGGTGAACCAGCAAGGGGTCCTGTAGCCCTAGACCAGTCATTGGTACTGAGAGCCGTGCTTGCAGAAACCGATGTTGCTGATACGGCATCTAGTAGGGGGGACACAGACGGATTGCCGTGAGTCGGGATTGAGGCCGGCGCGGTAGGTTCTAGTTCTGGCGACAGGGATATAGGTGACTCATCAGGCGTCACTATGTCCTTACCGGCATTGCCATTGCTATGGAAACCAATGTCAGACGTTGTCATGAGCAGATGGTGGCTGGGGGGTGTCAAACTCAAGCCTTGAGGAGCAAGGCTTCGGCGCCTATAGAATAGGAGACCGTACTAGCGACTAACGACTAACGACTTAGGATAAGGGGCTGAAAGGGGTTGCGGACATACGAGGAGAACTTGGCCCTATGTTTCGTCACCGCCGCAACAACTCCACCACTATCTTTGACATTCTTGTCCTTTTTCTTAGAACCTGGAGAATTGCTCCCTGTAAGCTTATGTTTTCGTTTCTGGCGAGGCGTGTTCGGGGTGGGAGAAGAGTCCGACGTCGCAGACGGATCGTGGATTGACGAACCGGGCATAGAGCGATGCTGGCAGTGTGCTGGGGCAGTTTCCTGCTCGCCAGCAGAAGAGCTCTCTCGGGAGCGCGGCTCGTCACTGTTGGTCTCGTAGAGCACCAGCCGACAGAGGCGATCGGGGGAGTTCGTTCAAGCTGTTGTAGTATCGCGGATCTACGGAACGCTAATAGAGTTCATAAGAAAGAAAAGGGGTGTCGTTGGTAGAGGCAAGATGGCAAAACCGAGCGTGTGTATCAAAGCGCCGATGAAGCGTCCGAGAGGGTCGGCGGGGAAGAACAAAGGACGGGATATCTAGGTAGTTCAGGCAGAGAATGGTATTGTCAAGGTTTCGCGGGTGACCGGAGATGGTTCAATAAGCCTTTTCACACTTATTTCATCTAATAGAAGCAGACAATGAAAACTAAGAAGAGGGTTATTCACGTGGGATGTGCCGGGTCAAAGAAGAGTCAAGAACAGTCAGAGTTGAAGGAAGAAGCATATGATAGGGTCAGAGCAAGTTGTCGTCAACGCCGGACGGTACGAGGACGCGGACGAGGATAAGAGGTACGGTACGGTACGGTACGCCATGGTATCGATGGCGGGGCAAGTATCTACCTGCAGTACTTAGATACATTCATAATTCATATAGCTCTCTCCTGTGATGAGATGGGATTAGGCAGGACAGAGCTAAAGAGCACCAGACGCCTGCACCAGGACAGGTCACCACAGGTCCGCCAAGGTACCCTTTTAGGTATTGACAGGGGGGCACCACGGCAGGGGTCGAGTGGGAGGTGGAGACGACGGGACACGGGGGGATACATGCGATAAGGCTCCGGCGGCCAGCGCGTCTCATGTACTTCGGCGCTGACTGGTAGCGGCAAGGAGGGTTGCGCAGCTGCACCAAGTGACTGAGCATACCGAATCCAGGCACTAAGAGAAACAAGTGGGCAGTGGAGGGGTGGCATGTGGGATACACTCAGATGAGCTGAGATCGCCTAGTCCTGCAGGGTGTCTCGAGTACCTACATTTAAACCTGGTGATCATCTCAGCTCCTTCAAGTTTAGACTCTCCCGACATGCATAGTCGTGGAATTCGTAACTAATCCGGTTCGATAGACAAACCACCATCAACCGGGACTATACATAAGCTCGGTAGGTAAGTAGGTAGGCAGGTAGGTAGGTGAGTGAGCTGTATAGCATACATACATACATGCGAGCACAGCAGCATGTAGGTCCCTCTTAGGTATTGATGGCACTACATATAGTAACGTACTACGTACCTACCTAGGTAGATAAAACCGTTGTTGGGTGCATGATGCAGATGACATTGTCTCTCCGCTCCGGAAGGACCCAGTTTCGTTGGCTGGCGTTGGACCCCAAGTCGACGCCTAAGTGCCACTAATGAGGGGCACGTTGCACGTTGTCGAGGACAGATAGAGGGGTAATAAGATCCATTTCCAACTGTGATAAAGCTATTGATAGGAGGTACAGTAGGAGGTAGCCACCCGGCCAATCCTGGTCTGTTGGGGCGAAGCTAATAGGTATCCCCCGGATTCATGTGAGACTCATCCGCTGCACTCCTCAAGTATAAGTATATTGTACCTCATGCAACGCATTACCGTGCTGCGTCATCGCTTCTTATTCAAGGCTCTAGCTCCCTCTCTATACTTGTCTTTCTAACTGCTTCGAGTGGGAAAGATAATGAGGTAGACGGGGAGTAATGGCATAATTTGGAAGTCCATAGTCTGTTTCAGGCGTAAATTGGGACAACGAGTAACAAACTCGAGGCTTCGACCCGAGACAGCCGATGACTTCATCGCATGTAGGCGAGGTACATGATACACCCGGTATGACACTGAGCTGTGTACTCAACACCGGATGATTCATCAGCCTTTCTGCACAACACCATTTATTGTAAGCCAGATCTGTTAACGTGCAACACAGATCGAGAAGAAATTGATTAGAAATCGCCTAAAAATTTCCGGCGATAACCTTTGCTAGGAAAGTGACTGTAAGACACTGGGTATGTCTAAGTATGTAAATACAAAGAGTGACCCAAGTCAGCTGATGCCCGCGTTGTCTCGTGGCTTTAACTCGTTTAGTTACGATGTCATTTCTATATTTATTATATTGCAGAATTAGACATCTTGGTCACGCTATCGTCTGAAACCCACTGACTTGCTATACTTCACCTAATGGCGCCTGTAAAGGAAATGCCTGATGCCGTTATTCTGATACCATCAAACCCCGCAGGTGCTTAGATTTCAATGTATGAACAAGTGCGCTGACTTACACGCGAATATAGACATCATAAAACCCAATCTTCAGCCCATCTTCATCAACAATACATGCGTGCCCAGCCCACTGCCTATGAATCTTCTCTCCATTCTTCATCTCATAATCGACTGTTCCCTGTAGCATATACTCATATTTCCATTCGGGGTCAAGCCCACGTCCTTCAAACGCAGCCGGAAACACCTTTTCCACCTTATGCTTCCGCGACTTAACTAGGGATGTCAAAGTTAGCAAAACGTATATAAGAAGAATAGAAAGTAGAAACACAAGAATAAGTCCACTTACTACTCTCCCACATACCCTCGCGTAATCTGCGAAGTTCTATTTCAAAGAGTCAGCCAGCGAGTAAACAGTCGATAGACGAACGATCCCATACCGTCTTCACCCTGGGCTTTCTTGTCCCCCAGAATAACGTAAGCACGAGGCGTGAAAGAGCCCACCCACTCCTCGTTTTTGGACGGATCATCCGAGATGGCGAAGAAGGACGAGATGAACCTCTTAAGCCTCTCATCGACCGCAACGTTTGTCGGGTAAGTTGCTGTGTACTCCGTCATGTCTACCTTAGTCTCGCGGATTATAGATGAACTTTCCACCGGTACAAACAGTTTCGTTGAAAAAAATATGTATAGGGAATAGAAATATTGGCCGGACCAGGCGGCGGGAAGTAGTCGAGATAATATACCTAGGTCCAGATCATGAATCGTATGCTTATTGTCATTTTTGCATAAAGAATGCCGTATCGCGGAACACAGGCTGCGGGGCTCAGAACCTCGGAAGTGCCGGGCACTATCGATGCGGGCCACAACTCGCCGTCCGGCATCTACTTCGCTCACATATATAAACCATTCACAGACGTGTAGACAAGCAATTAGAGATCATATAATAACTATCCGCAGCGCGTGTTGCACACTACTCATGACGCCTACTTGTACAAGCCACGATAAGGCAAATTCATCCCATTAGTCGTTCCCCTAGTATCTAGACAATCGGGCCACTTCTTTCACCAATTAGAACGATTCAACGATTTATTAAGTGCCTCAAACTCCTTTCACCCAACGCCGAACAGGTATCATAACCGTCTCTTCGATGCCTGTAGAATAACAAGACAATCGTAATCGTCACGCCTTAAACTCCAGAGTCGGCCGATCCACCAACAGTAATGAACCGCCGAATAGCAAGTAGAACCTGGGAAAATTGAAAATCGAGAAATAATAGGTTCGAGTCTGTCTTCCGTACTCAACAACAAGGATATGAGGCAAGAGTCGCCATAATAGAAAACAAAATGATACCGGCTCCTTGTGAGAAGTCTTTCAATAGACTGAAGTGATCTACTTCACATCTTAACCCCACGGGACGTGACTTCTCCTCGTTCGCCTATATTCAGCAGAATACGGCATTGAGGGCAATACCATTTTGTCGTGCGAGCCGGTATTTCGGAGAGTCCTACACACTCAAGGTGAAACCACTCCTTCTCGCAATTCTGTCCATCCACTCCCGTTAGCTTTCATCTGTGATTTTGTTTTTCTTTCTTGCTTATTTCTCAGGGGGAATCCACTTACGTCAATATTGTCGCACTGGATCATGGTGCCGAAGCTGACCCTATTGCATAAACAATATCTTGGCTCGCTCGGGTCTATGATATTGCCATCATCATCCACCTCCACCTCCACCTCGGGTTCTGGGTGTTGATTAGCGCCCTTATCCTTCCTAGTGTTACCCCGGGCCTTCTTGCGTGGCGCTGCCTTGCGTTTCCCCACAGCACTGGTACCGCCAGGATTAGTGGTCACTACACCCGGTGCGGGTCGTTTGGCACGCTTGCTAGGCTGACGGACTTCAGGAGCTGGAGTGTTCCTAGCAGTGCTGGCACGTCGGGGCCGGTCGGCTGCAAATGTTGGAGCGGGCTCCTGGCTGGCCGCTTTGCCCCGTGAGACAGGTCGTCGGGCAGGAGCTGGTTGCGGCTGCTGCTCAGGCACCGGGACAGGTACTGGCGTATTGCCACGGGAGCCGTTGGCTTGTTTAAGACTAGTTGTAGCTGGCTGCATAGTCTGGCGGGTCTCTCTTTTAGGAAGATCCCGAGCTGGAGGAAGAATAGGGGTAGTGGATGTCTTGATAGGAGGGGGAACTGGTGTTTCTGCTGGGGGTTTGGTAGGAACTGTAGTAGTGACGGTGGACGGGGGGACTGGGCTCGTCTGTCCCGAGGATGCAGCCGTCCTTACAGCTACGATAGAAGTATCTGACGGGACGGTAATCGGTACTGGAACCGGAACAGGCGTCTTAGACGTGAGGCCTGTTCTGCCTAGTTGTGGAACGGGAACTGGTGTTTCAACAACTGGGGCTGGATGCGGCGGAGGAACAACAGCAGGCGGTGGAGGAGCCGATGGAGGGCGCGGAGTGATCTGAGGCGGAGGAACTGGCGTCTCGGTCTTGGTACGTTTCAGCTGCGGCCTGTCTGGCTGAGTAGCTGGCGGCGCCGGCGCTTGATTCGGCGGCAGATTTTCCGCTCCTTGGGGTTTCTCTGGAGCGGGTGTCTCAGACATAGAATCGCGCTTTCGCTTCTTCGCTTTGGACTTGCTCGAAGCTCTCCCTTGACTCTGTCCCGCGTCCTGGGACTTGTCGTGCGAGCTACCAGCCACGGACGGCGACGCTTCATGATTCATAAAAATGCGCGCAGCTTCCGCCATTTTTCTCGCTGATTCTTCTGCTTCTTCTGCAGCCATGCGGGCTAAGGTCTCGCGTTTGAGTTTCTTGGCCTCATTTAGTTTCATTCCGCGATTGCTCAACTGCACCTCATCGGCGGTCAAAGCATCGGCACTGATGGCACCCTCGGGGGGATGTTGAATACCGGATTCAGCATCCACTACTGGTGCCGGTAGAGTGGGTTCAAATGGTCTTCCCTCCTCCTCAGCTTTCTTCTGGGCTTCCTTAAATGCCTCTACTCCACGGCCGAGGTTTCTCAGCTCTCGCGCAATCATAGTATCACTCGGAATCCACTGGGAGTTCTTCTTCATCCTCTTCCTGAGCTTAGCAAGTTCGTATTGAGTAAGTTGAAGCCATGGAGCATCCGCGCTGCCTGGAACAGCATTCTCGGGTGGCGGTTTGAGTTTCGCTAGAGCTGTGCTCGTTGAGATGGGAGGTGGTCCATTCTCCCGCCCGTTGGGACGTGCCGGCCGGGCTGGCTTTGGCGGTCTCTGCTGCTTAGGTGTCTTGGGTGGCTTTACTAGCTTGATACGAGGACCTTCCGCGACGGGTCGTCTGGGAGGGGAAACAGAAATCTCATCTTCAGAACTGTCCTCGCTGGAGTCGCTGTAGACGTTGAAGTCGATCTCATGAGGGCCAAGTACCTCTCCCGGAACGATGATTCGCCGTGGTCGCATCTTCTCTCCATTGCTATCCAGACGAAGGGTAATCTTAGGGCCGCGGGTTATCTGTGGTGATCTGGACTGTACGGGACTCTTTTGTTCTTGTTGTTGTTCTTCTATCGTAGGAAAGTTATCATGCATGGTGTGAAGCTTGCTTAGGATGGTCTGGATTCTGTTATAATGCCTATTGACGATCTCCTGCATGCGACACGCCTCGGCATGGGCGTAGGTGCGGGAGCTGAGGGCATGGTTGAGCTTGTCGGATATGGCGGCACGAAGCTTGATAGGGTCGACGCGCTCATTAGGAGGTAAAGTGGGCAGCTTTCCCCATGTCGTGGTGAGGTCATTGACGCCGGCAGACGATTCGATGTAGGAACTGTCAAGCTGGGCAATCAGGGTAAGGGACCGAGTGATGTCGGAGGGTAGATGTTCGGTAAAGTCGAGGAAGTCGGTGACAGTAGCTGATGCATCTGGGTCTGCGCGCAGTGCGAGGGGTTCGAGGCTGTTGTTGGCGGTGCTTATTGGCTGAATAGCTGGATGTCCTGGGGAGATGTCGCCATCAAGCTCCCCACGGCCCCTAGCAGCATTGGCTTCTACTGCAGCTGCCATGGTCGCGGAACATAGTTTTGAAGATGTGCCTGGTACAGCTTGATATCATGTTAATATGACCATTATGTAGATCGCATCGTGTGGCAACTAGATTTGGAGATGTTGTATTTGCCTCAAGAAGAATTCAGACAATAAGGTGGTGGGTAGGTAGGCCTTACCTCGCGATCTTGACTTGACGTGTGTTTTGGGGTGGGAGCGTGTTTAATGGAGAAAACCGGTTAAGGTGAAGACACGGATAACAGATCTTAGTCTGTTGATCTAAAGGGAACTTTTTGATTAAATGAGTCATATGCAATTACAATGCAGACTTCTTAATGTGGGGCTGTTACCCAATCATAATATCACTATCTCCCTTGCATGCACATAAATTTAGTTCAATCATTGATGTTCAACGTCAATTGCTTTATGTCTTTGAATATCTCGAATATGTGTTTCTTAAAAACAACGCAATCTCAACCCCAAAAAATAGGAATCATTCCATATTCCTAGGCACTTGTCTCATGTCCACACAACAGATGGACCAGTTCAGCAGCGATAACGTCTTCTCCCTTGATTATATCCTCTTTCTCCACAATGATCTTTGGCGGTCTTCTTCCGAATTTCTGAATGGGGCTAGTAGTGCTGAGATGTTTGCATTTCCTACAAGCACACAGAAAGTATGAGGTTAGTGGGTAGCTTTCAAGAGTTTAGTGTTGGGATTCACGCTTTACAGCTGTTGCACATATAAGGAAGCGTGATATTGCTTGTACAGCGTTCACAAGAGCCAGGAATTTATCAAAGCATATAAGAATAATAAATACTCACAAGGTACCATTGAGTCTTAGAGTTCCAGTAACTGTAAGTTTGCCAATAATGGTGCATTGCCCTTTGATATAGGCGCCGGTGCTCACATTCACATCACCACTGATTCTCATGTTAGTTTGATATCCAGATTATATCAAGAAGGGAAAGCACGGAATCTGTGCCGAGTAGGTTCCTTCCACTTACTGGATGACTGTACGCTTTAAGATGATCATGTTTTTGACCTTGGCAGGCCCGCCCCTAATAACTATCAGTTAACCAATCTTCACACTTTGCCCCAACTACACAACAATGACAATTTGTTACATGTCTTGATATAAAATGGAAGCTACCAATACATACCAGAGCCACAGGTCTCCAGAAAGAGTGAAGTTGCCCTCGCATTCGAGCTTTTCTGTGACAATGAAGTCACCGCTTAAACACAGCTTGTCGGTAGCATGAAGCAGGCCATCAATGATCACCTGGCCGGAGAGGAAGACTTTGTTTGCTGTGACGTTCTTTCCTTTCGTCCATCCTTTGGCTACCAATCTCTCTACTTCATTGAGCCCTTCTTCTTCTTCTTCTTCTCCCCATCCTTCTTGTTCCGGCTTCTTCTTCTTAGCGCGCGAGCGGCGGCGCGAGTTAGATGACTGCTGGGTTCCAGAGTTGTTGTCGTTATTCTTGGATGTATCCATCTTGATCTAGTCAGTAGGATCTACATTGGATGAGTCTGGAGAAGGGTTCAGATTGGGGAATTGCTTCAACAATGGACTGCAAGTAAGTAGAGAATTGCTTTTAATGTGCTTGATATGCTTGAAGCTCGGGAAGTCTGGTGTGTAAGAGTTCTCAGGCCTGACTTGTAGGTCCAAGTAACCCGAATATCTGAATGATCTGAATACAGGCCGAATACTAGACAGTATGGGCTATTGTTGTGCAGTTCCTCGGCACCCGTATAACAAGAAACAGATCTTTTCTTCAGATCCACGGAGCTGCCAGATAGCCGGATTAGACTATCATCACTATCATCACTTAAAGGGCTCTATGACCAGATAATCAACTAGTTTTGGTAAAATAGACATTATATATAAAACAGTTTCCGATAGGTACATACAAATCTCCATGAAAGTGAATGGGTTAATCGTGTACACCAAACACCCACATCTCGCACCAAATCCTCAAATTCCACGTCCATATCATCCATTTTCTCTCAGCCTAGTCTACGGACCACATAAGTTATGTTCACTGCTCGTGAAGGACTTAGACGCCCCCAACAGCACTAAGAGCTACTCCAGTAATCGCCGCCGCGACGCCCCAGACACTGCTCCAAGCCACAGCACCAGTAGTTTCCACGCCCACGATGGTAAGCCGTGTCCGCAAGAACGTGTTAGTACCACTGACGAGGACGACCAACGCGGTGCGCTGGAGCGCCACCTTAGTCTGCGAAGACCAGCCCAAGAAATTCCATCGCACCGTCTCGCGCAGGCTGGCTTTGACAGGGTCGAACGCCTCGTTCTTAGCATCGGCTGGTGTACGCCCAGTTGCCTCAGCTGGCGTGAAGATGAAGACGCGGGCCGCAAAACCAAGCGCAAGGGTCACAGGTAAGAGGCCCACGTAGCTCGACTCGTGGGCACGCACCAATGATGGCAATCCCTCAAAGTACATCACGAGGTAGGTCGGAAGGTAAGTCGAGTAGGCGAAGAGTAGGGACACGCTGTAAATGGCGCCGGCGAGGAGCGTGGTGAGGAGGGCGATAGGCCCGTCAGTCAGAATATCGGCATTAGGAACGGCAGTTGGCTGTGCGTGAGCACGAGACAGCGGGCGAAGCAGACGGAACGGGATGTATGTCGCGAGAGTTTCAATGACGACAGTGAGGAGGAGCGCAAGCGCGGGTGTTTCGTAGTGCGCGTAGAGTAAGTAGAGCTGCGCGATGTCTCAGTCAGAATGCACACGAGGCGCAACATGGGTGCGCGCTTGTCTGGAATGGTTGTCACTTACAGCTGGACCTTGAGACAAAAGATTCAGCGCAGTGATGTCATAACCATCGTAGTTACCGAACCATCCAAGCCCGAGCTCAAATCTATCATAACCAACATATTAGCATATAGCACAAATGACAATGCGATGCGCGAATAGCTCCCATCGAAGCGCGAGAAAGATGGGCGATACATACAGACGCCAGCCCATTATGGCCGCGACCTCGCCCCAAGTCCCGGGAAGCCGCGCATACGTAGCGAGCACGCCCTGCGTAAAGGACCACGAAACCGAGTAGCCCAGTTCCGAGATGACTAGACTGAGAATAGCGACAAGGGGGAATTGTAGCGGCGTTGGCAACTTGGATCGCGGTGTGCTCTCCCTGTGGCGGACTGTAGGTCCCTCGATTTTAGAGATGGTAACAGTGGTGGACAATCTCTGCGCATCTTTGCTGTCGCTGTCAGCGGTTAAGGAAACGGGCTTGGAAGGCGATTCCTCTGTTTCAACAGGAGGAACGGCGGCCGGCGCAGCTGCAGCTTCTGCGACGGCCTTGTCCTGGCGTCTCGTGCGCATTGTTGATTTTTTGTTCAGCGACAAAGTCACAGCGACGTAAGATGCTCCTCTCTAAATGCAAGAGGTGAATTTATCACTGATGGAATAAAAAGGAAATGAGTTTGCTGGAGAGAGCTGAAGACTGCACTATATCTGCAAAAGAAAATAAGACAAAAAAAAGGTGGGTGGATAATTGGAAGATTTACGTTGTTTTGCGGATTTGACGTTGTTATTAGTGTCGAGGGAGGTAGTGTGACAACAGAGCAACAGAGAGCGAGGAGGGGCAACCGGGGTGGGTTTGACAAGCTCTGCTGGGCTGAGCTTGTCAAAGCTTTCCCCATGCAAGCTCCCGCGAAGCTCGTCTCTCCTCCAACACCAGTGACGTGACCTCGTCTATCCAACGATCGGGGATCTTCACTTGAGCCCCCACTGTTGATCGCTGAGTTAACCCAGAAGTAGCAGTTCCTTCATAAGAACGCTCCGAAGCCATCCTCCCATTATTGGGTTTTCCAGCTCTCTCCTCTCTTATTTAGCCCGTTGGTTCTGCGCGTTTGGCGTTGACGGTCATCCGTCCGTTTGCATTGTCACGATCTTCACAATCTTCGCGTCGACGGCTTCGCCGGATTTCACAGCGAACCCTCTGTTTCCCGACTTACTCATTTCAATAGCGCTTTATTATACATTGCCGCGCGGGTTGTCGCCACCGCAGCTTTACTCAGCTATGGAAGACCAGCGTCCCAACTGCAAATTACCATCTCAAAATCAAGAATTCTCCCAATGTAAGAGGCCCAGGTTCATTTGATTTGGTCTCTCTTCCGTATAGAACAAACGAATGTCTTGCGTCTCCTACGCAGTTATTCACTCGCATATTCTGGCGTTCGCTCGACGCTCCCTCCGGACCTCACTTTAACCTCATGGAGTTCGCTTTCGTCAGCTATCGCTTCTGAGAGCCGCCACTCTTCGGTGCTAAGGTCCCGGCGGCGGAGCAAACCATCCATTTACGCGCTTTAATATAAGTATTTGTGGTATAAAGGAAACATCAAACCCATGCCTCATTTCCCATCATAGGAAGCAAAAGCCCCAGACCCAGGGTGTCATTGGCTCATTCCTCCATGCGCCCAAACATCATCTCTTCATCTTCTTCGCTACTTCGTGCCCTGGAGCGTCGCTCCTCTTCCTCCTCGTCCACCATGCTGCCGTCGCTATCTTCCATCTTCACGTCGACATTCCGGCGGTGGTCGCCGCGAGTGAAGCTCTCTGGCATTTGTGTCCTGTAGCTGTTGATGAAGCTAGTGCTACTGAAAGCTGCTTGATCGAGATATTGAGCAGGCAGTGGAGGGACTGGAGGGGCATCCTCGGGGAGTCTTGCATCTCGGTTCCCCCCGTTGCTGCCAATACTGCAGCTAAGCAACTCGACAGCCGCCGCAAGATCACGGTCTTCTTGGTTGGTATTGTTGAATCCCGACGATAGAGGGCGATGGTCCGAACTACCGTGACGGTTGTGGCTGAATCCACTTGTGTGGGGTAAACTGCCTGGGAAAAAAGAGCCTGACACAGCCGATTGATAAGATCGTGAGTAATTGCTCCCGTTGCTATAGCGGTTCGAGGCGTCTCGGTAAGTCGTTGTGTTGCCCGCGGCGAACCCCTCGCGAGGCGGTGGGGTGGTGTCCGCAGAACTGCGTCCGTCATGGTGTTCCGAGTACCCGGAGGCTGTTGGTGAAGCTGATCCCGCTTCGCTAGCAAAGTCCTTAGCCGAGTCTGGTGGTGTTGTCGAATCCTTGTCGTTGTTCATTGTGAGGAGAACAGACGCTGCCTCGAGCAATTGCACTTGTTGATGCTTGGATATGAGAAGCTTGGACGTGTAGGACCATTCGGGGGTGTGTTCCCATCTGCCAAGCAATTCGTCAACACAAGCTCACGCATAGACACTAGGGTTGGGTGGTGTGCGAGCCGGTCCATGGCCTTTCTTTCGAGGTGGTACATCATCCAGCGGCCTGGCCAAGGGAGTATGGGTACAGGATAAGGGTAGTGGGTAAGAAAATGGGCACAAACAAATGCTTGGTCAAGCAGCTGCTGTGCTTGTATCCTTTTCCACACTTGTCGCAGCGGAGCTCGACGCGGTTGCTCTTCCTGCCCTCTTTGGTAAGGGGCTGGCCATCGCTCGCGCGTCGGATTCGTGCTTTCTGAAGGCCACCCTCCTTTTCGTCGGCGGACATGTCATTCGAATCATCATCAATTGCACTCTCTTGTCCTTCCGGCTTCGGATGCATTGTGAATCTATGACTTGGTAAACTGGCAGGAGGCGATGGCAGACTTCCTACTACGGCACCTCGGGCAGCGGCGGGCTTGGATATTGTGCCACGGCGAGTATTGACGGCAATGGGCAGCGCGGTTACCTTGTCGCCGGCCTCTTGCAGGGCGGCAACCACGGCGGCGGTATTTGCGGTAGGGCCGGTCATGCTCTTTCGGCGGGTGACGCGGTGGGTGGCAGACAAAGCGGAGAGTGAGTGGGAATTGTTGCGTGAGTGGGCGGGAGGGCGAGCAGACGACATGACGGATGTCGAGCCCGAGGAAATAGATTGACGGTGTTGGATCAATGGCCTCGTCGACGCTGGGATTTCCTATGTTGGCCACGAGTGATCAGCACGGCCAGCTCCAGCGAGAAGTAAGCTAGACGGGCATGGTGGTGCAAGTGGTTACCTTGGAAGAGGCCATTGCCGAAGACGTAGACAAGAGTACGACAAAACCAAGCTAGAATACGATGCCACCGAATGAGACTCTCCGATAGCTGAAGAACGGGTTTATAGTGAGCAAATGGGAAAGCAAGCGAGAGCAATGCGAAGCCGAAGAGAGCGAGAAATATGCCGTTGCTGGTTGGAGTGGGCGAATATGGGTGTGGTGGTGGTAGTGTGGATGGGTGAACAAGGGTTACCTGTGTGGTGTGTATAAGAGGAAACACCGGAACTGGCACTGTTCTGCTGACTGGCAAATTATTTTTTATCAATGGAAAAAAAAAATTAGATTTTAGGAATTGGGAAAGAACAAAGATAGCTGATAGCACAAAAAGGCCAGGTCAAGCAAAGCAAGAGAGGTGGACTGGACTCGGACGGTTCAGTCAGGAGTGGTGGTATATACAAAGCGGGAGGTATAGAAGTACACAGTGATGGGTTGAGTTGCGACTGATCCGTGATGTACATAAGTATCCATGGCATGGGGAATGATAGGACTCAGGTGGGTAGTTCAGTTCAAATGGGTCAAATGGGCTGGAACTTCCCCGTGCTTTTTGTGTGGCTCTAAAGATAGCGCGCAAGGTCAATTGCAGAATAGCGCAAGGAGGGCCTGGCAGGCCTGGCAAGACCGGTAACTCTAAGTACACTCCGAGGCCCATGCCCGCGCGCCCATGACCTCCTCCTCCCAAGTTGCCCTAGACTAGCACGCGGGCGGTTGGCTGGATGGTGTGTGTCGTTGTGGAGCGGATTTATCATCTGAGGCATCGGCTGGTGCGATGGCTGTTCCTCGTGACCAGATGTTGTACTTGAAGGGAGCATAACTGGAGACCGTGACGACCGAACTGAACACTGCCACTCAGACAGTAGTTACTGTATGTTGGGTCTACTAACAATATTCCCAAGCAGCCCTCTCTCCCGTATTATTATCCTCTGTCCTTGCATGAAGTAAGTACTTGTTTACCAATCCGTCGGAATCCGATGCTGGGAGAGTCATCCTCGTCTTCTGTAATAAATTTTCAGATGACATCAGCAAGAAAAAAAAAATTCAATAAGGCGCTGCCGGCATGACCAAAATATCAGTATCTCGGGCATATAGCCCGAGACAAATGCTAAACATTATAGCATTGAAGAAATCTTTCCGGCCAATTGGAAAGGGAGATGCCACCAATCCCCAGCGCCAGGTTTCTTTGGGGTCTTCCGATTATACAGAACACAGAACATTGTAGGTTAGTGGCAAAGGTGTTCCTATTTAAATCATGCAATGGCTTGGCCCCCGAACGAGTTATACGTGTAAATTGTGTTTACTCAGACGCTTCAGCGGCAGGTATCAAGGAGATACATGTACGCATTACGGCTTGGATAATGCCGGTTTGAACCATGGAGACGATTAACTAGTCTTATACTACGAGTGTCAAGTCTGATAGAGCACCTATCATAGGACAAAGGGACACCTTAGGCACAAGAATTTTATTATTATTAATCATCTTGTACATATGTTCTGATACGCACGACCCTATGAGTTTCTCGCCAATTTGCTAGTCTAATGTTTGTCTGATGATGTTTCAAGCATCCGAAGTCGCTGGGCTAACAGGAGATTTAGAGCCTCTAGCGTCTTAAACCATTATGAGTCAGGAACAATGGCGAGAAAATAACTGTGATACAGCATAAGACTACAGAGTTTGTGCCTGTCTATCGGCCCCTCGTTCTGAAAACCTCAGGCCGAAATTATCCTAAAACAGAATTGTTGCGCAACCTGTCGTGATCTTAAGTACGTTGATATTGATACAGTGCGCATCTCTCGTGCCGTTCGTTTCATGCACCGTCGGCCGGTTGTAATCACCCCTCATCAACTTGCAGCTTGCAGACTGACAGGCTTAGATGGACACAGTAACAGGTACAGTACATCTGTCCAACCCTCCAATCCCTCCCCTCCCTTTGGGTAGGTATACCGTGCTACTACGAGAGACTATCCAGACACTGTAAGATAAAGTAGATAGGTGTTGCTTTAGACCGAAAGCAGTCAAAACTCCCGCTCCAATAGGCCTCGCGTACAGGTTGCTTTGTTAAGCTATACGTAGAATTCATTGGAATCAGAAGGCAACTTTTCCTATGCAATGCAATGCGACGAAAAACGTGGAGGCAATGATTTTAATTCACCATGCCTCGCTTTTCGTCTATAGGTTGAAACGGCCACCACTTGTTTTCCGGGTCGTGGTTCCGCAACGCCGACCCTTTTTACTGTTGCTGCACGTCCTCCATTCTACCTAACTTGACGACTTGCTATATCGTATAATGATTGGATGTAACGCTGAATTGGACTTTTGTGCAAGCAATTGATGCAGATGCGGCTGTTTCTTTCCCGTACTATCGTGGCTGAGCGCCTCTAGCTTTGGTATACTAAGTATACGCTAGTAGCTGCATTGTTCCTTGAGGTTCTCTGGCCACGAGGCTGTTGGTTGGCCGTGGATGTTATTTATCCACCAAACCTGAAAAGGTCCGGTCACATTAAACCCAGAGACAATTCCGGTTATGTGCGCTTGAGCTAACAATCCATTACCCAGGCGCTTACTGTCGCCTCTTAGATAACGCAAAATCCTGCTGTGCCCGTTTCGAAGAAAAGGTGACAGGTAGCAGTCTAAGGAATGTAACTCCATGTCAGCCGAACCTGGGGGCGTCTCGTAAGGATGCAAGACGTTGTGTACCTGTGTACTGTTCTTGACCAACGTGACCGAACTGTTTAGGACACTAGATACCCAGATAGCAGTTCTAAAAATTGAGGGATCGCCGCCGGTTTCCGTTCGTTCAGACTATCATCGGTATTATCCCCGCTGGCGCAGCTAGTCCCCATCCTCCGCACCCCAGCTAGCTCCTCGTTGATGTTTAAATAGTTTCGGTCTTTACGCGTACCCCTCGAATCTCAAATGTCCTGTATAAGCAATTACTGCGAAGCGGTCTTGGGACTCGGCACCTTCCCCTGATACATGTACCTGTTGGTGTTCAGACTGCATGTGTACGAATTTAGAGCAGTGTTCAATAAAGAAAAGATACTTGTACTAAAGAGTTTGTATACCAGGATGTTCCCCATCTAGTACTATCTCGATTCAAAGTGTCCAGTCACCTGCTATATTGATCAATATTGATCAAGCAGATATCGAAGCGGATTTGGTAGCAAGCGAGCGCTTCTACCCGCATTCATCAAACGTTCCAACAAATGGAAGGCTCTAGTTGGATTTCCAAACCTGTTGATCGAAGATACCAGCTGGGATCGGAATATCCACTGGTGCCTGGCTAGCACTAGCATATGGCTATTACGATTTAGTGCACATGTCTTGCAGATAACTCAATAATTCTCGCACATCTGCCGTGGTTGCGCCTGGAAGTGATCGACATATACATCACCCCTTTTGACGCAGGTAATGGCTCCTTCGCGTTACGTGCATGAAAGCCGCGGGCTTGAAGGATTGATGGTTGTACAACACAACATACACTAACTGTACCAAACTTGCCGTGCCTACTCGTCTATACCCATGTTAGAGGAACCTAGCTGAGTATTATGGGCCTACAAGGCTTTGGGCAAGGGCTTTAAGCAGGGGCTTGGACGAGGTGCGCTTGGGCCAGATGATAGCTTTTGCGCTGAGTTTTGGTGTAAGTACCGTGAGACGCGATACTTTCTGCGCCGTGGGTCACTAATGGGCCTGCCAAGAAATACTCGACAAGGTGCCTTTCACTGGGCGTAGACCAGTAGTAAACACTTTCTTCAGCCGTTGTCTCGGGTTTCTACGTTAACATAGCGCTTAAGTCAACGTTGAATCATTACAAGATAAGCAGATTGTTGACTAATCTTCAATTCAACAATCGCTAAGAGTTGACTTTTTATAGATAGGACATTCGAGATACGTATATATAAGAAGAAGCAGAAACAGTTCAACGAAGATACTTGATTGATGGCTGTAGGGGGTAGTACATGTATACCTAGTAATATGCGTTCACCTGCAGTCCCGGGATCCTGATTGATACTTAGTATATAAGTTTATTATGCTCACACCTCTACTGAATCTATTAAGCATCACACGAAACGAACCAGTCCATGTTTGGTCCGTCACAGATTCGCCTACGGACTTTGTAGCCAGACACCGTCTACCTCGTATAGCAGCAGCAGTATGCACGCCCTGCACATGAGCATCAATTACGAATTACTACATACATAATACTTTTAAATCCAGTGCTCGATCGATCCAGATGAAAACCGCGATAATTCTCAAATAATTCAAATTTTCTCATCGCTGTCTTAATTTTCAATTGATCCTACATAGCACACCCAGAATAGCCGAGAGATCTGGACCTCGCCGATCTACAACATCAGCTACACTGCATTGTGGGACTGCACACCATCTCCTCTTTTTTTTATTTTTTTGGTTCGCTGCTCGTACCTGCCATATACCACATCAATTTTGAAGGCTTTCCTTGGCCTTGTGCGTGGAAGATCGCAGGGTGTTCTTTGGTTGGCTGGGTTGCCTGCCGTCGTCGCGAGCCTCGGTGAGTTTTGCAAGGTTGGTGAAGGTGAGTTCAGTCGCGCAGCCAATAAGTGTATGTGGTCGACAATCAAGTTGTTAAGGATCCAGTTCGATTTCTTTAAAGTCTGGAAGCTTATCTTTTGTCGAAACAAATGGAATCCCATTCCCCTTCAGTACCACAGCCCATGCAGAGAGGCAACATGGAACTTTAGTTATCAATATTCTCTTAGCGCCTTGTCTCTATCCGCAACAAGGCTTACGCACGATTAGCAAGTCGCCGACTAACAGGTTTGTCTCACTAACAACTCTTACAATTCAGGCAAGTATTCAAGTAGGACCAGACATTAGGACATTGATGCTAGTATCTTACTATCCTCAATAATTCATAAATCTATAATAATAATTCTAACATAGACGGCTCAGTAGGACACCTGGTTTGCACGGTCATCACAAGAAGTCAATAAATTGCTCCACTCACTTGTTCAGCCTGTCAAAAGTACCTAGCGAGCCTGGAGCTTTTGGGTGAGAGCTGAAGTTGGCGGTGCCGGTCATAAGGCTTTAAAGAGATCGCCTTTAGCGCAGACGATCCGGGTATGATCTGCTTCAAAGCAGCGGGCTACGTCTTAACACTACGCTCGCTGGGGGTACAATCGCCGACATGTTGGCACGCCATCTGCTATTTGTTGCCGTTGAGAGGTAGCAATTACCTTACAACCCTAAGCCTTGAGACGAAGCTTGACACCTTGAAAGGCTAATTCCGCCCGCATCGTCTCATCCGGATACTGCCGCGTCCGGATCTACTGCGTCAATCAGGCATCAAGATGCCCTGTATCAACCACCAAGTAGACCATACGCTTTCTCATAATTGCCACATTTCAGAATGGGGGTGTGTGCAGGCTGACCACCACCAACATCAGCTTCGGTGGCTGACGTGGTCATGCATCAGCCACGATATATACTGTACGGCGCTCCAAAAGCTCCCGGCCGTCTGGGTACTAGGAGATCAGTTGAGACTGGCCCTCGTGGGACGTCAGCAAGAATGAGCCGCCATTCTAGCACTTTTATGCAGGTACAGTACCACTCTACACAGGCTCATGAATCCTGTTTAGGCCGATCCTAAATCCTAGCGATATGTGTCCAAAACTTTTTTTCTGATTCAGAGAAAATATGATCAATACCATACATATCCTGCAATTGCTCTCATTTTGTTCCCAGAAACTCATGTTACTGCCAACCGAAAGTCTTCGGGTACAAACTAGTTAACGCGGAACATTTTCCGTCGTTGAAGCTTAGCTCGGTATCCGTAGCCCTCGGTCCACAACATCGTATTCAGGAACCCGAAAGATCTCGTTGCCAACGCAGGGCCGCTGGCTAGTGTACTCAACCGCCCTCTTCCGTCCTCTTCACCACCTTGGCTGCGAGATTCCCGTCTCTGGATGGGGCCGGGTGGGACTGAAGCGCCCCTCTATGACGTTGACATCGAACACGTTTCATCCATAGTTATTTAAATTTTTTAATTTTTTTCTACCTTACCAGTGCTGTCTGCCTTGGAAATGGGCAGGAATGGGAATCTGATTACCAGCATACCGAGAATTTTCTCCACTTGCTATATTTCTGTAACAAGACGCCTCAACAACAACTTGTGAAACAGGCCACTTGGGTCCATAAGTCTTACTCATACTGTGCACTGTATATAAGGTCCTTTACTAATTGGATATGTCGTGACACATACCAGGCTACGAGCACGGGCAGCAGAAACGTCCCGGGCATCCGTAATTGATCGGCTTTTGCGGTAGGAATTTTGGTACTCGGATTTTGATAGTGAATTCAACTTTAATACTATATTGATGACTCATCCTATAATTATCTATAGTAACCTTCAGTAGGTTTCTTTTTGCTGCAAATGATTTGATTCCTTGTTGCCTAAGAATTGCACAAGTAATTGAGGCAGCACAACATGAATTTCGTAGCCTACAGTACAGAATACCTACTGCTGGGCGTGGCACAAGGTGTCATTGTCACACGCCAATAGGTCTAGGCACCAATTTCGACAAGAGGTGCCTACTATGTATTTGCAAGTATGTAGGTAGTTTTCTACACCTTACTCAGACCTGAGACGGTGGCATGTATAATCAGGTCACTTTTTACACTTCACGTGAGGTCAATGCCTCATCGGGTACCAATGAACGGGAACTATATGTAAATATCTTAGGCCGAATCAATTGCCGGTTTAAGTCAGAGACCGACACCCGATACCCGTGGACACGTGTAACTTAAGACCCAACATTCGCGATGCTTCTATCCGGTCTATAGATAGAATGATGGGATGCTATATTTTAATGGTTTAAGTCAAGCGGACGTCACCGAGACTAATAAGACGGGTTTGAGACAAAGTCGCTTCGAACAAGGTCTCGTGGTTACAAAAAAAAACAAAAACAAAAAAAGAGCTCTAGGCAGCGTACCCAGGGAGTCACGCGGTATTATGACACCAAATTCATGGTACTACGGAATGTGAAGATCAAGATAGTGACGTTGGAGTGCTGATCGAATTTGATACTCGCCAAGCCTTTTCCCGGGTAAGTCTAACTAGTCGCATCAAGGAGGCAACCGCATTTCGTTTCACCCTAGCACAACTTCAACATCTTGAATTTTAGGCATATATTATAGAGTCATTTGAGCACAACTATTTAGAGATCACTATCAACTACCATCAGCCAAACAATCGAAAAAGGATAAGAGCGATAGACAGAAAAATGAGTGACGCATACCTACGAACAGGCCGCGGGGGCGCGGGGAACTTCTACTCGCAAAAGGACGTCGAGGACGCCGTGACGAAAGACAGGGCCGAGGTTCGTCTCATTCTCGTATTCCAATTTCATATAAACACAAAAAGAACATACTACTACTCGTCGCATGTAAAAACTCCATGTAAGATCTACTCATCATAAAAGACGTGAGAGAGATCTCAATCAGTAACCACGACGTAAGAGCCAACTAACCATCCCAACAGGACATAGAAGCACAAAAGCCCCAAACAACACATCTCCCTATAGACAACAACAGCACAGCGCCCGCATCCACACCGAGCACCTACGCGCGCTCGGGGCGTGGCGGCGCAGGGAACTTCATCTCATCTACCCTCCCCAGCACCAACACCACCTCTTTCCCTCCCACATCCACAGGCACCCCCAAATCCCCTCCCAGCACCTCTAAATACTCCGGCCGCGGCGGCGCAGGCAACTGGTCAGCCGCAGAAAGCGAGGGCGCAAAGCACGCAAAAGAAGAGCAGGAACAGCGCAGAAAAGAGGCGCTCGACGCGGGCATCGCGCAAGAGATCCGCGCTAGTCTACCGCAGCAGCCTGCTCGCACATATCACTTACATGGGCCGGGACGTGGGCGGAAGCCCGAGGCTGAGGAGGGGGGTAGAGTGGATGTCTAGACTTAGGGGTTTGTCTTGATGATCTGCTTGCTTGCCTCTCTGGGAACGAGGAAGAGGACGAGAGAGGCAGTTAGGGTGGTCTTTTTATTTTCGCTGCTGCTGCTACTGACGATGATACGAAGTAATGTAGGCAAGTGAGAGGCGTTTAAGAGGGAGTTTTCTACACTAATGTAATTGCTATCTACCGACCTGTCCTCCACGACAAAAGGCGACAGAATAGGGGTGGACCCAGATAGTGTGTACAATCTCTTTCTCATGCGGGCACTCTATCGTAACGACGGGTGTGTAAGATATGTATATGAGTGACAGAGTTATGACGAACGGAACCAGCCTCGTAGAGAAATCATCGAGAAGCCATCTGAAATAGATGCATTTTCATATCTAGAAGCAGTACTATTCTGGCTATTTGAGCGGCTGGCTATAAAGGTGGTATATCGCTTCAAGCAGAAGCGCGAGAGCAACACATTTGGGCCAACGACAATACGCAAGATCATCATCACTTGACTGCCGAGGGTGTCGTGTGGTCGAGTCCGAGAAAGGCGTGCTTTTCTCTCTGTAACGGTTTAGCAAACCCAACGCCGCGACATGCCGTAATCAAAACACACAAGAACGCCGTGATATTTTCCCCAACCGCATGAAGTCCAATGAGCAACAATACCAACAGTTGGCCTAGTCCGAGTCCATATCCATGTCGTTGTCCACGAACTCGACTCCACCATCGACCCGCAGTTTCTGGCGTAACTTCTCTTTGCCATGCACCTTGGCCTTCTCGGCAGGCAGCGTCTCCTCCATTTGGTCGATCTGTTGGGGGTCCACGCCCTGCTCCAGTAGACGTCTCCGCTCGCTTCCGCGCATCCTGGGAAGAAGGTGGCTGTGAGTCTCCACAAGCTTCTTGTCGGCGGCGATTTCGCGGGCACGCTTGCCTGCCATTCTTCGCTTGTAATAAATACGCTCTCGTTTTTGCCTTGAAATTAAGTTAGCAATTACCTTTCATAGCAAATGGCTTCATGGAAGTGGGGATGCCCAAGCGTAAGCGTGAACAGCATGCTCCTATTCAGGGGACTGATGTTCCTAGGGAATGCCAAGGAGGGGGATTCAGGTTTCCAGAATTCTCACCTGATCTCTTGGATACGTGCCATGGCTTGCATGGTCTTCTCCCAAAGTGTTCGGTCGTAGCGCACGGGAACATTTCGTCGTTGGGCGAACTGGAGGGTAGAATCCACTAAAGTTGTATTAGCCACTTTAATACTGAAAATAGCTATGTGATGATAGCCATAATAGATGCCGATTCAGCGGGCATCTGGATAACTATCAAGGAAGGATATGACGACCGCCACGTACCAGTCATCTCTTTGCCGGCCGCCTTTCTATAGGCCTTTGTCCAACCCAATTTTCTTGGGTTTCTCTTCATCTTGAAGTTCTTGTGGCATTTTGATCTATATCACACGTCAGTAGACATTCACCCCATCAATAAACGTGCATTAGTCGTAATTAGAAAATTAGATAGGCCTGGCGCGAGGGTCGGGAGAATCTTTGCATAAAGGGTCCCATCGAAACACATATTCGGTGCCTTCTTCGCAATATTGCCTTTACGAACGACCAATTCAACATTGGAGCCCCAAGATTGGAAGTAACAGCCTATTCGACTGGCCGTTCAAGACAATGAAACTCCGTGAACACATGGCTCGGGTTTGTCCAATGTTGACTAGTATCGACAGGCTATAAGAAAACGAATATGTGCTTCGGCAGTTTCGCAAGATCTGAGTCCTTTAACATCACAAAAGCGAGCTGCACACCGGCCTTCCATTCAAGCGTTGTCTTTGTAGATAACAAGGGAGTTCGAGTTAGGATGAAAATAGGATCGTACCTGCAGAACCGGAAGGCTTTTCCATCGTTTCTGACGAACTGTATACCCTTCCCTGTGAGCCTGGAGTCAGCAGCTTGTCCCCATGGTAGCCTTTCCTGGGAATTATGGGTGCGCATTTCATTCAAGTCAAGCATCTCGTCAGAGGACAGGTTCCATAACCTTGAGAGTAGCTCGTATGGAGAGTAAGAAAAGAGCTCGTACCTGGATATGCGGGCCGGGAGCAAAAATAGCACGTTTCGACCCTGTTGTTTGAGCTACGTTAGCATCTAAAATATCGATAATCTTGTGAATTCGAGAGTAGTAGGTAGACAGCGTAACAGTGCACATTTGGGTTCGTTATCGAGACAGCAGGCGATGGCTATTGAAATGGGTGTCCCTGAACCAGCGTGCAGTTCTAACGTTCAATCACCAAATCGAGGCGTTGCCTTGAAGTGTAGACCCAAGTGCTCGATAACTTGGCGCGAGTACTCGTTTCGTAGGGGCAGCGCAGAAGGTGTATCGCCGGTTTAAGAACCATGATTTAACCTACCTCATCTTGACAGCACAGGCACTCTGCCTTTACGGTCTCGGTCGCGTCGGTCGGTGGTTTCTAGCCCAAGTCAAACTTGAGCCTCTGGGGTGAACATGCAATTGCAGTAAAAGTACAGGGCGGTGGGGTGAAGAAGGCAGCTTGCATCCAAAATTTCCATCTGAAAGCTTATCGATACGACTTTTTAGGTTAGTCCCTGCAGTGAATCCCAGGGATCTATCAGTGAAGTGGAGTACCGCCATCCGACCGGCGCATCGAAAATTGTCCCGGGTCAGAGCCGCAACAGCAACTATCGATTCAACTCATCAACCCTTACGATTTTCGCCGCAGACGAGTCCCAACGTACAACAATAATAGTAATCGACCATCCATCAGAAGGAAAATGGTCTCCTTACTTGCAGTCGGAGGTGGCGCCGCAGTTGCAGCATTCCTAGGGCGCGCCGGTCTCGTAGCATGGCGGCGCTCGCGCGGTGGCGTCGGCGCAATGGGCAAGGCCTTCTACAAAGGCGGCTTCGAACAGCGGATGACTAAGAAAGAAGCTTCGCTGATATTATCCCTCAGGTACGGGATCCATTCCCAACTCTTCAAGGGAGCTTGGGAAAGCAATGAGATAGATGACGCTAATGGATGCCAACAGCGAGAGCGCCATCACTAAGGAGAAAGTCCGCAAAGCCCACAGAACACTGATGCTGCTCAACCACCCCGATCGAGGCGGCAGCCCCTATCTCGCGACAAAGGTCAACGAGGCCAAAGAATTCCTCGAGAAAACTACTGGCTAGACCGTCGAGGAGACGGGCTAATGCACTATATTTCATAGGAGAGGAGCCGCACGAGCACAACGACATGTCAAGTTGATCGAGAGGAGTGCGACCGAGGGAAAAGGATGGGGATTTTATATCAACACATGTACAGTATCAAAGCATTTTACGGAGCGATGGCGTTTCGAAAAGGTTAAAGGGATGAGTTTACGATGATGAAGAGCATTGTCAGGGTGCCAGCTCTTGCTTGGCTGTATAAGTCTTTACTGTGCAAATATATTCAACTCTCTACTTGTACCTGGTCCTATTAGAACGCGCTACGAAACTGTTGTGTAGTGACGACGCAAATCGGTTCGTGCAAAGCCACACTAGGTCCAGTCGACAAGTGTACGAGGCCCAAGTCGAAAGTCTGACGGTGCTTTCTTAGAAGCACATGACGCTCTACCGTCGCTTCTCACGGCATCATCTCCGTATTAAACTAGCATGCCTATAGATTATCTGCACTGCATTTGAGGCCTTTGTGGCACTGTTAGTACTTACTATATTATTTCTTTTACAGCGTGTAAGTATAGAGGTGATAGTGACATCAATCGTGAGAATAATACGATTGTGTTTTGTTTCTGCTTAGGTACCTAGGAAGGCGTTGTATGGAACGCCGTGTAAGGCAGGTACATGCATGCGGTAGGCAGAGCTGATTCGACTTGGTGGTTACACACCGCTGATTGTAAGCTGGCGGCAAGTGCCTTCCTGGCCTGTCTCAACAAACATCAACAAAGCAATAATTAAACTGTTACATATCAGGGCCAGACTGAGACTGACTGATTGCGCTCCAACCAACACCATCTTCTCACCTCAGCGTCAACTTTGACTTGAACAGCTTCTACGCTCGCCAGGCTACTATATCACCCATTATATCTGTCTACTTGTTAATTTCAAGTGATTGTCCACTCACACCTCTTAAGATTCGGTAGGTGCAGGTGCAATTGTCAGGGAATATGGCATCCGACGCGCCCCTGTATTGGGATAGTGAGAATGGCGACGATGAGATTAATATCTCGATGGCTCTAAAAGCGGAAGCCTTGATTCAACCACTCTGTAAGTAGGAAAAGCTCCTGCATATCCTAGACCAGCATCTAACTGGCGGCTTTTGCTCAGCCTCGCTGTCTGTGTCGGCGCAGGAGAGGAGTACCGAAGTCCCGACCATGGTGCCACCGTCTACCTTCCCCTCAGCCTCCGATCCATTTGCGCCTTTGCCTTTGGCATTCGGCGAGGTATCAGAGAAGGGATCCGTCTTCGCTCCTTTCAAGCTCGTGCAGGAATATCCTCGCATGTATGTAGGCAAAACGAACCAGGGACCAGTACGTGAATCGGAAAAATTGGACATCTACATGTGTTAACAACAACAACTACAGGCTGTCGAGTTTTTCAAGCACACATTACTCAAGGGCCGCGTCTGGGACTTGTAGGTGACGAGAACTTACATCAACACATAAACTGAGGAGATACTTACCCTTGACGGCAGTTTCTGTATCGGTGATCCTACGGGGAAGAGACAGCCGTTGTTACTCGTCCCCACCGTCCAGTTCGAGGCTTACCTACATATTGCGAATGGCGAGCTTGATACACGGCTCACCATTCCTCGAGGCGGAGCGGGAAAGCGATTTACCCTCGCATTTGGAGATTGGGACACACCACGCCCCCGTTTTCTGGGTCGAGCTAACAGCGCCAGCGCCCTTGAGACACTCAAGAGGCGCACAAATGAAGTCCCTGCTGATAACCTCCGACATCTCACCCCTGCTTGCCATCGGACTTATCTTGATAAACTAGATAAGATCTATGATTCAATAAAGACGAGAGACAAAAAGAGGAAAGAAGAGGAGGCCAGGCAGAGGAGGATGCAGAGGCAGAAAGACAGTAGCCGCATGCTTAAACGAGTTCAGCGATACCTTGGGCTCCGTCGAGCTACCTCGCATGTGTCAAACAAGAGTGAGTTTTCTTCTCTCTTGGTAAGGAAGTCTGCAAAACTGATAGGCTACCAAGGCTTGGTCAATGCGAGTTGGGATGTCTCGAAAACCGTACCATTCAAAGCCAGAGAATCCGTTCGCTTTGTCTCTTGTGATGTCGAAGCATATGAGAGAGACACGAGAGTTGTAACCGAAATCGGATTTGCCGTATTAGACACCGACGATGTCATTGACGTACATCCTGGCAAAAGAGGTGAAAATTGGTTTCCCCTTGTTCAAGCCCACCACTTCAGAATCAAGGAGCGCAGCTACATAGTTAACTCCGAATTCGTCCAAGGTTGTCCTGAAGCCTTCGATTTTGGGTAATACCACAGCCCCATCAAAGCTCTGCATCGTTGCTAATAAATAACAGTAAAAGTGAGATGGTCCCGATCAAGGACATCAAAAAGGCCGTGGGAAAAATCCTTGGGGACGACGAGTCTGAAGACCGAAGGCCGGTAATTTTAGTCGGGCATGATATCGGTCAAGATCTGAATTACCTGCTGAGAATCGGGTATAACCCCTGGCGCGTCCCGCAGATTGTCGATGAAGTCGACACCAAAACCATGTTTCAACGTATACAACGAAGTCCGAATGGCCGAGGGCTAGCAACAGTGTGCGCCGAACTAGGCATTCCTGGGTTCCACTATCACAACGCCGGAAATGATGCAGTATATACCCTGCGGGCAATGCTTGCAATTGCTATCAAACGAACGGTCGAAGCTTCAGAGGGGAAAGAAGAGGTTTCTACTCCGGTGTAAGCACGAGAGACATACCAACGCAGGCACTATGATGAATGCTGACTTACAATTCCAGCAGAGATGAGTGGTCGGACGGAGAGATGGACGACGGCGGGCGTCCAAAGAGGTCCTTGCCACCGGCTGGGGCAGAAAGCACTAACCGTAAGCCCCTGAGTTTTCCAAGCTGTTTATGAATGTACTAATATAGTATACAGAGGGACCCCGGAATGTGCGATGGTGAGAAGCGAGAGAAGGTCTTTGTTGTTTCAATCGAATTCGCTTCTGCCATGAGATTAGAAATTAGTGGTGACCATTGTTCTGTAGATGCTCAAGATCTTAGATGGGTAGGAAGAGTATTGCTGAGACATTAATCCCATTGCGACTAGAATAATCCTAGAAATAGCTACTAAAGTCTTTATACGAACCTTATCTGAGCCCTTATACCAGAAAAATTTACTTGCTTGTTCTATTTGTAACTACTAGTCATCCTGCTATGCTAGATGCTTAATACATGAGTCATAAGATCGTATCCTCGCTCTTCTGAATGCCCAACTGCCAATAGAAAGCAGGGAGATAGAGTCCCTGTCGAGTGTGTCTAGCGCAGAGGGAGTTGATTCGTATGAAGCTAAGTATTGTGAAGCTGTCGCCTATATTTGTCCCACTAGTACAATGGCGGTCATGTGCTGATCTTCTCAACTTCTCACTCGCTTGCAATTATCATCGACCGTTCTCGTCACTTTGGGGCGGGTTGCTTATGTTTTTTTGGCCATCATCATACATTTTACCTTTTTCATTGTCGTAGATGATAAGCTTTCATTTGCTTCTGCAATGGTGTAGATAGAGTGTGTCCTTTTAGGGTACCTCATGCTGCAGTCGAGATAGTCTTGTCGTCTCACTTACTTGCCTTGAGATCTGTCACAACGCGACTGACGACCCTCAAGGTGAGATCCAGTGGCGGGGTTTGCGCCTCTCATGAGTTTACAACAAACTCTATTAAGAAAGACGGTTATAAATACAATAGGCAACTTACCGAAGCTAAAGGTGTCAATTCCGTGACTTGCTAAGTTTATTGCTGAGAAATCGGTGGATTCCTGGATTTGAAAGTTATGGTTTAATAAATCGATAGGCTTATGCCTTTCTCGTCCCAAAGCTAAGTAAATTGAAAGCAATATGATCAATTCGTAACGGAAGCTCCGACTACTTATTGCTTGTTGTCACATCCATCTATCTGTAACTATCCGGAACAAACCTAGTTTTTATCTTCCGTCCAATCCCAAATCCGAAGGTCTACCCACCTTATTATCGTCCGGCTCATTAACACAAATACCCAACTCATATATTCGTAGACGCCTGTACTCTCTCATAAACGTAGACGTGACTCAAACATCCAAAGACCGATACACGGTAGTTCTCATCACAAGCACTACTTCGTAAGGAACTAGTAAAGTCGTATTAGTATCATGCTTAAGTTATGGTATGCCAAACGGGGAGTACTCACCTCAGCTGCCTCCTCTGCCGTCACCTTGGATTGCTCAGATGTTTCGCTATCGATCAAGCCTAGCTTGAAACGCCTGATATTCCACCACAACTCCCTACGATCGCCACTGAACTCGCCCGATAACAGGTGAACTTTGAAGTTCTTGATGAAGGCATTGAACAAGTCTGGGTATTCGAATTCGACCGCTGTGTCTCTCATGACGCCAATATGCTCAATAGCACGCTCGTAGTCCTGGTCGCTGAAGCTCTTGGTAACGATATTGCGAATAATGGCACCCATTTGCTTGATGGCATCCTCGGCTTCCGCGTGATCATCGGACGCTTCCATTTTCTGTTTGAAATCGGATATTGCCTTGTCAGGATCGATCTTTGCTCGCTTGTTCTCGGGTTGTCGAAGCAGAGCGTCGATGTCGAGCCCCGATATCGGCTTGGGCTTTTCGTCCTTGTCCTTCTTGGCCTTTGCCTTGGGAGGCACTATGGGATATTAGTCGCTATTATTGGCTTGTCTATAGTATAAGACTGAACTTACCTTTCTTGACGCTGGCTTTATCTATAAGATCCTCAAGGTCCGACTTGGCTCTTGCCACCAGGTCTTCAGGCGGCTTTGCATACTTAAGAAGGATAGCAGAGGTTGGGGGAATTGGTTCATTTGGATAGGTTGCACGATGCCGAACAGCTTGGTTTATGCGGTGAAGCGCTGGACTGAAGAGGTCTTCAATAGGGGCGTACTCCATTGTGCGTTTACTAGTGACATTTAGCTCTAATTTGCCGGGTCCATGAAGCAACGGACTTACCCATCGTCGTCCTTTTCCCAAGAAGATATATCCATGGCGTCTACATAGTCGTTCATGGCATCTTGGAGTTCCTTGGAAGGGAGATTTCGATGATTTTCAGTAATCGTATTTCCATGGACAGTAATCACCTTGCCAAGGGGAGGGAAAGGATAATTCCTGACGTCTTCCGCGAATGGAAGAGGGACGTCGTAGAGACATTCGAAGTCAGGCTCGATATGAGGTGCCAAGAGGATGAGAGAAGGCTCTTTGCCGTCTTTAATCACAATACGTGCGACAGCATAAGACTCCAACTCGTGGAGTGAGTGAATGAGCGACGATAGTTTTAAGGCTGCGGCATCATTGAATTTCTGGGCTACTGTCATGCCCGTCTCGCCCATATTCAAGAATGGCTCGTACTGTAGGGGTTAGCTCAGGCTTCTAGGCTTGGGCTTGGCTCCGTACCTTCTCTTGATAAATGAAGCCTACAATGCTGAAGCTCTTAATTGTCTCGATTTTGGTGATGTTGAATTCTGACTCGCTAATGTGCACGGCAGTTCTTCCGTATTCGTATCCTTTGGCTAGTTCAGCGAAATCGACATCTCGTTTTCCACCGACGGCCTCAGGATCGATGACTTTGTATGTGCGAGCGTCTTTCACTGCAGAAAAGCTTGGTGTGGGTTCAACACCTTGCATCTCATCGGCGTCGGCAATTTCCATAGTACCAGAAGCATCACCATTGGAGTCACTTTTCAGAACAACCCTGCTAGCGGGTGGAACAGCTGCTTTGTGTGTTTTGAAGTACCGCTCGACGTTGATGGCCATGGCGTCCTCGTGCACGTTGGGATCTCCAAGGGTGAGTAGGCCGTCATATGTCTTATAGGGCCTGGTCGTCTTGAGTCTTGGAGTCTCAAGTTCGGCAATGGCTTCGGCCATAGTTCCATACATGCCATCGCATTTCTCCACTAGCCCTCTTAGAGTCTCTTCATTCTCTTCCTTGATGGCTGATTTGTCCTCTTCCTTGAAGCCGAACTCGGCGTCGTCGAAGTCCACGCCTCTAAATACGACGTTAGTGCCAGTGTTATGCTTCGAAGTATCGGGAAACTAACAATACTATAAGCTGTATAGCAGATCCCTTCAGCCTCGCCGCTATATCGTCGATGTCACTACTGTCCATGGGTGCCTCGCCATCCGTGACAAGAATAATTTTGCGGTTGTACTTCAATTTCTTGGTGAGGTTCTCGATCATCTCAATGGCCAAGACGATGGCGGAGATACAATCGCCAACTTGGGTGTCGCTGGTCTTCACACGATCGCGCAGGACGCCAAGGCTGCTCATTGTCATCGGACCGAGCTCTTGGAGGACTGATATGTGCTCGTATCCTTCGCCCTCTTCTAATGGGTTGTCGGTCTCCTCTGTTCCCACTCCAAGAACACCCACGTTCCAAGTTTTCCGCGAAGCTGCAACGGTGGTAGAAATCTTGTCCCATACGTAACGCATACCCCAGTCCAGATTCGACTCGGTGCGGCCATTGTGACAATCAGCCATCGACGACCCCACGTCGACAATATAGACGGTAGCTTCCTTGTCTGCCATCGTGAACAGAGGCGTTGACGAATACTCTTATAAGAATCAAGGAGGACGAAAGGAATGAAAACATCAATGTAGCATTGATGTTAGCTCATGGCAGGAGGTAGAAACGACTGATATCGTATTTAAGGATCTCACTTCACATGGAGTCATTGCTCCACCGTGGCAGTTGCCTGGAACGCGCATCGAGTTGTCGCGACATCAAGGGAGGACATGCAAGGCAGGCGCGACATCACGTGATGTTGTAAGTGGTGCTGGTTCCAGAAAGTTGGCCCAAGCTCCCGGGTCACGACCAGGGTCCTAGCTATGTCACTTGTCACTTACTGTACAGTATTGCCGTTTTGGTGTTGAACGTCATCTTGAATCACGCCATTTCGATCTTCGACTTCACCCAACTCAAAGAACTCTGTTCGCAACATACTTTGTTCTATTAACCTAAATACCTAAATCCTTTACTTACGAAGCCCAAAATGCCCGAGAAATCACTATTGTTCTCTCCGGCTCCGTATCACGTCTTATCGTATGCTGCTTTCCGAAACCCCCCACGTCCAGCAGGGATGCTAACGACCTCTCAATCTGTAGCTATGGCGCACTGCTCGGCACACAGTTCTTTCATGTAAGCGCAATCAATGGTCTAGGCAGCTAACAGCATGGTTGCTCGCTTGACCGACTTTTCGACATTTGTGATAGTGTACTAACAGCGCTTAGACCTTCATCAACTCGGTAACCTCCTTCAAGGTCCTAGAACGTCCACAATTTGCCATCCTGCAACGAGCCGTCTTTCCCGCCTATTTCGGAATCCAGACCGCAGCACCCGTAGTACTAGCTTTAACTTATCCTGGAAGGGCCGGCCGCTTTGCTGCAGCTTTGCCCCAGGGGATTAGCGGTGTCTTGCATCCGTCAAATCGTTGGGGGGTCCTGGTGCCGCTAGGTGCGGCGTTCGTGACCGGTTTGGTAAATCTGGTCTACTTCCTACCGGAGACCAACAAAGTAACGGCGCAGCGAAGAAAACAAGGTATGTGAGCTTCGATTGGACTCTCAATGTTGCTATAGACGCTCTATGTCGCAGCCTTGGTGGGCTGTCATACAGGCTGATACATCGTCGCTGACGGACTGTGTTTCAGAAATTAAAGACGGTAAACAGAGCTGGGACAAAGGATCCCAATCCAAGGACATGAAAGCGCTAAACAAGAAGTTTGGCAAACTGCATGGCTACTCTTCCTTGTTCAATCTGGTCACTTTGGTGTCTACCATTGCATACGGAGTAAACTTGGCTGCGAGAATTAAGTAATGTTCACTAAATCTAAGCAATCTATACTGATAAAGAGCATATAATGAACATTAAGTTGTGAATGATTATGCTGTAATATTCCGGTATTATGTGAAGCTTCCAAAGCTGTATTGATGTGATGTTAAAATTGATTTGATCCTGGGGGGTACCATGTGGTATAAATGCCAATCTAATTCTATTGATCGAGAAACTTCGCTGAGTCTCGCTATCTGGGTATCCTTTGTCGCCTAGAAAAGGAAGCGATGCTGATGCAATCGCATTTTCGTAAAGTCGTAGTAGTGCTGTGGGCCTATGATCCTAATAACTTGGATAGGTCGCAAGGACGGAAAGCCAGCTAAAAGCGGCCAACTGAAGCGAGCAAGTCCCTCTTCGCTTCTTCGAATTTTCGCGCTCTTGCTTCTGGGTTCTCGACCATTGGTCGGGCTCTCGAATTGGCGGCGCGCTGGACCCAGCCCTTAACAGACCAGTATGTCGGCTCCTTCGAAAGCTGTTTGGCGACGTCGATGTCCTGTGGTGGCTTCGTGTATTCGCGATCCATGGGTGATAGTGGATTGTCCGAAGAGGCGCCACTAAGTGGTGTCCCAGGAGAATCAGCAGCGGAGGTCGTGGAAACAACCGCTGACGCTATTGTGTCTTTCGGAAAGTAACTTGCGGATGTCTCCGAGGGCTGCATGATCAATGATCCTGTAGAGCTCTTGGGAGAGGACGTTGAAGACGTGGAGGGCGACATTGTTGAGTGTATGCTTGGTAAAAAAAAGACTCAATTGGTGAGATCGCGTGCTCAGGGGGAAACGGATTGTACGGATTGTTTAGTCGTGTATAAGTAGAAAGGCCGGTCCAATCTCAAAAGAAAAAGGCTAGAACGTTGTACTACTTCGGCGAAAGTGGGGGGTAATCGAAAAGACGAGAAGAAGAAAGACCAAACAAGGTTATCCGTCAGAAGTGAGAAGTGCAGCTGTATTATATCACATTTCAAAGAAACCGCTATCTATTATTGACGGGGGAAACGACGTACTATACTAACCTACCTGCATGAAGGGTCTCGGCCCACCCCCTGCGCTACCACACCTCACGATGATCGTGACCGAACCCGGCGCCAATGGCCGAGAGGCGGTGGGTCGTGCAGCGCAAGTACACCGATCCTTGACCGATTCTTGACCGATATTTATTCTATCGCTCAGAAATGCCATTCGGAAAATCGACGTGCAGATCGCCACAATGCAAGACGACAATCGCTGACGTAGATAACCAACACAAGGAAACTGATATGTCGTCCCATGACCGGTTTTTTTGCAAAGGGCTGGGTAGTAGCAGGAATGACTCGTCTGCAATTCGAAGATTAGATTGCCATCTGAAAATGTATCGCTGTCTTACCTAAGATTGAAACATTCTGTGCGAGCCGGCGTCAAGAACAGCAGATTTTTGTGTCATTTGACTGTCCGACGAGTCTTCTCTTGACGCAGTGTATAACCACACCAAGAGAGCCCTCCAACAGAACTAATCTACACTCGGCGTGTAACATTTAGATAATATGCCGCCGGCCTTGCAAGACCGGCGTTACATACATAAGATAGTCTAGAACCTGACTCGGAAACTTGTCGCGATCACGTTATCGCCATTTTCTTTGGTATGCGACCATTTTTAGGTAGCCACTCTCTTTTTCTATACTCCGTCAATTACTATGCCAAATAGCATGATTTTACTAACTAAGGAGGTTGTATCTTCTTTAACATTGTCCGTTTTGCCCAATAACCACCAAACCCTTCTATCATTTTCATTTTCCGATAACGATATTTGAGTTGCAGTCTAACCCCGCGGGATGCAATCATTGCTTCGTATCCTCACTCCAAATTTTGAGGTAATTGGTGAAATTATTGTTGTGTCTTAAGAAGCTGATCTCGACAGTTGCAGCAGAGAATTCTTCTATTTCTGCTTTGCCTTCTCTCGTTTGGCCAAGTCGCTTGTTCGAATGATCTTGGGGCCCGGTGCTTTGTAGGGTTGCAGACTTGGAAAAAACCCACCGACCTGCTTCTGATAAGCTTTATATTCGGGGTATTTTCCGGCAGTAATCAGCTCAGTAAGCCATGTCGATCCCCGGAACAACATCAATAGAAATAAGGCACCCGAACCCGCCCAGCTGTAGAAGACATTGCCAGCATAGCAGCTCCATTGATAAAGCACGAGCCAAATAGTTTGCTCAGCCGTAAAGTTAGGGTGCCTGCAGTATGCCCAAAGCCCTGATGTAATGAAGCCCCGGTTGAAATCTTCCGCGGTGTATCCGCAACCCTGTGGCACCTTGGCTGTCTGTTTGTATTGTTTCTTAGCAGTTTGGAAATCTGGGATCGTGTTAGTACCATTCCGCCGCCTTACATAGCTGAAGGAACATACCCCATTGCTGATTATCGCTAAACCACTCTGACAAAACGAGAGCTAGTTCTATGCTGGTGAAGAATAAATCGCCTGCCCCAATTGTCGGCTCGATCTTCGAAGACAACAAGACGATGTATGTTGGCGCGGCAAGGCCAAAAAGTAAAATGTTCTGTATAAAAGCAATGAAGGTTGCATTGAATACAAAAAATACCGCTGGGTGGACGTGAGCGCGAATGATTTCCCTTTCGAACAGTTAGATCCCCATGAACGGGATGATGGAGAAGAGTCACACAAACCATCTATAGTCTTCTGAACCAACCTCATAGCCGCCCTTGCGCCAGTAGTTGAAAGTCAATCGAACCTTTAGAAGGTTAGTGTCAGGCTGCAGACGAAGTTGCGAATTAGACGAAGTGAACATACACTCCAGATGACACTCCAAAACAAAATCAAATCTACCCTCTGGCTCGGTAGGTCATTAAGATGTGTCCAGGCAGCAAAATGAGCGTTGTAGAACATAGGTAACACGCTCCAAAGCCGGTCGACCTGAGAATAGTTACGATTGATCTCGGAGACAACCCAGACAACGCAACCTAAGAATAAAGAGAACGCAAGGCCTGACATGAGAGGATTCGTGTCCGCGTATAATTTCAGTAGCGATTCGCCACTTGTCAGAGTGCTGAGGACATTGGACGGGAGTTCGTAGAGCTGAGGGAGAAACGGCTCGACGACTTTGTAATAATCGGCGCAGTCCTCGAGGGACTTGATCGCTGGGAGAGCCATGCCGCGATTTGGTTGCGAAGTTTGCAAGTAGTCCCGGACACTACAACACTTCAGCTATCACCAACAGTTGTTTTGTAGAAAGATGGAAAGCAGTTCGACAGCTCAAACGAAAAGAATAAAACGAATAAAAATAAGAGACGTCATGTATTACTGTATTTGCGGGGCTGTGATCTAACAAATACCCTAGCTGAGGTACCTAACCCATGTATCTATTCAGGTACACTACCTGTCTAGCGCAGCATTCACCAAGGCAGCCACGACTTTGGAAATAGTCTTGGATATATCTAAACATTATACCGCCGACACGATCTCCTAATCAAAACAGCCTCTAACATGAAACTGTAACCAACTCATATACCGCGAAAGAAGTACTTTGCTCGGTTGTTTTTTTCGTATTCTTCATTTCTTTCGTCCCCCGGTACCTAAGTATACCTATTATTTGTGTTTCTTTATATTGCGGCGTTGCACTGTTAGTTTACAGTTATAGTCGCAGTTACAGGCTGTGCTCTAACCACCAGGTACAAATTACAATTACGATTACGATTACGGGAGCACTATTACGAATACGCCACAGGCTATATATCACGCGTGAAAGGTAAGTACAACAATTAATTATTATAAGACTGACTGATTCCCGTGGGAAAGGGAGTTAGATATACGTAGTAGTTTAAGAGTGCAGTTGTTATTGCAATTGCGGTACTGGCTTCTTGGTCCGGGGGTCAGTACCGGCAGTCAAAATTAGTCCCCGATAGCCAAGACAGTCTCCAAAACACCAGGGTGCTCACCTTGGTCCGGCGATCAGGTACCATTTCAAGGCAAAATTAGGTATATATGGTGAGTGCTGCGATCATTTTCCGAGTCGATATTGAAAATTGCATGATAGCGACCAAGTCGCTCCCTTCTTGCGGCAGGCAGCTGGATAGGAGGCACGGACCAAGTCTCTACCCCACAACCCAAGCCTTAAGGGCTTAATAGTGGATTTAGTGGTACCTTGCCTACCCGTAGATTGGCGCAAGGATTCACGATTGTACCGTCAAGTAGGCGCGTTTTTCGTGCACAAGAGACCTTCACACCACAGAAATCTTCTAGTATCTGCCTCGCTCGCACCTGTGTTCTTCACAACATCCATTTCTTAGCAAACGTTGCGCTACGCCAATGCTCTTTACGCTACGAAGAGCCCGCCACTTCAATGACAAGTAGGATCGATATTGATAGTGTCCCCTGAGCCTGCTTGGTAGCAGATCAAGAAACGTAGGAATCGACACTAGATACGATCCATAAACTCGAATTTCCATCTTCCAGTCTTCATTATCGAAGCTAAACGCACCAGAAATAGCGGGATGCAGGCTGGTTCGTTGTGTGTTTCGTCGTGCGAGCCCCGCTAAGCAATCTCATGATCTATTTGTTTCGTCCTCCATGTCGAATTACAAGGGCTCGGTTGAACGCACCAGTTAGCGTTCCAAGCGCGCTATTGCGATTCAGTTCTACCATGAGAGTACTTTGCGTAGCCGAGAAGCCTTCCATCGCGAAAGCTGTAGCCGGTCATCTCTCTGGCGGTGAGGTCCAAACTGTTTGTACTCTGTCTCTCTGTCGGCAGGAGTTATGTGCTCATGTTTTTCTTAGCATAACACACCCGAAAAGTATATCAAGAATTATGTCTTCGATTATGACTTTGGCCGTCCTTGGGGCAGGTGCCAAGTCACAATGACTTCGGTTCTCGGTCATATCACTACTGCTGAGTTCCCTCCAGAATACAAGAAGTGGGACTACCCACCACCAGATCGCTTGTTCGATGCTCCTGTGAACGTGGTCGTGGCAGCGGTAGGTACTTGAAAAGCTGTGTAAGCTCGGTAGACCACAAGCTCACGTTCCGTGTTTTTAGGACAAGAAAAAGGTTGCAGAAAACATTGAGAAGCAGGCACGTTATGTCAATGCTTTATGCATATGGACAGATTGCGACCGAGAGGGTGAACATATTGGTTACGAAATATGCGAGGCGGCGAGGAAGGGGAACCAGACTCTCGATATCAAGAGGGCCAAATTCAGTAATATTGAGAGAGCGTTAGTAATTTGGACCTCTACTTTCGGTCCGTGTCATTGCTAATCCGTACTAGGCATATCATAAATGCTTCGAAGAACCTTATCAATCTTGACCATAAGCAGGTCAACGCGGTTGCGTCCCGTATTGAACTGGATCTTAGGATAGGTTATGCGTTCACTCGTTTCCTGACCACTAGCCTAAGAACACTTGGTGGTCCGTTCCAAAGCCTATTATTAAGCTATGGTATGCCCCAAATCTCCAATTCAATAAACATTGTTCACTCATCCCTTTGCAGGATCGTGCCAGTTTCCAACACTGGGGTTTGTTGTAGATCGTTATTTTCGAGTCAGAAATTTCAAGCCAGAGCCATTTTGGGGCATCAATGTCTCACATAAACGTGATGGCATTGATGTAAACTTTCACTGGGCCCGTACCCGACTCTTTGACCGAGCATCAGTCATCATACTCTATGAACGATGCTTGTTAGCCAAAAAAGCCAAAGTTACCAAAGTCCAAGAGAAGCCAACGAAAAAGTGGAAACCCCTACCACTGACAACAGTCGAGCTACAAAAGATGGCCACAAGCTTTCTGAGGATGACTGGTCAACAAGCCATGGAAACGGCTGAAGGACTTTACAATAAAGGTTTCATTAGCTATCCGAGAACAGAGACCGATCGTTTTGATCCCGGCATGAATCTCCGCGCGTTAGTCCAAAAGCAGACACAATCCCAGGCTTGGGGTGATTTTGCTCAAAATCTGGTTGATGGAGGTTTTCAACAGCCACGACAAGGGCGAAACGATGACAAAGCTCATCCGCCGATACATCCCATCACTTTCACTACGCCTTCAGCACTCAACGACCAAGAAAAGAAGATATACGAATTTGTAACCCGACGCTTTCTAGCATGCTGCTCAGAGGATGCCAAGGGCGTCGCCACTGACGTCGATATTCTATACGGTGAAGAGTCTTTTCATGCCCATGGAGTTGTCGTTCTAGAACAAAACTACCTCGAAGTCTACGTGTATGAAAAGTGGACAGGCAGTGTCCAGCTCCCCAAGTTTACAGTTGGGGAGATGTTTGAACCCACAGAAGCGTTGATGACGGAAGGGAAGACCGCACCTCCCAATTATCTCACCGAGGCAGATCTAATAGCTCTTATGGATGCCAATGGCATTGGGACTGATGCTACTATGGCTGAGCATATCCAGAAAATCCAGGAGAGAGATTATGTTCGAACTGTACCTAGAACAAACCGTGCAAATGAGGGGACCAATGATTCAGAAGGTCAACCAGCCAGGGGCGGTCGAGGCGGCCGTTCTACTCGTGGAGGACGAGGTGGCCGAGGAGGTCGAGGAGGGGGGACCACTGCCAATGGACGTGGTGGTTTGATGGAATTCATCCCAACGCAGCTAGGCGTGGCTCTTATCGAGGGCTTTGATAGGATGAATTTCGAGACAAGCCTAAGTAAACCGTTTTTACGCAAAGAGATGGAGTTAAAGATGAAGGCTATCTGCGAAGGACGTACGACGAAAGAAGTCGTGTTGGATGAAAGTATCCAGCAGTATCGGCATGTATTCATGCAATCACAACAAAAGCTTAGTGTCCTTAAAACGGTTGGAATCCCCTGTGTTTTCTCGACTAGTCGGCAAGGAAATGTTAACATATTCGCAGGCCTGTCGGCAGTATGTTTTTGGAGCTTGAAGTCTGCAGATATATCACGACTTGTCTGGTCTCCTGAGCCAATTATTATAGCACGCTTCACGCGCGATAGGAAACCAGCACTCCAATCCTACGGATGATCCGCAGCGTCGTGCCACAAATCCACCGCACTCCGAGCATTAGCCAGCATTATATGAATTAGCTTTGCTGATCAAGCGGCTTGCGTCCTTAAGATGTGCTCAGGAAGAAGGAACGCCAATCATCGAGGAATCGGGGCTAGTGGGGAATGCCGGGAAGGAAAAAGAAGAGACTATTGGGTTGTTCCGAAGAGGAAAGTATGCTGGTGGCATTCGTCCTAGCCAATATCCCCATCCGTGTTTTCTCGACACTATCCGCATCCACTTACGATTCAAGTAGTCATGCGCCGCGTCCCCACAGAGCTCCCAATGTCCTATCGGAAAATGCGCCCTATTCAACAACGTGGGGAAATAGCTATGGCTCATGGGGTGCCGTCGTGATGCTCTACCATAGCGGATAGCGGGGTAGCAAACCTGGAGGTTAACTGGGCACAAAATACAGACACATCATCATCGTCGAGCATACCATAGGCGAATTATCCTTGTCTTGGTGCAACCGCAACACATAAATCACGCGACCGAGACATGCTTCTTGGCATCCAATTGACACTTCAGTGAACCGATTCGGGGAATATACCTACACCATGACAATCTCATTATGTGAGTTGGTAGCGAGTGGCTTATTTAACCAACACAGGAGCGCCAAATTAGTCATAAACTCCTAGGAATCGGGCTAAAACAGGCGAGCGTCTTCTCGTACTGGTTGATTGTATGACATTGTCACATGAGATCTATAATGCCTAACTGAACTAATGGACAGTAAGCCTTAGGCCAATCATGATGGATTTTATCCAACGTGAGGTTTCCACCTACAGTACTCCATGGGCCACAAGACTGAGAGACCGAGGCACATGTCGCTTCCTTTCTTATCGTTGGCGGACGAGAATGGCGGCACTTGGCGCATCAATGAGGTATGGCGAACTCCCAAAAAAGTATTGTTGGGTGTCATTTACGACTACCCTACCTAGGATGGGAATACCTGATAAGTCAAACAAGAGGTGTTGTAACGGCCGGGTAGCCGCATCTACACCTTCTATGCTTTATACCACTATCCGTCGCAGGCCGGAAACTTAGTTCCATCCCACAGCGATGGTAAATCTTGGCCGCAGGTGCTGGCATCCAAGTTAATTCAGTCAGCTTTCTGCTTCAGAGAACGTGCTAAAGAAGCAGGTCCAAATGCGCGAAGCCTTCTAAATCTACACCCCACGATTGTTCGAACTAGAGGTCATAGGCTGGACCTGGCAGGCAGGTTACTCTAGGATGAGAGACTCCCCTAACCTACAAAGCGATTCAGTATGCATCATCATCGATTCTATGATTGTTCCATGTGGGTATCTTTCCAAGCTGGAAACAAATGGTAGCAGCAAGCGGTAGGCTATAACAAAGCTGTCGGTTGCCGAGCCACATACCCGTCGTTCATTCTTTTGCGGCGCGTTTCACCTCAAATGAAAAGCTAACGAGGTTACATGATTGATTGCAGTGTAGCAGATTGTACCAATTTGCTATCACCTATCTCGGACTCTTTGCAGGACTCTCCCTCCATCGCAGATAAGGCCATGCGACCCTCCCAGACCTTCCATGCCTACTGGAGGCATCCCGCCTATTGCCTCGATAAGCCACTCCATGAGTCGGCAAATGACCAAACTTGGCCATTCTGAAGAGGGGTTGGAGCACTGGAAGCCAAGTTGGCTCAGGCCAATTTACCACCAGTAAGCTGAGAATTTGTTACTTGGTTTGCTTATTAGTTTTATCATGTGGAAGATTTGCCTATTATTAGCATCTCCCTTAATAAATAGGACAGCTAGGATCAGCTGGTCCAGTTGCTTCCACGCATACGCTCACCTTGTTACCTGTATAGTACTCTATACAAATCATGTCTGGTCTGACAAATGACAAAAACATTTACCGGCTGATCTCATCATAGCAAACCTGACTCTTCAACAAACGTCTCCGAGTCAAACTTATCAAGTCTCAAACATAATACCTTGCAAGGGAATGGATGTTTCTGCCAGCTTGTATGTGTACTTAAATGAAGAGACTAGCCGTAGGTGAAGAGCTAATAAGAGCTAACAAGGGCAAATAATGAATGCATGTGCCAGAGTTGTTTGTATGGAGACACGCCTCTATCCCGCTAATGAGACCCCTGGTTACGCCAGTCCGTCATGCAGAATTAAGCCCATTGAACCAATCATATGCCCATGTCGCCCAGCGTGATACCTATTCTAGTGCTGAATAGGATGCCAGACAAATTCTATCCAGGTTGTCCAGACAAAGAACCAGGCACACGCCCCCTTTCACAAGATAGTGATGTAATGGCCATGTACAGTATGCACAGTATGCACCGGGACGCAGGCCAATAGGTACAAGCCAGTACCGCATGCATCCCATCCCAGCATTTCTATGCAAGATTAGACTTGCTAGCATAACTTAAACCACTAAGCAGGCCCGACACAGCACACACACTCACTCGACACACACCGCACACACACAGGCATTTGCTGCTGGACGCTGGGTGTGTGAGTTGGTCATCCATCCAAGTAAAATGACCGTGGCCGCTCACTTCCCTGTTCGACCCTTTTCCTCCATCATCAACAACAAAAACAACAGCAACACCAAAGAAGTCGAACAAAAGAGCCCCTTGTCACAGTCCAGATAGTCGCGTCAGCGTTGCCAGCCCTGCCTACCCGATCTTTGTCGTCGCATCTCTAGTCGAGACCAAAGACTTGCCGATCACCGCCACTCTTAATTAGTGCCTACTTCGGACCTGTACTTGTGAGTGACTCAACTAGCTGTCATCCGTCATTCCGCGATCTGCCATCCATCGTCCCCGTCCCTTCAGCACAACCCGACCGCGCCCTGACTGCGCCAACTCCCCTTCTTGCCCAATACAAGTGCTGATTCTGTGTCGCTTGGCCTAGCAGACACACCACGAAGTTTCAATTTTTTATTATGGCGACTATGGCAACTATGGCATCTGCTACTGCTGCGCGCGATATCCCTATGGCTTCCCAGGCTGGCCGAGACACCTTAACTGGTGTAGCGGCTGCCAGGACTGGCCTTGTGACAGGCGCTCACCCTCTTCCGACTCCCCCCAATTCTATCTCGCCGGCACTACCTCCGCATGGGCTCAAGGCTCAGCTGCAGAGGGCCAGGCTCAGCTCTGTCGAGTCGGACTTCGACCTCCACGACGACTCCGAATCCATACCGGCCGTGTCATCGTCCTTCGAGGCTCATGGAGACATTACTGCGACCCTGCTTGCCAAATTCCACCTCCCAGAAATCCTCCTGAACCACGGGCCTTTGGCTATTCGTCATATTATGGGCTACCTGACGACTCAAGTACCCGGCTTTGCCGGCATTGCTCCAAACAAAGCACGAAGGTTGGTGGTTTCGGCATTACAGCGTGGGCAAGGACATGGTGCGGAAGGTGGTGGCCTCACCGGAGAGGTCGAGTTTGAGAAGGTTGGTTGGGGTCGGTGGGATGCAAAGCGAAGGGGTCAAGCCACACGCCCAGCTGCCGCTCGGTCAGTGTCCCGTGAGCGCCGCCCAGGCCCCTATCCAACCAGCATTCCTATCGGCAAGAACATGTCCTGGAACGCAAACCGCCCTCGACTCAATGCTCGTGCTGTTAGCAACGGCAACTCGGCCTCTTTCTCACATGATGACCGCGATGCGAATATGCCAGAGCATGAGGCGGATAAGATGTCTCTCGACTCTCTCGACGGGCCTGGCTCAGCTTCCTGCTCCGAGGCTCCCGACGCCGCCGACATCGACATGAACGATAACTCCGAAGATGAGACTGATGACGAAGACTGGGGAGCCGTCGGAGCCGCTGCTCTTCGAGCTGGTTCCTACTCTAGCCCAGCCGAGGCTCGTCGCGGTGCAGGCTACCCCTCTCATCGTGTATATAATACTGGAGGCTACCGATCCTTCCCAACGAACACTCGCATGCTTCGAGAGCCTAAACTCGACAACATCGACCTGGACGCCTTGGCCGCTTCCTCCGATGCGCAAGAGCGCGAGGCAATCCAAGCACTTCTACAACTTAAATCTGTATAATTTATCATGCATGGGTGGCGTTAGGGCAACAGCCGGTTTGAAACAATATGCATGTTGAAGGCTGGCCGGATTGGTTCTGGACTCTTACCATTGATCGATGCGGCGTTATTCCTGCTTTACTATCATCCGACATTTTTTAATGCGACATATCACGTCTTCGGCATTGCGGAGGGAACGGAATTTCCCGCGACATTTACTGTGGCAATGTTCCGACGTACTCAAATATTTTATCTCGAACATTCATCTATTTTCAGCATTTTCCCAACTCTGAGATGGGACATATCCTTCAGCATCGGGATCGGTTTGGAGTTATATCATTCTAATTTTTTTCAATATTCTACGAGATCACGAAGTTCAGCAGCTGGTGTTACTGCGATTCACTTCGTTGTGGCTCTAAAATCATTATTGACCTTGAGCCTGTGGTCACTCTCGTGCGCTCGGTCTCATGATTTATCCGCGGCCTCTTTCATCATGATATCCTATACCCTTTAGCACCTGTGTATACCCCCATCACGGCTTTATCTCTGCGTTTTTTTACGAGCATCCCCACTTCAACAACATTCGCGAGTTCGTCCGTATCAACTTTCACGGAGAACTTCGGGCATCTACAACAAAGATGCGATTCTAGTGCTCTTACGCACATTTATCACCACTTCTAATAATGAGCAAAATTTGGAGGAAAACAAGCAAATCAGACCAAGGCTGATGATGCGTGTTAGTTAGCATTGGTATGCGCCACCTGGATATTTTATAGAGCTGACTACCATACGATGGCGGTGGTAGCTGTCTAGCAAAATGCTAGACCTGAATGCACTCTTCTAGTCTGCCTTAATCTCTGCCCATCGTCTATTACTCAGGAACATGAGATTAACGGAGATAAGGTTCAGAGAGGGCGGAGGGATTTTTGGGAGATGGCCCATGATCGTAGCTTCGATGCTTGCTCCTAAGCCTGGAAATAAAAGCAACATTCATGCGTCCCCATACTCAGGTCTACTTCAAATGTGCCCGCCCAATGCTTGTTATGTGACGCCCACAGCCCTCCGATGCGTGTGATGCATAGTGATTCGTAACCCGTTAACATGTTATCTTTAGGCAGCCTCGAGCCAAGACGTAGCTACATGCATCTACAAAGTCAAACCAGCCAGCAGCCAGCAGCAATCCCGATCGAGATAAGGGTGAGTCGAAGACCAGCCATTATGATTGATAAATATGCTAACAACACTTCATCAGATGGGCGTGCACGTGGTTTTCTCCAGCAACTTTTGTAAAGCAATAATACGATTGAATAATCGTAAAGATGTGTTTAAAACGGCTCGGCCCGTTACAAGAACTCTGGTCAACTATCGTCTGATATCGTGACGGATGAGCCCTACCCTGTAGGTTGGCCAAGAGAGGGGAAAGAGTTCGAATTGACTTCAGAGGCACCGACGACAGCAGAAGCGTGGAATCGCCATAGTCTACTTGCTCCTACATCGGCTGAAAATGCGGTCTCCCAAATATTTCACAAATCTTATATTTGCACCATATCTCCGATATAGCTGAAAACTGCCCCCCACGAAGCACGAAGTGATCCAGGTCCCTATATTGTTTCCGAAGACTAGACCTTACTGCTTAAGTTACCGCTCCTCCTCTACATGATGAATATATAAAGCTCGTCATCCCCGGTCTTTCTCACAATGAATCCACCCTGCGAAACCAGATGCTGGCATCGTCGTCGCAGTTGTCCGCCGAACTTGAAGCCTTCTCGTGATCCTAGAGCCCAACCCTGTGGGCATAGCATGGCATCACATCGTTCCTCCCGTCAGCAAAATGTCGTACACCCACGCGAAGGTGCTAGTACGCAAGCGTACCAACATGTCCCGGCGTCACGCGCGCCGGCCGAGATGTACAACGACGGACTAGGTCAATATCCACGCTCGAACAACATGGTCCCGTGCTTTCGAAGTCATGGCAGAGCCCATAGGCGCCTCTTGGGGATTGGGCCGTACTGGAATCCTCCTCGCAATCCTCCCGCCGACACCACCCCGAAGGTTACTTGGTCCAAGGGGCCCAAGCTGACGGATTGCGCATGGATGCCTACCGACGATCTTCCTCCTCCTCCTCCTGCTTATAAGGCCGCTGATGTCGCCATACCCAGCATTGATACCAGCCCTTCGACCACTGTGTGTGAGGAGGAGCCCGAGTGGAGTTTCACCCCGCCCGTCGCCAACAAACGCCGCCGACCATGTCCGAGAGAAGCATGGTCATACGATAGTAAGGACTCTGTGAGTTCGTCGCGATACGTCGGACGTTCGAAGATAGCGGTGGCATCGCCGGGTAACACGCCTCATTCGGGGACGCCTCGTCCGGAGGATGTCACTGCACTGGTTCGCTATTGCAGCCCGCACGAATACAAAAAGCCGGAAGACTTCGGCTGGTCGGTCGAGCAGCCGGATATTTCCACGACGATGCGATACCGCAGATTGACGTACGGGTCACTGCCGTCGTCGTACTCGTCGTACACTAGCCAGCAGAGCGATCTCGAGCGTGAACTCGCTACCTGGGATCCATTCTGGGTCCATGGCGATGGCATCGACCACGAGTAGCCGGAGCGGATGGGTAGACGTGGTGCAGCGCGCCTGCGAACGTCACCTTACCTACCCACCGCCGGGGGTTCGTGCTAGAGGAACGTCGTTGTTGATTTTTACTTGATGGTATTCCGGCGTTCAGGAGGCGCATTGCGATATGGCTAGAGAATGGATAGACAAAATGACTAGAAAGCCATCCGGTGCGGTGCTCAGGAGCGCTCAGTGATGTTTAAATCTTCAAAAGGGAAAAAAGAATCTGCCGGGACGGAAAAAGCAGGTTACTATCATAGAATGGGCCGAAGGGTGACCTGTTAGCTCGAATGTCTCAAGATCTACTGCAAGCTTATTCAGATATGCTCAAATATAAAATAAGGATAGCCATGCTGACATTTCGTATGGTGGTATCGTCATTGAGTATCCTAACATTGTTGTCTTCACGTTTATAACGACAACACTGTTCTGTTCGTGACACTGTCTCATTTCGCTCTCGGCAAGTAGTAGGAATGAATGCATAATTAGTTATTACTTGAATTACCTAAGGGAAGGATGGGAGACCTGAAGTCATGAAGCAACACCCGGACTGATATGGAGTATATGTCAACTGGGTCCAAGCAAGTAAATACGTCTTGTAATGGCCCTAGCATTAAAGTTTATTAGATATATTATGTAGATTGCAACGTCACAGATCAATGTGTGCCTAGTCACAATGGATTATATATATGAGCCTGGGTTAAGTATGCCAACAGGTAACTATCTATCAGCGACGTCCATATGTCGTGTGCGTGGCCATATACATACATGCCTTTGGTTATCAGGAACCAACAACGTTAGCGTTTCCGTCATTCCACACCTATTATCCTAAGTATTGATTAGCTTCCTGCCGCCTACTTCCTCTCTCACTTGGAGCTAGAAATCGCAGCAACACAACACCTCCCTATCTATCTGCGTCTTCACTTAGAAGCCACATTTTAGAGCCGCCAGGGAAATTGACGAGTACTAGATCTATTAACTTATCTAGTAGTCTAATAATCATCAAAACTAGCTTATTCAAACTACCTGGAACATAACTTCTACCTCGGGACCCGTGACCAGCTCCAGGAGATCACCCGGCAAACAAAGACCTTAGCCATCTGCGATAGTGAGTTGTTGTACACAACGTGAGCTCAAAACCAACTCGGAGATCAATCCAAGATCAGATTCTGAGCTGGATACACAAACTACATTATATGCCTTGTCATTAACGTAATAAGTCTAGACATTCATACACATGGAGACCAGGTCATTCCTGTAAATTGATATTCATTTGGGTTACCCCTTTTTGATATTAAGAATGGAGAGATGTAGTTCCCATAAAATAGTTAATATACCATGCCCAACGCCAAACCGCAAATCAGACAAACAGGCACGACAACCATCGAATATCCATCAAGAAGACTGGCTTCCAGAATCAGAAGCTACCCGCTCAGTCCGCCACTTGTTTAACCGGCGAAGCGAAGCAAGTGTGTCCGGATGATCTTCCCCTATAACTCGACGTCGTGCTTCCACGCAGTTTTCCATAAACTGAATAGCATCATCTATGCGACCTTGGGATCTCCACGTGTAAGCCAGGTTGTTCATGCTTATTAGCGTATCAGGATGATCTGGCCCAAGTGTTGCTTTACGTGTATTTAGAACTTGTAGTTGTAGCAATTCGGCTTCTTTCCACCGCCCTTGGTCCCGGTACATTCTCGCCAGGTTGTTCATGCTTATTAGCGTATCAGGATGATCTGGCCCAAGCCTTGCTTTACGTGTGTCTAGAACTTGCACTTGTAGCAATTCGGCTTCTTTCCACCGCCCTTGGTTCCAGTATGTTAACGCTAAGTTGTTCATGCTTGTTAGCGTATCAGGATGATCTGGCCCAAGCGTTGCTTTATGTGTGTTTAGAACTTGCACTTCTAATAATTCGGCTTCTTTCCACCGCCCTTGGTTCCAGTATATTAACGCTAAGTTGTTCATGCTTGTTAGCGTATCAGGATGATCTGGTCTAAGCGTTGCTTTATGTGTGTTTAGAACTTGCACTTGTAGCAATTCGGCTTCCTTCCACCGCCCTTGGGCCCGGTATGTTAACGCTAAGTTGTTCATGCTTGTTAGCGTATTAGGATGATCTGGTCTAAGCGTTGCTTTATGTGTGTTTAGAACTTGCACTTGTAGCAATTCGGCTTCCTTCCACCGCCCTTGGGCCCGGTATGTTAACGCTAAGTTGTTCATGCTTGTTAGCGTATCAGGATGATCTGGTCTAAGCCTTGCTTTACGTGTGTCTAGAACTTGTAGTTGTAGCAATTCGGCTTCCTTCCACCGCCCTTGGTCCCAGTATGTTAACGCCAGGTTGCTCATAGTATATAGCGTATCGGAATGGTTAGGTCCTAGCACTTCTCTTTCTATATCTAGAGCTTTTGTTTCGAAATCCTCAGCAAGTTTCCACTGGCCTTGGATGCTGAAATACGCAGCGGCGTTATAGAGGAGCGACGCTCTTGCAATATTCTCGTCTCTTGATTCAACGCCTTCAAGCTTCAGCACAGCTTGTACATGCGGAAGATATGCAGTACACTTTTCCCGGCTTTCGTATCTTCCGAATGGGTAACAATGAGATACCGTTATGATAGCTTTCTCCACAAACTGATGCATTGTTTTTTTCGTGGTGAGCCATTTTTGCGCGACCAGTTGTATAAGACGGTGCAAATCTAAGCATTGACCTTTTCCTTCGGTTATTAGAGAATAAGCTTTAAGAACACCGATTGCCTTTGTAAGCTTTATATCCTCTATTGGTGGGTCGTTGTGATAGAATTCGGTAAAGTCGGAAATAAATTCCATTGGAATAGCTTGCCGGTCAAACAAGCTGATAAGTAGAAGAAGTTCACTTGCGAGTGGATTCTGTCGTTCGATTTGCTCGAATGAAAGTGTCCAGGTAGCAGCAACGGCGTGGATTGCATCTGAATCTCGCCCTACTGCAGCAAAATCCTCGCTGAGTAGACTGACGAAACCTTCGTCCCCTTGGTCGAGGAGTTGGAGATACTTTTCTACGGTTGTAGTATTTTCTTGTATGAATGCAGATGCTTGCGCGAGTGCAAGTGGCAGTTGTTCGAGCCGGCAAGATAGTGCTGATAATTCTTCCGTAGCAATAAGGTTATCGTCAAGAGATGCGCGAAGCAGTTGACAACACTCCACGTCTTTCATCTTATCAATCTCAATAAGGCTCGCTCCTGGCCCCCTAGTCAACCGTAGACCGACTTGTTTATTTTTAGTTGTGATAAGGACAGCGCCCTGTGAGCATTCAGGAATATACTGTCCGAGATAAATTTTGCTATCGGTGTTGGTAGTAGGCTCGGCTAGCCGATAGAATAACTGGGCGTCGTCTGCATTGTCGATAACCATAAGCCACCGACCCGAGTGCTTTTTTTCTAGCCATTTCTTCAACAGTGGCAATACGTCTGCCTTCGGATCGTCATAGCCCGGGACCTGGCATTTCTCGGCAATCTCTGCGTACGCTTGACGAAACCGATCAGTATTGCTAGCATGAACCCAGAAAATGGATATATCGGAAGCCGTGCTCTTCAGCCGGTAGATGTAAGCAAGTGCGATTTGGGTTTTCCTACGACGAATTAGTACATTGTTCTATTATTGAATCATTAACTGAAATCTCGTTACCCAATACCACCTAGACCGTAAAGCGCAATTCGGCGGTGCGGTTGGTTCGTACAAGGTTCTTGGTGGCTTAGCTGAGATTCCAACTGTTTAAGGATCTCTGATCGACCAACGAATTGGGGGTTACTACTATATGGTACAATAACTGTTGCTTTTAGTGTAAATGAAGGCTATTCGAAGGGTTTCTACATACATTGCGGTATAGAACTCTCCTCTCTATCTTGTCCTACTGGCGTGTTCTGCGATGCACCTGTAGTGCTGGAAGCAGATAGGGTCGCTTGGGGCGGTCTCGTCGCGGCTATCTCTTTGATCCACCTATCGAGCTCCCCATAGATAGATACGAATCCTTCGTCGCCTGCCGTCTCAAATCGGCACATATCCATATGGTTCTTACGGATTCCGATGAAATTGTATGGGTGAATAATTGCCGACTCTTGAGGTACAACCTATTAACTCGTAAGTGGGTGCAACCGGGGCGACACTCTTCTGACTCACGAAGCCGACTGCTTGTAGAGGTAGTTCCTCGTAAAAGCAAGTGATTTCGATTAGCTCGAGTCCCTCTGCACTACGCGCTTGAATCATAGTATGAAACCCTTCCTGAATTCGTGCAAGGACCTCGGAATCCCTACGAAGGACTTCGAGTATCTTCTTATTCATCCGTTTCACGACACCGATATGTATGGACAGTCGCTCGGCCCATACCGCTAGACTGGAGCCATTATGTGGTGTTCCGATGAAGACGATACCCCGAACCGATCGCAAAATACTCTTGAATCGTAGCTCTGTTCGTTCCCGGGCCTTTGACAGGGCCTAGTTAAATCTGTTAGCCTCGACCGCTTAAGACAGTATTAGATAACCTATACATCTTTACAAACTAATCCACCCAGACTATGACAGACAAATATGATCGGATGCTCGTTCTATAGTATATACATCAGCAATCTCCTTCAACAGCTGCCTTACTACTTTACAGCCTACTCACAGGATCTTGTTTTTCCTGCCGGTAATGTGCAAGGGAGTTGAGTAGATTAGACGAGTGGTTTCTGATCCGATTCTGCGAGACAACGGTCTTCCAATCCGCAACGTATGCGTCGTAGCCGAAAGTAAGGATACGTGCAGTTGTGAGCTTAGATGCTAGGAGAGTCTTGGGCCAAGGTTCGGAAGCGTTTTTCGCGGTCCACGTCCGTTCGCGATCGCCCGTTAAGCCGTGAATAAAAACAATACTATAATAGCATGATACAACTAATCAGTATATGTTCATAGTGTTCATAAGTTCACTTAACCGCAAGCCATATACATACTCAACAGTGCTCCCTGCTGGTGGACAATAGAGTTCCTTGATGCCCGAAGGGAAGGCTTTCGGATCAGGTTGTGACGGGTTGTCGCTCTTGGCCCTAGCCCTTCGTCTCCAGGGAAATAGTGGCATACTGAGCGAACACTAACTACTATAGTTTACTCAATGGCCGTCACTGAATAAACAAGAGTTGACAGGAGTCTAATCGACAGACGAGGAGGTATAGTTGCATACGAAGCCTCGCAAGGTAGGATGCGCATTTTCATGCAGTCATGCATTCAGCCACCAGGCGCCTAACTACATATCTCTTACACTCTGAGCTTGTAAGAGTCAGCCTAACACTTGGTCTCAAAACAAATAAGAGAACATGGGAAAGGTCAGTTTAACAGCAATCAGATAAAAGCTTATTTTGGGTTTGTTACCTTTTTCTGTCCCTTTACTTTGCTGATAAGGGGGAACACAGCTATTCCATTCAATGTTCCTCCAATTCATAAACTCTAGTTCTTGCTGGGGCGTTATTCATGATAGTTCAGGCTCTCGGGAATTCTTTAGTGGCGTCTTCCAGGTTCTATCTACCCCTCTCCTCTCGGTTTTGGTTCCTGTATCTGTAGATAGCTTTCTGTCTATGCAATTGATCGCAATGGGAAACTATGTTGCATCGAATCCTGCAAGTCTTGCCTGAAATGTACACATAACCTGCCATTGGGCCCCTTTAGCGATCGTTTTGGCGCCCCCATTGGCCTACAACTTTGTGGCTTGCAACTCTTCGAATGGCTGAAACGATAAAGGCAATAGGTATGCTCGGTCGCTTTACACCTGTTGAAGGTAGGTTGGGAGTTGTTTTCAGACCCTTATAAATATAGAACTTATAGAATAAGCGCAAAGTCAAAGTTACGTTGTCTATTATCTTCGTAAGCAGAAAACTTAAGGCCGTACTCGGATAGAGAACTTCGCACAGCAAGGCTTTTCGTTTGATGAGAGCGAGTCTGGCACTATCTAGACATCATTAATACCACTATCTCCAAGAGTCGCGAGGAAGGACCTGACTTTTATGGGGATTGTTTGACAAAACAAGTAAAGGGGTCACTATTGAAGAGCTACCGTTGTCCCATATCAATAACGCTGTCAGCTTTTGGCCTGTTTGCTGATCTATAGATCGAGATTCTTTGAAGTCATGAGCTTCAGAGGCGTACATGGGTAAGAGTCTGTAGTCACCCATCACTACGCGTTAACCTTCTACCGAGTATAACGTGGTTAGATCTAATGCGATGTGTTTATTGATTCGCAGATAGCTGACACAGTTTGTAGTGCACGGGGTTGAAGAATACTACTTCGGCCGTAGGTTGGTTTAGATCTGCTACGATGACGATGATTAATAATCTACGCGATCAATTGCTAGGAAATGGATATACCTATGCACACGAGATAGCTGTACCTATTGAATAAGTTTGACAATTCTAGTTACGATGGGCGGCGTCCAATGAGTGTTGATAGCCATTGGGGTGATCGAAGAAAAGCCGCCTGCCGTTTCCCCAAGATACCATAGTGCCGACCGGCAATGATTCTTACCAGCTAGTTGAGTGCTTTACAAGTCTCATTTCTACCAGCCGTTGCTCATTGGGGAGTTGGACCCAATCAAAAGTTCAGGTTCAGAGAGACAGTTCCTTCAGGTATATCCGTAGGAAGGGAAGTGAAACAGTGCATAGTAGGGCTCATCACGAGATGTCAACTTGTCAACGTATCCACTACAATTAGAGTGTTTCTATGAGTTTTAGTGTTCGCATAGGAGGACAGGATAGATGATTGTGAGGACTAAATCCTCTCGGAATAGGGGTGAGAAGGAGCAGTATTCGGCGGCTCTCTACTATTCGGGATTGTTCCTCTAGCGAAGATAATAAGCGTAATTGAATGGTATATAGTCTTTGATGACGCTTTCGATGAAAGCTCTACATTCGCGTGGAAAACCTGCAAGCCATTTCGTCGTATGCGACCCTACAGGCAGATTCTTCATCGCAGTTTATCAAGGGCTCCGATGCCTATGGCAGCCGCAGTTGAAAGGCACAGCACTGGCAATTGGTTGATAGGTAATAGGCCCTGTGCATGACAACTCTGATAGATGAATATGTCTAACCTAGGAGGTGCATTATATGACAATGCTGATGATGCAAGTGACGAGTCAGGTGAGCTGGTTGGTGTGAACATCAGTCAGCTGGTACTGAAATGGCCCCCTGGGAATTTTAAAATCCTTCTTGTCTGATGGCTTTGAGCGTCGCACAGATAATAAATGACATTGTTTGGATATGCATATCGACTTGTCAGATGTTCCCCAATAGGAACCTGATTGAGATGATAATTTCACTTCTAAGTATAGCGATAATGTTGGCATGGGGAGTAAACTATACTAAAAAAAGGCTCTCAACAGCTTCCTGACAGATTTGCTCGGACTTGCCAGTGAATATTTGCCGGTAAGTCAGGTTTGCCTTGAAGTCCGAAAATTGGGTGGTCCGATGACCCAGTAATTGTGGCAATAGTTACAATATTACGTATCTGGTTCAAAGAATCAGAATGACGCACGCGAATCCCAAAATGCTACCTTTAGTACTCGTGCCATTGATACCATACAGCCGTACGGGTAAAACATTCGCAGTAAATCAATGAGATATATATTTCCTTCAACATGTTCGGAGGTCCGGCAATAATTAAGGTAATCGTCCACTATAACATCGTCTTAGTAATGAAGTCAAGAACCATGTAACCCGGAATTACGGCGGCTACTCGAATTGCGTCTTAGCCCAGATAAATGTTGTTAAAAAAGGGGCGTTTAGCGCCTACGTCGACTTATGCCATCTACTGTCAAGCAGTCAAGTTGTCAAGCGGACAAAGGCCAAGAGCTTGGCGGGCGGAGAGGAATACCAAGGCTTGGCCACTGGCGGAGTTGATGACTGTGATAAACTCCAAGAACCCAAGACTCTGCCCAAGACTCTGATGCCAGATTGCTGGATGTACAGTAGGTACCATGACAAGCATACCAAGATTTGCTCCGCCGTCAACCTACCTCGGTAGCGTGCCGTGTAATGCCTATTGAGGAACGGACTGTTTCCGGAAGGGCAGGCAGCGTAAAAACAAAAAGGGTGTAAAGCAGCTCATGTGATAATGATAATAGAAAAGGCGGAGCGAACTCGGCATTTTGATTATTATCTGGATTCAGGATTGATGCGTCAGGCAAAGTAATAATATCCAGTGAATTCTGGGACCACAAATGCTGGCGTTGTGCATGCAACAAAATCCTGTGTTTGACCGGCTAGAAGCATGAAATAAAATCAAACAAACAAACAAAAATATGCAGGAACCCCTCATTACGAAGCTTACTGTGTTCCGTGTATATTACACACGTACGCTTCGTAATTCTTGAAATAATATGACCATGGTAAAAGGAAGTAGGCAATCCCATCAGCTACGACCGTGCAATAGACCAGTTCGCATTTGATCGTGTACGAGTATGGCACGATGCAAGATGCCAAGACAGCCAAGAGAAGAGCCAAGAAATCCAAGACTAATGCCAAGGAGGGCGCAGTTAGAGACTCGGCAAAGGAGCACCCGGAAAGCCAAGAAATCTCCTCTGTTACCAAGGCCTCGGCGAAGTCTGGGCGAAGTCTGGGCAGATGTCGCAGCAAAAGGGTTTAGGCGGGCTGGACATCAGCAGCATTAAGGTGGGAGAGAGTAAAATGAGAGGAGAATCAGTTGGGTTGTGACACATCTGGCTGTCATACCCACGAGCGGCCAGCAGGGACAAGCATTAAGACAATCGCTAATTGCCAAGACACGCCAAGCACACGCCAAGAGCTTATCTCTGTCTTGGCACTCTTGGCAACCTTGTCTCTGAGGAGAGGGGAAGACTTGGCTCTTGGCCAGGGCTGCTACTGCCTGTGAGGTACCCCACTGAAGCCAGTACTCGACTTACTTGGACCCCTCCACAGCGCCCAATCAAACTGAAGATTGTGCTACACCCCGACGACGACAGACCCATTGCCAAGAGTTTCCGCCTGCCCATCGCCAAGGTCTAGCTACCATAATCAGGAGCAGCAAGAGCGCCCGATTTACATAAACTGTGTGTTCGCCCGCCAGATGCCAATTTGTTTAAGTTCGTTTCTTCTTTGTTTGGGAAAGTTTTCTACTACATGTCCTGAGGAATTTTTTTGTTCTTGGTCTCATGTTCATTACCAAACTTTAACGATTGCCAAGCTGTATCCTCCAGTCTCGCAGTGATTGGAGGCACTATTTTTACCTACTATTACATTCGATTCGGCTTAGTCTCGTCTCTACCAAGGTCTTGGTATTGAGCCGGTGCGGAAAAACCGTATACCCGAACAACAACCAACGCACGTGACGCAGCCTGCATCACTGGTCTTGGCCTCGACCCCTGTTAAAGCTTCTAGAGGAGAGAATGTCTGCGGCACCCGAGAGCAACCCGGTTCCATCCGGTGGTGATAGCTCCACCTCTAACGATGGCACAACGCCGGCCTCTTCCACCTCAACGGCTCCTACCTCGCAGTCCAGTGCACCCGCCCCGGATGACTCTCTGACGTGCAAATGGTCTAACTGCAGTGAGAAGTTCACCTCGGCGGAGACCCTCTATGTAAGGATTTCCTTCGCTAATTTGCCCTGGAAATATCAACTGGGTATACTGCGATATCATGTACAATTGTAGCTGATTCTCGACCAGGAACATATCTGCGAAAAGCATGTTGGGCGGAAAAGCACCAATAATCTAAACCTGCAGTGTCAGTGGGCACAATGCCGAATCACAACTGTCAAACGCGACCACATTACGTCGCATATCAGAGTTCATGTGCCCCTTAAGCCTCACAAATGCGACTTCTGCGGTAAATCATTCAAGCGGCCTCAAGATCTCAAGAAGCATGTGAAGGTATGCCTTCTCATCTACTCTACCCCAAATTTCCATCCGTTGCTTTGGCTAGAAAAGGCCATTGTAGTATTGCCTACTAATACAAAATAATCTAGACTCACGCTGACGACTCTGTTCTGGTCCGATCCCCAGACCAGCATGGCGGCTTAAACGGCACTTACAGAGCACCTGGAAAAGGTAAGATATTGGCTCGGTTCAAACCCGGTAATTTTCCTTAACGAGGCTAATTCCGCCTCCTAGCACCTTCTAGCTACTATGATCACAATGGCCAGATGCGTACTAACTCGGCCGCGTTTGGTCAGCCGCCTCATCCAGCCGGTCATACTAGTAGCTACTACCAGCACCATCATGCGCCTCCCCCCTCATTCGGTGGTACTCCTATGTACTATCAGCCCATGGGTGGGCGAGGTGATCATATGGGGTATCAGGCTGCTACGGGCTATGATACTCGCAAGAGATCTTACGAGGCCATGCACGAGTTTTTCAATGATACTAAGCGCCGCCAACTCGATCCTACGTCATACCAGCAAGTGAGCCAAAGACTTGTTCCTCTTCATGGCGCGCTGCCCATTCATGCTCACTCAATGGGTGCGGAGTATCTCCCTGCCCCTCCTGTTGTATCGGTGGATGGTCATGGTGCTCATGCTCCTTACCAGCACTACGCACTGCCTCCCATGCCGGAATTACGGACTAAAAACGACTTATTACGCATGGACGAAGTGCTAGAGCAGATGCAAAGCACCATATACGAGAGCTCCAATTCGCCCTATATCCCAATCAACATGCGACATAGCCATTCCCCACCGCATTCAGCCGCTCAGAGTCAGTCTGCCATGGGGGCTCATGCATACTCGGCGGCTCATGTGGCTTCGCCTTTGACTGCTGTTTCGTCGACACATTCCACTGGCACACCAGCCGCCACGCCACCGTCCAGTTCTGTGTCATACACTTCTGACCACTCCCCCAGTGCTTCCTCGGCTAGATTCTCTCCATCATCTCGCCACAGTTCAACAGCATCAGCATTATACCCAACGCTCCCTGCCGTGACCTCAGGTTATCCTGGTCAGTCCGCTACGTCGACGTTGGGTCCTAGCTTCGACAGGGACCCTAGTCGTCGTTACTCAGGCAGCATGCTCCAACGGGCAAGTGCAGGCCCGCGACCGGCCGTCGATCGCGACGGCTCGCGCACACCTAAGGCTGAGTCAGCAATCTCCGCAGTCAGCTCTCCGTCGGCTGAATCTGAGCGAAGCTCAGAGGCCCGGGAGCGCGAGGACGAAGCCTACGAGATCTGGTTGGAGAACGTTCGCACCATTGAGTACCTCAGAGAGTACGTGAACGAGCGCCTCCGACGCAAGGAATTTGAAGCTGGTAGCCCTGGTTCTAGTTCGTCCATGGAAGCCGATTCACCTGTCCGCCCCCCTTCTCAGCCAGCGTACCCTGCCCTCCCTCTTTGATTTTCTTCATCTTCCAGTTTGTCGCAACTTCCAGCACTTTTTTTTTTGAAGCACGTGATGCCCGGACTCTGCTGTTTGAGGATTTGTATTAAACAAGGATGAGAAAATGTTGTGTATAATGACCTACTCACACGTAAGTTTTACGGTGGGATCTCCAAGTTTCACATCGCGATCCAGGTGGTTGTATCGTTGAAGCTACATGAATGGTGTTGGAGCTCGGAGATGTGGGTAGCGATCGCCTCTCTGTTTACCATATCAAAATGAATATTCTTGTTGACAGTAGACATTGATTACCTTGGTGCTTCCCGTGACTTGTCAACCCTTGCTTCAAGTTGAGTCTAACATATCTTTACCTTGAAGCCTATACTTTGTAGTGATGCTACCGTGATGCACTATCTGAAAGTAATTGATATAATATTTGAGCTGCTGGCTCGGACCAGAGGGTTAAATTTAAGCATAAGACATGATTATGACGGTCACACGCCTTTCTATGTTTCACAGACATTTAAATTTCTAATCGCAGTTACTCTTCTTACATGTCGGCATCTCATCAAGTGGTGAAAGTTGGAGTATAGTGGGGTCACAGTGATGGTTGCTGTGGGGATGGAGCCCAGCGCACCATGACGCCTATCACTTCAACGCGCAAGAGCGCCACGACCATCACATCTCAGCTTTCTGTAAACACTTTAATTTTGTGACAGTATTCGTTGTCTCAGAAGTACTCTTTCGTTTGAGCCGCAAACCGAACATTTTACAGAGTCATATACTCCAAATTGCAGCGTTCCTCCCTACATTCTGCGTCTGTTTACACCTGTTCAGATCTAACGTCTCGGCTCCCTTACTGGGATACCAAGTCGCGACAATGGTGCGTAGCGTAAAACCCACTGTTTCAATCCGCAGGACACTAAGAAGAAGGGAAAGGCCGACTACCGGTATCAGGGTTTCGAGTCTAATGCCAGTCTCCAGGCCATGCCAGCCGGATACAAGCCCTCCCCCCTGGGCTACAACTCGCCGCGAAACTCTCCCTTCCGTCGAGCAGAGTCGCCTTCTTCGCCGTCTCTAGGCAGCCGACAGATCACACCGACGCCCTCACCCACGAAAGGCGCCAGCTTATTCACGCCCTCGAGATTCACGGGTCCCCCGACGCCGACGAGGACGCAGGAGAGCGAGAATCGGACGACACCGCGCAGATTCACTCCCGCTGAGAATATGGACTCGTCGTCGCAGCCCCTGGGCTCCCCGGCTCATATCGTCTCGCCCGTGCCTGCGGCGTCACATCTACCTGTCGGTCACGGTACCGCTTTGTCTCAGCTGCAGCCTGCGCAGGTCCGCTTGCTTCGCGATGGCTTCCAGATCATGGATAGGGACAGTGATGGAGTTGTGAACAGGGAGGACGTAGTGGAAATGTTGACACAACTGGGTGCGCACTCGCAATTCTATTTTTTAATTGTAGTTGCAACGAGGAAGGATGAAACGCTGACATTTGCCCGCTTCTTCACCCGCTACAGGCCTTCCAGCAAACCCTTCAGATATATCCCAGTTCTTCCCTCCCGGAGGACCCCAGACTCTAACGCTCGCCGCATTCCTAAACTCGATCGCGACATCACTAGCTGCGCTTTCGTCCGCCTCAGAATTATTATCTGCATTCTCGGCGTTCGACGACGACGATAGTGGACAGGTTGACCTCAACGAACTCCGCGACGCCCTGTTACGTACTGCGCCCGAGCCCGGCGAGCGCGCGCTAACACCTGCCGAAGTCGACAAGATCATTGCCAGTTTCAGTGGGCGCAGGGCATTCAGCAAAAGTAGCATGGGGGGTGGCTTGGGAGGCGCGAGGCGCGGCGAGGTGTTTCGGTATCAGGAGTTTGTGAATTCTATTATGGGTGGTAATAGCGCTTCAGAGCCTAACGCCAACGAAAATTCGGAGGAATGAAAGGGTTTCTGGAGTTGGAGAGTGTGAATATTGGATACGGAAACAAACAGACTGAGCGAGCAAAGTCATGAAGAGTATGCATGGTTGGGCCATGGGTTATTAATGGATTGGGATTGCGGTTATAGGCATCTTTCTAGGCGTCCTGTGTTTATGGTATGGTATAATATCATGGTCATGAGCTGCGAAAGGCATGAGTGAATTATATTTCTGAAGATTTTCCGGTCATTGATCTTGTCTATCAAATTACTGTTCTCTATTCATGTGGACGTGACATTGAGAGGAGTTCGGTATCTGCCTTTAACCACCTTGCATAGAAAGTCATTCTTTCTCCTCAAAGTCTATTTCGCAATATGTTTTGTATGCCTCTTGAGTCTCGTTAGAATCAATTTCCATTATCCCAAGCAAGATATTAACAAATATTGGCTTGGGTAGCTGCTTCATGATAGATAGCATCAGCACTGTCATTTTGCTGATGAATTGTTGAGGAAGTAGTCTAGGCCCCTATGTTGACATGTTAACAGCATACGAATACTGCTGTAAGCTGCGAGGCATCATTGATGCGGATAGAAAATAGCTCTTAAGTTTTTGTCTTTCGTCCTTTTCATCCAAACCGACACCTATATGAAAAGCCTGTATAGGGGTTCAATAACAATCTGTATTATTACAACACTATAAGCATAGTATTACTTATATACCGGTTCATAATATTGTGCCACCCGAGAGAACGGTTCGAAGCCGCACTACATGGATGTTTATGATCTAGCGGTATGAATACCTACCTCTATGACGTCTGTCGTCCCTTATCGGAATCGATAAGGGTCCAGAGCACAGAATGGGTATAGATATTTACTGAGTGTGCGGGACTGGTGGGGATATATCATTCTACTTGGATTCTGAAGCTGGACAAACGTCCAAATGTTTGTTTACATTGTATATAATAAAATTTGAGTTTCAGATTCGAAGCTGATTGTCAAACAAGCAGAAGAGATCGACGTAAACGCAAATTGCCTCTTCTGGTGCCTACCCTGCCGTCATCAATTTTTTAATCTTTCCCCACGAACCCACAGAAGGTTCGAGAATCTACTTGTACATCTCCTGACATAATTTGTGCTCGGGTGGCTGGAGAAGGCGTCGAGTGCGGAAGCGGACAGGGGCCGGCGAAGTCTAGCGAGGTCGAACGACCTATTGGGAGCAGCGGTTGAGTGCCGCTGTCGGAACGAGCTAGGAATACACCAGCCCCTGTCCCTGCCTGTCACGCCCATCTGTCTGCAAAGTCTAAAGGTTGTTCATCTCGGATGCAAGGGTTGCTTGACCGTTTCTGTTGTGACACCATACTGATAGTGTCGTAGTAATGATGGAAATTGTATATTCACATTCAGCCTCTTCAATTTTACACGGAGGCTGGCTGAAGTCACCCCTCGTGATCGCGGTGATGTGCGCGTCGCAGTTGACTGTTCTTGGAGGATAACTGCCAGCGAATACAAACGCAAAGCGATGTAAACAAGCAGGGTGACTGTCCCTCCATTGGCTATCGCATCCTCTAAAGTATGGATATTGGACAGTCGTCATTCGCTGTAGGGGGCTGAGACAGGGGCTCTGGGCAGGTAGACTGAACTTAAGCTCGCCGCCATCTCTGGCCCACTGGTCAAGTACTGAAGACCTCTGTGAGCAAGGTTGCCCGCGTGTTAACGGACCCTGCGGGCTATTTCTCCAAATTTCACAAAAAATTTCCCAATCCCCAGTGGTCTACCTCCCAGCCTGACGATTTTATACACGAATGGCTCTGCTGTCATCCCGCCTATCATATTCTGCTTTTGTGCAAGTTCGTGCTAGTAGCAATTGTGTATGTGTATACTACCTATGCTCTGTCCCCTGTGCCCCATGTTGTGCTGGCTGGCTGTGCTTGTAGCTTGTACTGTAGATTATACTATTTGTTGCTTTTGTGTTCTGTCGACTTTCCTCGGCGGGCTGATAAATCGTTTGCCTAGTCTGCTTTCCCTTCGTCACTTTCCCATTCCCTCTAGCAAGGAAAACTGTCTCGGCTACCGCCTCTCTTCTACTCGAAGAATACTCCCCGTCCCACAACATTCCTTGGGCTATCTCAATGAGATTCCATCCTTGCTCCCTTTTCCCTCTGCACGCATGAATTCGTATCTGCCTATCTAGCGCAAAGAAGTCGTAGGGCGGAACCGACTATTTCGACCCGCGATCGGACCATACCGCAGTTGACCAAGACCCCTCGGACTTGATCACACAACCAAGGTCGTTTGCTTGCTGTCACTCACGTACGAGGCTGTTGGTTTGTGGTACAGCAAGGCGAACAGATTAAGACAAAACCGTCGGCCACCAGTCGAGGTTGTTTCACAAGAGAGTTAGTGAGCGGACAACACTTAAATTTCAGGCTATCTTTAATTGCCCTCGGCGCCAGCTGTTCTCTTCTGGATATCATTTTTTGTTTGTCTTTCCTTTCTTGGCTTCTGAATTCTGCGACCTGCATGAAGGACGCACTTCAAAACTTTGTTTGTTGAGAAGTACAAACACTTCTGGAATTTTCCTGTTGCCTCACCACATCCCTTAGCATCGCTATTGCAGTGCCATAGTAGGTAGCTTGGGGGCCTTTACAGGGATTACGGCTGCTTGCACCAAGAGCCGCGTTTTGACGGCGGCCATTTACACTGCACCGACCCCTACAGGGCCAGCCAAGAAGGCGCAAACTGCATCCTCTGCAGGCGGCGCATCTTAGGTAATCCCTCCCTCTCTCAGGCGGCCCGTTTGGTGGTGGTGGAGTGGACACCGCTATAACCCGGCTTTTTTTAGCACGCTTTGGCTCGCTGTCTAGCACCTTATCTTTTTTTCCCGCTTCCCGATCCGCGGTGAAATCTTAAATATTCTATTTCCAAATGAAGGGCCTCTTCAACTCTAAAAAGTCCAGTAAGAAGCAGCCTTCCGGCGACGAAACCGATCCTCCGCCTCTCTCGCCACAACACGCCCACCCTCACCAGAGCCGCCCATCGCTGTCGCAGTCACCGTCCCACGCTGCGCCGCCGCGGTCGGAGCCTGTGTCGCCGGTCAAGTCCTCACCGAGCTCGTCTAAGTCACCCACTAAGAAATCTTCGCGCCCCGCATCGCCTGGCCGTACACAGCGCGAACCGCAGAAATCGAGGTCATCCCGCCCCTTTGGGAGGTACGACTCACGGAGAGCCAAAATCGACCCCAATACCCATCCCCTCAATCTTCCCCCGGACGAGATCAAGCGTCTGTCAGCTCTCTCCGCCATGAGTGATAGAAGCTCTTTCGACAAGATGGATGTCGACAAGGAGAACTCGGCCCAGCCTCCTTCCTCTCCACCGCCGCCCCAGCAACAGAAGTCCTTTACTGTGCCCATCAACTCGCCCGTAAATGGATCCAAGCCCGAGACCAACGGCGAGGGACCAGCACCGCCTCCACACCGGTCGAACCCCTCGAGTCCCATACCGAGCGAATCCGAGCAGGCCGAGAATTACAAGTCCCTAGGCAACAAATCGTTCAAGGACAGGCAGTATAAAAAGGCCATCAAGGAATATTCTCAAGGTACGGTGCCGTGGTGCTGATTTGTAGGACATGTGACTAACTCATAATTCAGCTATCGAGTTGATGCCGAATTCACCTACGTATCTCAGTAATCGTGCTGCGGCTTACATGTCAGACGGCCAATACGATGCCGCCCTGGAGGATTGTTCCCGAGCCGTTGATCTTGACCCCCAGAACCCGAAATTCTTGCTCCGGCTTGCTCGGATCTACACAAATTTAGGGCGTCCTGACGAGGCTATCACAACCTTCAGTCGCATCCACCCTCCGCCTTCGGCTAAGGACATGATTGCCGCTAAGGAAATGCAGCATCACATGAAAGCCGCCCAGGACGCCCTTAATAGCGGCACCAGTGGATCAATGGTCTTGCATGCGATTGACCAGGCTGAGAAATTACTAGCACCGGGCGCCACCAGGCCTCGCAAATGGCAACTTATGAGGGGCAATGCGTATCTGAAGATGGGCGGTGTCAACTCTCTGGGCGAAGCGCAAAACGTGGCTATGTCCCTGCTGAGGCAAAATAGCCAGGACCCAGAGGCTTTGGTACTCAGGGGACGTGCACTATACGCACAGGGCGAGAATGAAAAGGCAATCCAGCACTTCCGAAAAGCTCTTAGCGGTGACCCTGACTTTAGGGACGCCGTGAAATGGCTGAGGATAGTGCAGAAGCTGGATCGAATGAAGGAGGAGGGGAATGCGGACTACAAAGCTGGACGCTGGCAGGCTGCCTTTGATAAGTATAGCTCAGCTTTGGACATCGACCCCGGCAACCGAGGCACCAACTCGAAGCTCTTGCAGAACCGAGCCCTGTGTAGACTGAAGTTGAGAGACTACGATGGAGCAATTACCGATTGCGAGCGTGCGATCAGCCTCGATCCTTCTTACATGAAGGCCCGGAAGACCAAGGCCAATGCTCTAGGGCAAGCCGAGAGATGGGAAGATGCCGTTCGTGAGTGGAAGAAGATTCAGGAGCTCGACCCCGAAGACCGAACTATCATAAAGGAGATTCGGAGGGCCGAATTGGAGCTGAAGAAGAGCCAACGAAAGGATTACTACAAGATCCTGGGTGTCGCCAAGGATGCTGACGATAACACGATTAAGAAGGCGTACCGCAAGTTGGCTATTATCCACCATCCTGACAAGAACCGGGACGACGAGGGGGCCGCTGAACGCTTCAAGGACATCGGAGAAGCCTACGAGACCTTGAGTGACCCTCAGTACGTACTTGACAAAATTACGCTGTTGAATGTGCTTTTGCTAACCGATCTTAGAAAACGTGCCCGATATGACAGCGGCGAAGACCTCATTGACCCCTCTGAGATGTTTGGTGGGGGCGGTGGTATGGCTGGTGGAATTGACCCCGAAATCCTGTTCAGTATGATGAACGGAGGCGCTGCTTTTGGAGGCGGCGGTGGCGGCGGCGGTTTCCCCGGCGGTGGCTTCCCCGGCGGCGGCTTCGGTGGTGGTCGCCAGCGAGCGCAGGGCTTCCCAGGCGGATTCCATTTCGGTTGACAATCAGAGCCCAGCGAGAACGAGTACGAATATGGGGACCAGGAGGACTATAATTCGGATCATGATGACTACGAAGGGGATGACGGTGGGTACGACGGGCGAGCTCCCCATGGCTTTACTCGTGGTGCGAACATAGAGAACACAATCGCTCGGTTCCGATGGGGCGTAATGGCGATGGCGGGCGCATTCATCTTTCTCCCGCTCGAGCTCGCAACGACGCTCCTTGTGTTGTATATCAGTGTCGTGTTTGCGAAATCATCGGGCATTACACTTGGCATCCTGTAACGACTGGACTTCTGGGAATTAGATCCTCCATCATTGCAGGCGTTAGATAGACGACAGGTTTCACAGAGTAGGATTCCCGTACCGGGAAAGCGACAAGACTTGTGCGCAGAGAGAGAGAGACACCCGAAGCGAGGGTGATTCCTGTGCCTTGAATATTTGTTGGAGATCTGCATATAGAAATGACAGCAATATTGTGATTCTAGTTACTATCTACACTATTCCTACTTTGTGTGGTACATGTGACCGATGACCTCGATTCCACCTTTACATAACGATATTTGTATAAGGAAAGACACCAAGGGTAGCATTACGATCCGACATCCAGGCCATTCTTTCCCATTGCATTGCTTTTCTGAGCTACCTACTATAGATCGCTTTTCTTATATGTATTAGCTTTCGGGGACCATATAAACGGATGCCGGCAATTAAGGTTGGCGGGGAGCTCCATGATGAGCAAGCACACTACAGTAGCTAAGCTACCTAGCTCGGAGTCCCGACTTAGATCTAGCCAAGACCATACTTTGCTCCAACAGCTCACCAAGCTTAACGACAACAAGTAAAAAACAGCTTCCCGGCCTTCACTTGTCTGATCCTAATTCTCACTCAGCTTGATATTGTCCATATTCCTTATAGATAGGCGCCAGCGCTCCCCTCAACAATCTCCGATCGTCGACAGCGAGCTATACTTGCGTTCTTCCCGTCTTCTCCGAACAACCATTGAACGTCCCCGAGGGCCCGCGCCACAGTGCGTCCAGTTCAGGCAGACAGGGAGCAAGAATATAATAATAGCAAGAAAGAGAAATAGCGAAGAAGAAGACAGGATAGTTAAGGGCGACAGGAACAGCAAAACACCATGGCGCCCTTCCGAGGACCAGGACCAGGACCAGGGCCGGTGACGTCGCGGTTCTTGCCCTTCAGCCCCTCGACGACGCCGCTCCAGGCCGCGACATACCTGCTCGGCATCTCGCTCTTCAGCATCTCGTTCCTCGTCTTCCTCAACAGTGCCGTCAGCTTCGTTATCACGGACTTGCTGGGCGTCAAGAAGGGCGTGGGCGACATCGTCGGCACGCTCGGGTTCGCCGACGAGCTCGTCGCCCTCGTCGCCTGCCCTCTCTGGGGTCTTTTAAGTGATCGCCTCGGCGTGCGCTGGGTCGCCGTCCTCGGCTATACTGTTATTGCCGTCAGCTTGGTCGTCTTCGTCCAGTGCCGGAATGTGTACCCCGCCCTCATCCTCGCGCGTATCTTGTTCGCCGTCGGCGCTACGGCTGCTGCTACTATGGTCACTGCTGTGCTACCTGTGTTGACGGGCGATGACGATGCGGAGGAAATCAGGAAGATGGATGCTGAGATTGGTGGGGGAATTCTTAGTGGGGAGGAGGCGAGGGCTGAGCTTGATGCTGATGCTGGGAATGCGAATGCGAACCCTAGGAGACAAGTGTCGCATGTCCCCCGCGGTAGTATCGCTGTTAGCATGGAGAGCGATGTCACGATCACGCCGGAGCGGTTCCAATCCGAGAGCGAAGGTCCAGGTCCCGCGCGGCGCGGAAGTAGTGCAAGTCAGGCGTTCTCTTCGCAACGCGACTCCTCTGAAGCGGATACGAAGGGCAGAAAACCCTCTGCACTCGCCGGATTCGTGGGGCTATTCACGGGCTGTGGTGCGCTCGTGGCCCTGGTTCTATTCTTACCTCTACCCGCGCAGTTCTCCAAGAAAGAAGGTGTCACTCCCGCTCGCGCGATCACGGACAGCTTCTACGTCGTGGCGACCGTCGCGCTCGCCGTGGCCATATTCGTATTCTTCGGCTTGCGCGGACTGAAAGGCGAGGAAGCCAAGGGCTGGCGAATGCTGCTCGGCCTCAAGGACCGAGAATCCTCCAGTGCCCAAGACGGCGCCGCGCAAACCCACACGAGTCTCAACGGAAAGCGAAGCCACGCCGATAAACCACTACCGTACCACCACCTTCTACTCTCATCTCTCCGTCTCGGCGCGACAGACCCGCACATCGCACTGGGATATCTCGGCGGCTTCGTCGCGCGCGCCAGCACAGTCGCCATCTCGCTCTTCCTACCCCTATATGTCAACGCATACTTCATGTCTCACGGGTTCTGCCAGGGATCCCCCAACGACCCGTCCCCAGAACTAAAGCGCGAGTGTCGCGCCGCCTACGTGCTGGCTGCCTCGCTAAGCGGCGCAGCACAGCTGATCGCGCTACTCTGCGCCCCTGTCTTCGGATACGTCAACGCGCGGCGCTACCGCGGTATGAATCTGGGCGTCCTCGTCGCCACTATGCTAGGTGTCATCGGATACATCGCGTTCCCGCGGCTCGCGAGCCCCGAGTTTAAAAACGTCGATGGACGCGGCGGGTCTGCTTCTGTCTTCCTCGTCGTCGCGCTGCTGGGTATCAGCCAGATTGGGGCTATTGTGTGTAGTTTGGGATCTCTGGGTCGTGGTGTTCTGGGCGAGGATGTGGTTATTGGGTCTTCGCCTACTTCAGATGAGGGTAACGAGGAGACGCAGACGCTCTTGGCAAATAGAAGAAAGGGAGGCGAGAAGGTCTCGCGTGTCCAGCTTAAGGGGTCCATTGCTGGTGTTTATTCGTGGTGTGGCGGTGCCGCTATTCTGTTGCTTACGAAGTTGGGAGGATATCTCTTTGATAAGCTTTCAAATGGGGCGCCGTTTTATATGATGGCTATATTTAACGCCTTGCTGCTTGTTGCTAGTGTTGGTGTTGATTTGGGACGGATTGTTAGGGATAGGAGATAGGTTAGCTGTGTGTGTGTACGTGTAATGTAGTGTAGTGTAAGTAAGGCATTGAGGTTTTTATTGTGTACATCGTTGATGAAGATTCTTGCGTGCCAACGGGAAGTTCACTTAAACTGCTCTACAATCGTAACCGTAATGTATTTCCTGCCGAGCTACCGTAATCGTTTCATCTCTATTTCTCGTGAATTCCAGCCGATATCTCGTCATGGGAATCCATATCGATGTTTTAAGACCTATACTATACATAGTCGTAGCAAGATGATGCTCCGGTATCAGGCGTCTTACATGGAGATATTGACGATCGTGCTACACGTTAAGGATGAGCCTTGATTGGTTCCTCGAGAACATAGACCAGAGAAGAGAGAGGGAGTTTATAATCGTGTAGGGGCATCTGCGATTGCAAGAACATCAATCTAGTTCTGATGTACAAGATGATAGACGACCGAGTTGCCGTGAATACGGAGATGGAAATATATAAGAATTCATCATAGACAAGCTAAGAGGAATAGTAGGCAATGTCAGATACAGAGATACCAGTAGATATCCCGGAAGCTGCCTGATACCATGAAACAGTAGTCATGGATATAGAATTTATATGTAAAAAAAAGCGATGGAAAGGACTAACAAGGTAAAAAATTTTGAATGAAAAAAGCAGCTAGTCTTGGACAACCGACCAAAAGCTTGTTCTGGCGAGAAACCTGCTGCGTCGAGTTTACTCCCGAGTAATATACAGCCGAGTAGGATAATCACCCTTCCGCATGGGTATCTACAACTTAACCATAACCCCCATGTCGACCACCGTAACTTCGGCGCCCGCATTGCTGGTCCGGGAAAAACCCCGTCCGTGCGGAAACAAGTTCTTCTTCCGAGAAGTCGACGCCGACCTAGACCATACAAGAAATAAAAACGCTTTGCGGGGGCTTCTCTTCCAGACAAAACGTATACTACCTCACTTCCATCGCACCTCCCCATCTCGTTTCTATCAGAAGCCTGGAGTTCGGGTACTTCCAGTGGCCCTCGAAGTTGCGAGAAATACCATGGTTCGTTCCCGAACGGAGCACTTACCATACAAAGTACGCAATCGCCCCCGAACGCGCTCGCCAACCGGCGCCTGACACCTAGCCCAATGGTGGAAGTCCGACAAATTCGATTCTGCAAGTGCAGTTGTTCTTGCTGATGAGCACGGTGTACTCAGGCGCCCGGGATCGATCTACAAGATCGAGAACCGTCACCGGAGACGGGGACCCTAATAACTTCGTGTAGTGCGTTAAAATACCAAAGTATTATGTAGCTAGCCCATGGCCCCAACAGTCCTAAAAACTGAAATAACACTAGAATAATAGAGAAAGTAGAAATCGATTAAGCCATGTATAACTTCAAAGACAACAACATCCAAAGAAGAGAACGAGTACCTCATCCAAACAGACTTGGCGCTCAGATAGTTCAGCGCCGAGCTGGCCGACGCAATGAACGAGATCGAGAAGAAGGATAGCAAGAGATATAAAACGTCACTCTCGGCGCTTCCTTGTGTCAGAGCCGTCCAGATTTATGGCGGTGAAGATAACTCCTACTTAAGGACCACTTACTTTTAATACATGAGCAAGCTTATGTTCACCAGCTGACTCCTCTGTAGGAAGCCAAGACCGCGTATGCCCTCAACATCTCAGGTAGCGTGTACCCGGCTAGTATGTTGTTGCCTTTGATTCACCTTAAATTGTACCAACTAACCATCATAATTCCCACACACGATGACCACTTCCGGTGATTCGGAACAAGACGTATGCAGGCTGCAATGTCTGGATCGAGAATATACTCGTTCACCACAAAGAGAAAGACGACTCAGAGAAGCTGGTAATGGTCCGGCGGCAGTTGGACCACCACAATACGAGATAGAATTTCGATTGCCGCCGAGTAAATGCCTCGAACATAGACAGCTTATAAAAGCAATAGGCGTTCTTAAAGCATACTCTCTAATAACCGAAGAAAAAGATCAACAATTCAAGCTGCTCCGTCTTTCATAATTGGTTACGCAAAAAATGGCCCGCCACGAAAAAAACAATGCGTCAGTTTGCGGAGAAAGCTATCTTAACATTTGACTAAGATTCAAGAGTGGGCTGAAATCGGTAATAAAGAGTACCAAGGAGTCTTAGATCCTCGATCGTGAGGATGTATCTAATTAAGTAGGCGTTAAACATTATAGAATTTTTCTTATTGCTCTACAATAAATCAACTAAAGCAATATATCTTCAGAATATGTTGCTATCAAGAAACAGTCTTTTAAACAAGTATACAGTCCAGATAAACTATACATAAGCGTAGCATAACAGCAGTTTTATAAATAAACAAGTTTACCTGTGTATAAATTTGTAATATCTATTCCTAGCCACAAGGAATAAACAGTTGTATACAAATGTTAAGCCTGTATTCCCCCTGTTATCAACAGTAAGGAACCACCTCTTGCTGTTGTGCGGCGAATACTAATCAACGCTCCCGCTGGCGCGTCGATTGTTGTCCTCCCTCTGGGTGGTCAGCAGTTGACTCCCGCCTGCCACAACGCACTTCTACGTGCGGTGTTGGCCTTACCTGGCCAACCTATTTCCGTCGCACGCGGACAGGTTACAATAGCCCAAGTACAATCTATGCGGCCGAGCTACATTAATGACCTCCTGATCCAATCTCGAGGGGCTCCCGCCGCCGTGCCCTGCACCGGGGTACCGTCGCTCTCAGAGCATGTCGGCTGACGGGAATGCCAGGCCGTTTCCAACATGTGTGCGATTACCGGGCTACTTCGATAACTCCTATATTAATTGTAAATGGCGTGACCATAGTTAGCGCTGTTCTACACAGGATAGGCCGTCAACGGGTCCCACGCCTTGACAGATGTCCTTCGGGGCCCAGAGAAGCCCGCCGGTTCGCTAGTGCGATCAGTCCTCGGGGGTATAGCATGATCTACCGATACCGCACGGTTTGTGCTCTAGGGTATAATCAAAGGAGATTGTCGCACATGATAGAACCCTGGAAACAAAAAGTTCAGCGTAAGTAAACAAGAATCACATAGAACAACAGTACCTGTTTTTCCTTTCTTGGATAGAGTTGACGTCGAGAACCCACGAGTAAGAAGTTGAACCAGCCGACGTAGTTCTATTGAAGTTATAGAAGTGTTGGTCAAGTCTAGTACAGCGGTCCCGCCAGATTGCTTACCTTTCGTAGTCCGGATGAGCAGTACCTTCCAATACAATAAGTAGCAGCTGCCTACCTAGCTCGAGGGCCTTATTCTCTAGACTGCGGCAAGTCGAAGATTCAGCTAAGAGTGAGCTGGAATATGGTCTTGGTTCCTTCTCACCTGGACGAACACGTTGTCATGCTGTCAAACCCCAACCCCCTTTTCGTTCGTGGGAAAGCCGCAACAAACTTTCATTTTCTTGCTAGTTTAAATTAGCATCCCTTTTCGATTAATTCATAGGCCTGTCATAGGCCTGACGTTGGACTTAGGTATAATTGTTTTCATTTTGTCTATGGCTATATGCCGTTACACGTCATTGTAGTTCTCGACCCTGAATGTCTGCTTGGTTGAGTCCCTCTTGCCTATTCGGACAATGCTTTATGTCAATATTGTAGCCCGGAATTCACCAGTAGTGGGCTTGTAGGACCGCCGCATTAGCTCCCGCTGTTACTTTCATAATCCCAGATCGCGATGTGCTGCCGGGCTAAGGCGTAGTGAAGCACAGCAAGAACCCGATGCATGACCCCCGGGTCGAATGGAAGAGCAACACTACCCGAGCGACAGTTGCGCAATCGTGATGTCAAGTTGGCAAGGACTCGGCGCTTTTATTGCTGCTGCAGGGAATAAATTAGGACTCTCGGAGGGGACGATGGATGATATCGTCGTTGTATTCCCGATCCGTCGGTAGGCGGGATCGAGATATCAATCCCAGTTCCAACAGACGACGACTTGCTGTCGACTTGCTGCGAACCTCTTATGCACGTGAAACGTGGCGCAATCGGATACATTCCTCTTGCCTTTCTTCTCACCTATGTCGGCAGTCAAGCTATCGAGGTCTGTGCTAGGGAAAAAAAGAGGGGGCTGCTGCCGTTGCCGCTTCGGCCTCTTCTGCTGCCGGCAGATTTCCTGATAGGTTGGAAGACGGTACTCTGCATTACGGAGATACTCGGACAAATCTGCTGCATATGTACGTTGATTATGATCATGATATATATTACTTGCCTTAATTGACCGTGTAACCTGAGTGACATATATGAAATGTGACGGGTCTGCGAGCACGCGCGTTAGCGATAGGGTATGCGCAGCTAGCTAGCTAGAGAGGTGCTATGTAGAAGTACGCTGAAGCATGCAACGGTTGTAGTTGAATGCGTGTAACGAAATATAGAGTAGCAATGTAGCGTGCATTAGCGATGCAATGTAGTGCAGCATGGATAATCTATCGTCGATCTCATAAGTGAGTTGTAGTTTTTCCGTCGTGCAGTTATAGATAACGCACAAAATGACTGGGTTAGTATTTCTATTTATCATAGGCGATAGATCAACTACACATACTTTAGAGACTGCAGTTCATACCCCTAGCTTTTTACAACTTAGACTGTAGTTCGAGAAGTTTGCTGCAGCTAACGGCCGCGGTAAGTGGTTATGCAGCCGAGCAATTACGCTTATGCACCGCTGTGACGTCCGTTCGAATGTCTTCAAGTTCACAATCGCATGGGTTCTGCTCCCAAATACTGCCAGTTTCAATCTCCTTGTACCCTTGTTTCCGATGACAAAAACTGTTGTCGATCCCCGATATGCTGGTCAGCACGATACACTACCGCGGCTTTATCAGCGCCCAGTAGCTCCAAATGTACATAGATTATATAATCAGGGGCTCGCAAGAAGCACACTTATCAAACAGCCATATCCTAGAGTAGTTAGTCAAATATTCGACAGAGGTCTCAGAGGCGCCGCCATGTGTAACAGGGGCTTGATAGGTGGGAATTTGACAGCTTATATCTGCTCAGAATTACTTGTGGCTTGAGATATGGACGTCCGATCACGATTCAACCACCTCGCTTGATTTTACCTCCTTCGATCTCGAATACGAACATGGCTTAATACCAAGAGGAGGCTTAAGGGAGCTGAAGGGTCTATACGGATTTGTCCCACGACTGTGCCATGATATGGAACTCGCGAGCAGTTAACATATAAAGAATCTATAACTACTATTAATAGACATTATTTTGAACACTATCCCAGCACTACAGGCTCGGGTATACCCATCCTCCTCGCAACCGAGCCATATTTGGCCTGCCATGCGTAAAAGTAGAGTAAGGCTGCAAATGGCTGCCCGAGAATTGTGAATGAGACCCAGAAAATGACATTACCGATTAGTTTGCCATTGGGTCCCTTCATTTTCTCTAGCGGTCGAGTAATCCAAATCAATGGAATCTGAATAAGCATACCCAAAAATGCCACACCTAGAGGACGTTAGTCAAGTTACAATTTTGCTAGGGAATTGACTAACCAAGAATATTCTTCGTGGGGACGCCCACGAGGAGTTCGTGTAGAACAGCCGAGATGAAGAATACAATCAGGCTGGCAGTACTCATTTTGTAGCCCCTACTCACCAGTGGAGAGAAAACATGCCTCTTCATGAACTGATAGACTGGCTTATTCCAAAGTCGCCAGTATTCTCCTAATCCAGCTGAGTTCCACCAATCGTCATAGAAGGAGCGGTCTCCGAACCGCATCATCTCCGCCAATGCATTTAATGATGACTGAAAAAGAGCAAAGAACCCAGCTAGCCAGATAATGAGTGAGATAGTCGAAAGTTTCAGCAGCCTCTCCACTATGGACACGATGTCGAGAGAGTGGACCTTGTCAAGAGAGTTCCAAAGGACCGGGGCAGCATATTGGGCGCTGCAAAACCAGATAAAGACACTCAAGCATGCTGTCTCGCCAAGCCGCTTGAAGACAAAAGTCCACCGAATCTTATCGGTTCGAGGATACACCGGTTGATAGATCAGAGTCGGGGCCCACCAAAAGTAGGTTAAATTGCCCATGGTGATATTTTCGGGGTAGGGACATGATGCGTATATCTCGGGCAGTGCGGCAAGCTCGCCCTTCACGGGGTGAAGATATGCGTGTCGCAAGTCTCTGTTCGTGAGAGCATATGACATCACCTTCAGGTAAACAATGATGATGTGGAGCTCGGTAATAGTACCTATCAATGGGTGATGAATGTGGAAATAAACAACAAAGCTGTGCATGGCTAGAGCCAGCGTGGCATTGAATGTATGTGCCATTCGAATGCTTGACCATGTTGACCGGAAATCAGCCTGTTGGTCCTTTGTCGGACTTGTCGAACCACCTCTAGACACAGACCGAGCTCGTGAGATCCGTGCTTGCTTCGCAGCAACCAATTCGAGAAGGTATGCGATGAAGAGATGACAGGGAACCAAGACATATAGGAGCAATCCGAGCAATACATCTTTCTGACGAAAGTCGTGACATGTCAAGCAAATCAGATTGCCGTACTACTCGGGAGATCAGTGTGAGATCTCCATATGGCTTCCACTGCGCAGGAATTCTCACCTTTTGCATGTTCTCAATGACAAGTCGCAAGTTTCCCACGACTATCGTATGTTAGCCTGAGCTCTGCACATTCATAAAGACCAATTGTCGTACCTAACACAATTACCATTAAATTACGGAATCCGATAAAACTAGGAGAAGCCTCTGTATCGTGGCTCAGCGTAGAAGGCCGAGCCTTGGAGTGCACAGCGGCAACATGCCTATATTTCCGGAGAAAGGTCTTCTGTCTACTATTGTTAAGATTGGACACCGCATTACTCGGCTCGGATGGTGTCTCTGTTTCTGCCTTCCGTCGGAGGAAGGCAGGCGTCGAGGTTTCTACGCTTGTGGTGGTGGAAGAGTCCATGACGTCTCGCGACTCGCTGAATAGCTCGCCTAACGGTTATAGCTTGGTTCGGCGGCAGAGACGCATGAGATGGCTCGGTTAGATATATGTAGAAATTTGAAAAAGTAGGAAATGAATCAACGAGGTAGATATTATGTGGCCAAAGTGGCGTAAAGTTCAGACGAAGGTTGAGGATTAAGCTTATTGCAGGGGAAATGGGCAATACAGAAGTTTAAATCTCCGTAAGCCCTTTCCTCTCTCGGCCTCTTTGAGAGTACGTACGCACACGTTCACCCCAATGTTGGTTGGGGAATAGCGGGCAAGAAACAAGGAAGGCGGATGTATATATAGTAAGTATATATAGTAATAGACCTGAGGATGTTTCAATTGCGGATTTGAAAGGTTGTGGGATGAAGAAATATCAACTATGATGACAGGGACTGAAGGGTGGAGGGGATGCCCTGGTTGGATTTGTTAAAGAAAGTGATCAGATCGAGCTATAGTCCTAGTTCGTTATCGATCCGGGTAGACAAGGAAGGGTCCGGTGGGAAGAGCGATAGTCGGCATGAAGGCAACTTGCTATCGAGCTTGTCCCTAAGTATTATATGTTTTCCTGAACAGCAATTGGCCCGATTGGAATGTGCTAGATCGTAGGAATTTATTGAAGACATATGACGGCCGAATGATGGCCGTCGCATTGACGCGACATCTAGGTTGCTTATGGATAGAGGGGCTGATAACTAGTGCTACCTACAAACGGCGCGAATGCGCCACTGGAACCCTGTACATCACCGCGCATACAGGGTACGCAATAGAGCTGCATGCTCTGCATGTAACCGTACCAACGTTACCTACATGTAGGTACCTACTTGCTGTAACCTGCCTAGGTAGCTTCGCATGTAGAACCATTATTAAATTGATTATGGTTGTTCTATTGTTAAACTCGTTTCTGGGCATAGCGTTATCTTGATCTTTATTTCTGGGCTGTTTGGCACAGAGGACTCTGAGCATTACCTCTCAACGTGCATAACTCTGCCGAGGTGTTTTCCTCTCCTTAATCTTGTACAAGATGTGACGGGGATTGCAAAATTTTCAACCGGGATTTAGTAGATGTTTCCGAGGCGCAGCTATTCATAGTAGAAAATCGTAAGAATCGTACATTATCTTGCAGATTGGAAATAAACAGCTCGTGTAATGACATGTGAAAATGGATCTTGGAAAATGGCTTTGGAGGCTCTTGGTGGAGCTTTCAAGAACAGCAAAAGTTATTGTTCTTCTATTTCGATGGAGCCTCGGCTTTCCCCGGCGCACAGCCACGAGAACTTAGGTAAGCTGGACAATGATCACCAGCCACTGTTCCATCACTAAACGCGCTAGAACTCGTCTCGTGGCTGAAAGCTTCCATCTTCGCTGCAGGGTTCTTGAGCAAGGTCGCATGCGATAGACTTCATTCAAAGATATTTGGTCTCGTGTTATTTGATTCATTGGCATCAGTCAGGCTGCCAACATATCCCACCATTGACGATATACCATCTATACCATCGATCCGTGAGCTCCAAGCAGCTTGAAACCACAGTCACTACTTGCACTGGAACGAACATCTATCTGGCCATCATGGCTTACGAGCCGCGTGGGGACCATGGCGGGCCTGGTCCTTCACACGAAGGCGGTTTTGTCAGGGCTAGAGGTCGCCGTAAGTGCCTTGGTCTCATTACTTCAATGTTTACGAGTTCGGATTTACGAGTTGGGATGTTTTTATGCGACCGCTGGGTACCTCGCTGCCCTGTCGCATTGATAAAGTACTCGGGGCATTACTTATGGCTGCTCTTCCTCTCCGAGCCAACACATAGTATCTGCTACTCGAATATCGTGTCTCATTCGGCTTCAGTCATCCAAGTTCGTTGCTAATGCCCGAGTGACGCAGGCCCTGTGACCGATTATGGGTCCACAATGGCGCGGTGGATGCGTGACCGCCAACCGCGCTACAAAGGCTCCTTCAACGGTGAGCTGGAGCGCCCAAGCGCGAGTTATATCGTTGATGTAAGACCTTTGAGGTTCTGGGAGAATCGAGATGTTCACAGACACTGACTCAGGACGCAGATGCTTCCGCCATTAGCCAGAGTAACAAACCCTGCTGACACTGTCCCTACGAAACATTTACACTCATCACTCAATAAAATCAAACACCCAGTCAACGTTGTCAGATGGACCCCTGAGGGCCGAAGACTACTGACGGCGTCGAGTAGTGGCGAGTTCACTTTATGGAATGGAACTGGATTCAATTTCGAGACTATAATGCAAGCTCATGATGTTGCTATTCGTGCGCTTGCCTATTCTCACAGTGATGACTGGCTTCTATCAGCTGACCATGACGGCATTATCAAGTACTGGCAGCCTAACTTCAACAACGTTCAGGTGATACAAGGTCACCGAGACCCTATCCGGGATATCGCATTCAGTCCCAATGATTCCAAGTTTGTGACTGCCTCTGATGATTCTACACTCAAAATCTTCGATTTCGCTGGGGGCGTTGCTGAATCGACATTACAAGGACATGGTTGGGATGCTAAGAGCTGTGACTGGCATCCAACGAAAGGCCTGATTGTATCTGGGTCGAAAGATCACTTAGTAAAATTATGGGACCCAAGGACACAGCGCTGCCTCACAACCCTCCATGGTCATAAGAACAACATCACCAAAACACTTTTTGAACGTGTAATGGGCCATTGTCTGGCAACGTCCGCACGTGATCAGACAGCAAGAATATTTGACTTGCGAATGATGCGAGACATATGCCTTATCAAAGGACACGAGAAGGATATCTCGACCTTAGCCTGGCACCCAATACATTCAAATCTTCTCAGTACGGGCGGGAATGAAGGCTCTTTACACCATTATATTCTTGACGAGCCGAATACACCTACTGGTCAACCAAACAACCCGGCTATATATGAGAGTTCAGACCCATTATCAGCGCCGGCACAGAGTATATATCCAGCCCACAAAGTCCCGTTTGCGCATGACTTTGCGATCTGGTCTCTTGATTGGCATCCGCTTGGTCATATCCTGGCCTCGGGCTCAAATGATCGTATAACCCGATTCTGGTCCCGAGCTCGACCGGGAGACACGGACGTGTTCCAAGACAGATATCACATTGGCGAGGCGGCCGCCGAAGTTCAAGGAACATGGGACCGACGGGGCGGCCGTCGTCAACGACAAGAGGAAGAAGAGCAAGAGGCTGAAGATGAGATGGAGGGTCTGATCGACCAGAAGATGCCACTCAGACAGGCTGCCTCTGCGTTCCCTGGTCTTCCCGGCTTAACATTGCCGGCAAATGGTATCCCGCCACCGCCACCACAGATTCCTGGTGTCGGTGGTATACCAGCGGCAGGCGTACATCCCCCCTTGCCGTTCGCCCTTCCGGGCCCTAATGGTGGCGCTCCGCCGCCGCCGCTACCTGGTCTGGACCCTAACAATCCAGCCGATCTCGCTAAGATCGCCGAGATGATTCAGAAGTCTGGGTTTCCCCCACCGCCGCCTCCAGGTATGATTCCACCACCAGGCTTCATGCCACCGCCCAACTTCGCCGTGCCGCCGGGCTTCCCACCTCCCCCTCAAGTGCTTTCACCTGCCGAACTGGCGGCTGAAAATGCGCGTAGGAGAGCGCCCTTGCCCAGCCAGGAGGAGAGCCTTCGTATGGAACAGAAGAAGGGAAACTACACTCGAGTTAGGTAGAACCGCTGTCGTCCTAGTTTTAGCGTTGTTCGAAGTTCGAGCGCACGCCGTCCATCAGACACAGCAGGTGACGGGATCAGTCTACCGGATACATCGGAATAAGTTGCAGATATCCCGAGACATCTCATGCGCAGCGTTTACCTTTCCAATGGACGAAGTGCATATCGGCATGGATAAAACACTGGATATATGCGGGGCGCAGATGTACGATTAGTAGAATTCGCTGGAAAACAGCATCTAGATACCTTACATGTCGTTGTGAAAAGGCGTTGGGAGCTATTACGTCGGCGGAAAACAGAAAGTTGATGACTGCCTAGCCGCGGCGCTAGGGTCAACATTGCTGCGTGACGAGGCGTCTGATTTATCTCTTGCTATTTGCCCTTTAATTTGGCTGGATGGCTGCTATTATCTATGGCCTTGCTTCAATAAAGTTTTGGGGGTTTGATCTGATCAAGCACACACTGAGTTCAATATTGATAATGCGCACTGTAATTCTCATTAGACGCTATGCTATTGATCCTAATCCTCCAAGCTCCCGAGCTGCTTCTAAGTACCAATTTAGATCGTTATGTTCATTTGAAATAGGTAGGTAGGTAGCTGATAGTACATGATTATTATATCGCAAGTCCAAGTTGACGCCGTCGCACCAAACCCTTCCTGAGTACCTAAAATCATGCGCACATACATGTCGTGTGTTGTAATGTACAAGATTGGGTGTTTGAATTATATGATTTTGATCCGTTTACGTTTTGTTCAGTTTGTATTAATTCAACGCCCACCGGACCCCTTGACGAGAGCCCCAGCAGAGGGTTTGCTGAACGCCTTTTGTCTCTCGGCATAGTCCCTGATGACCAGTGCGCAGCTCGTGTCGGCGCAAAGACGCTTCCGGCGCTGCGCGGGCAGCTTGGAAGCGAACTCGAGACCACTCGCGCGCTCGACGGCCTCGATGGGGACTTCGAAGTCGGCCAGTGGCTTCTCGTTCGGGATGGGTGCGTTGGGAAGCACGAAGGCGCCGATGGCAACCTTGCCGGTGCTGGGCGAGCCCAAGCCGTCTTCCTCGGCGAAGATAACCTTGTAGAAATGCGTGGGCACCGCAACGTTGGGAGGGTTGCCGATGACCTCGTACTTCACATACCACTTGTTGTCCGCCGGGTCGCGCTTAGGGAGGTACAAGGGGCCGGTCACTATTCGCACACTTGGGTATCTTTGTGTGAGGCGACGGCAGAAGTCTTCAAAATGCGCCCAGTAGTCCCGATTGAAACCCTCGCCAACTTGGGGTGACATGTTTGTGAGGTAGAAGGTCTCATCCATGGCGCTTTGCGACCACTTCGCGTCGGCGGCGGGAACTTGGTGGCCCCGGTCATAGCCTGACCGGAAGTAATCCTTCAGTTTGGCCCGGAACTTTTCTGGCACCCCTTCGTCTTCCAGGAAAACACTGTGTTTCCGATCGGCGTCCTTCATTGCCAGGGATGCGGGGGTTATATGCTCGACGACCCAGTGAGGATTCCGTAGCCGACGATCGAAGGATGATATAAGTGCTTGTCGTGTTGCGATGTCTGCTACAGGGCCGGGGAACCCATATTCGAATAGACCAGCAGGATCGACGGGCGCGAGACCGCCGAGTGCAGCTGGGGCCGAGGTAGAGAGGCCTTGGTGCTGATTCGGAGGTGTGAACATCTGCTTCGAGGGAATGGGGATGGGCGCCGAAGTAGCGTTGGTTGATATGGTGGTTGTAGTTGTAGATATTGTTTTGCTAGGAGTGTCGAGCCTTCGCTCGGATTGCGATCTTAACGAGTACATGGCTGCTGTAGCGGCGGCACCAGCTCCTGCGCTGGCAGCGGCGATAATTGCAAATGTAGTCTTGGACATGTTGCCGGCTAGGGCTCCTTTGGAGCTGCTTTTGGGGGCTTTAGTTTATAAGAATGCACGAAACGCACGCAATGGAAGAAAAGCAGAAAATCAGGATGCAGTGACGGACAGTCCAGCTGGAGAGATTGTCAGGCGCGTGCAGACTGAGGTTATATGAGGCTCACGCGGGGGGCAATGCGAAGCCCTCGTGGTGGTGTGGGATGGTGCAGATGTCTCAGGTGGGGTATGCTGGGAAGTTTTTGAGCCTCGAGGAGAATTGTAGGGCTTGCAAGGTGCTAGAGCGCATATTAGACCAATCAGAATAGCGATCTGCAGGGGAACGGGCAGTCCCGAGCTTGTAGTTGTCGCCTGTAGCGATGCTGTACGTACCGATACCATCGAGCTGCCCACGTGGTGGCAGCTGTCATTTGGCTTGTAAACCTCAGACCGCTCTCTACGCTTGTCTTTGACCCGTTGCCGGTGACTGGGCGCTTGGCGCCAACCATCGCAGAAGCCACAGAACCCGTGACGCTTCCGCAGCAGCATCACGCAACTGGCAGTTCGGTATATGATAGAGGATTCACGTCCATCTGCTCTACATATATGGGAGCCTATGTTTATTTTTGGGTCTGGCGGTCTGTCCCTCTTGGTATAAGTATCTACACCCCACATGCCACTCGTATCACCTTAACACTACATCTGAGGGTACAACTGACGATCGATTTTATCTATAAGAGGTTTCGGTGCACATAGCAGGCTCGGTGGTCAGGGTCGATTTGAGGATGGGCTGTGCCCGAATTCTCATAATCCGGGCCGTCGGTGTCCGTAAGAGCGAGAAAAACGCTGCCTTACATCTGAATTCTCTCAGGTGATATGTTTCGTCATTGAGACAAGCCTGCAAGGTACAAGCGAGGAGTCAATCTGGTGGGTTCTAGCCTCACTGTTGACCTGAGGGCATTTATCATACCTACCCTATACTGGAAATCTCTAGATTGCTACAAAATGACTTTCGTACAGTAGATATTTACAGTTTTATGTCTATGCAGTACTTGTAAATCCATACATAGTAGACGCAGGTTCCCACTGGCCACACGGGTACCTAAGGTAGGTACACAGCTAACATGGACAGACCATAAGGGTACTTGAGCCATCAAGGTTCTCAAAGCCCTTGCTTGGCCATGTCATCATAGGCTAGATCAGGATTAGCCTAGCCAATCACCGCCCGCAAGAAGTCAATTACACCCTTTTGGCTGTCGCCTTTCTGCTGCTGTTTGCGGCGGGCGGGTAGTGGGCACCGCGGGCCCTCAGGGAGGTAAGTAATGAGCCTCCAATCCATCAACTAATAACTAGGTACCTTGCCTTTCTTTCTATATGCCTACTACGATCCTATTGTTGCCTATCTTTCTGCTTCAATCCCACCTCAAGCCATTGTCATTTATTACTTTCAATAGATATCTATCTACCTAGCATACCTACCTACCTACCTTATTTCCCTTCTTGGGGGTATAATCTCGAACCTGCGTTTCAAAATACGTTTGAGCAGATCGTTGTCTTGCCGCTAGAGTTCCGTACTACTACCATATCTACGTATATACGTAAAGTTTTCCGAGTCGCGACTTTGTACCGCCCTGCCGTCTAAGTCGTTTCTTTCTGTCACTATAGTTAGCTTGTCCTGGCTACACGAGTACGGTAAATACGAGTTCCATGCCTCCTTAGGCCTCACAGTGAGAGTGTGAGAGAGTGGTCGAAGAAACGACCTGCTATAGGCGGAAGACGGTTACGTTGTGACGAAATGAAGTCCACAATAGTCACCGCGGGGATGGATAACGATTTAAGGGGATGGATCATGTGCATCGTGAGCGGCATCGGTACGTGAACTTTAGCTACACAAATGCTACTACATTTCGCTTTGCGTCCTTTGAACTCGCTAACAGCTCTTAATTTTGTGGTGTAGCTTGTGTACTCGGCGCTGCCATCATCTGTGTCGATGTCATTGTTCGGCTCTTCCCTGGCAAAAAGAGTTTTCGAGTCCAGGATAGTAATACATTCCAAGCTTGCTCACTGAGCTTGAGCTTCGGTGTCATGGTGCGGCCACTCTCTATTCATACTAAGCTTATTTTAATTTAAGGCCTAGCGACTAACAATGTGATATATAGCTCTTCATGTCCTTATATAGCATGTTACCCGAGGCAAAGCAATACCTTACCAAGGGTGATTTACCTCAACAAACTGCGAGTCTCATCCTTATAGGTTGCTTCGTTGCCGGTTTCGTAGGTATCCAGATACTGTCGAGATTCTTTCATCAGTTCCTGCCATCGCATGTTGTCGATTGTGATCATAGCCATGACGAACATTCCTTGCATGGAAGTGTCCATGGCGACCATCGAAAACGGTCGTCTCGTGCTCGCAGCGTTGACAAGCGTGCTCACCCCGCCCGCGCGTCGGATGATGGACGTAGGCCCCTAGCAGAGCTAGTAGAATCAGGAGAGGAGAATGGACATACAACCGAATCGACTCCACTACTGGCGAACCAAAATTCTACATCTCATCCTGATAGGCATATGCTTAAGAGAGCGAAGTCTGTCCAGATTGACCATACAGCAGCATACCATCCTGAAACCCGACATCGCGCCGCCACAGGGTCACGGCGGCCGTCTGTGCTCCAAATGCCCAAGAGGGTCATGTCATTCATGAAGGACACCAAAGCCAATTGTGACGAGCTGGGGCCATGCTACGGATATTCAGATCCTTGCGGACAGGAATGCTTCAAACATTTGACAACTCGGTGCAACGGCACTCCGCGAGCGGCGACATTTCTCCGGACAAATACCGGCTACGTGGGTTCTGGCATGGACAGGGTAGATGAAGACAGTGAAGGAGCCATCTCGCAAATGAGCCCGACGCAACCGAGAAGTCGCACGCACTCTCACGGAAGCCAACCGCCTAACGATCATGACTGCGATTCTATCGATTCAGATGACGTCGAGGCGCAGCATCACCATCATGTCGCACAGAATGCGTTTCTGTCCATTGGGTTGCAGACCTCTGTAGCTATAGCTCTTCACAAGTTTCCCGAGGGCTTCATAACGTATGCCACCAACCATGCTAACCCGGCTCTGGGCTTCAACGTGTTTATCGCGTTATTCGTACACAATATCTCCGAAGGCTTTGCCCTCGCCCTACCCTTATACATGGCCCTAAATAGCCGGATAAAAGCGATCCTGTGGTCTTTTCTGCTAGGCGGTCTAAGTCAGCCAGTGGGCGCCGGCATTGCTTTTGCGTGGTTCAAGCTAGCCAACCATACGCATATTACCCCTGATGCTGTGGCGTACGGCTGCCTTTTTGCTATCACCTCCGGCATTATGGTCAGCGTTGCTCTGCAGCTGTTCGTCGAGAGCCTGAGTTTGAATCACAACCAGAACTTGAGCATTCTATTCGCGTTCCTCGGCATGACGCTGCTGGGTCTGAGTAGCGCGTTCACCTCGGACGTGCATTGAAGACGCATACGAAGGTGATGACTAGCCGGGTCTTCCTCTTTGGTTTTACACCCTTACGGCATACATCGAACGGAATTTTTTATAGGGGATAACCTGGCAGCATGGTATTAGTATTTTATGGATAGGCGCCAACCAACCAATTGAGCAAAGGGCGAATAAGGGAGCGGTCTGGTGACGGCGTTTTTTTTGGGATGGATGGATGGATGGTAGGAAAGGGTCGGCATTGTTCTTATAATTTTGCGTTTATGTTTATACCTATAGCATCAGGACTGGTTGAAGCGTGGAACTGCGGCATTCAAGGACGGTCATCATGGAATGGATGAATAACGTCTCTTCCTACTTACGTATCGCATCACAAAATTGAATATCCATGACGACCTACAGCGCTGCTTGAATTCGAGTTTCGATTCATAGAATATCAGATAAACGAGTCAAGATAAATATGTTCTGCGCTCCCAGTAACTTTTGAGAACTCCGGTTCTCTTCTATGCCTATCGTTCTCATAGGCAGGCAAGCAGGTTATTAATTCCTGCGCTTAGTATACTACTAACATGCTCCTAAAACGCCCGTTCTCGCTATCTATACACTATCCATTCGACGAGAAGACGGCATAGTTTATGCATCTGCGCAATTCCTTTTCTACAATCGACTCATCTCCTTTTCACTCTGGACAAGCGCACCGCTCATCATGAACTCCCCGCTTCCATTCCCACCACTGATCATATCGCGCCCGCCCCGCGTCCCCCACCACGTAACGCCAGCGACGGCGCGGTCGACGTCCAGCTCGCCATCCGCGAGGACCTCCCACAGGCGCCGGCGCGCGGCGTCGCGCATCTGCGGGTTCTGAATAGCACTGCTCGCCTGGGCGGCGCGCGAGAGCCACTCGTCAACAAGGTGCACGGGTAAGAACGGCAGGGCGTCGATAAGAGCTAGTACGAGAGCTGTTTGTTCAGATACGGACTCTTGCTGGGGTTCCGAGGATAAAGCGTCTGGGAGGGGCGCCGTGGAGGCGCCTTCGGCTCGGAATCGCACCATTTCCAGCAGTGTCTCCGAGAGCTCGGGGTGAGATACTGAGATGGGGTAGGGTGGGCTCGCGACTTGCATGATGGTGCGGAAGGCGAGGCGGAATTGCCGTGGCGAGATACGTTCTGGGAAGGAGGAGAGTAAGGTGTCGATGTAGAATGGGACTAGGGGTGCTGTGAGCATGCTGTGCTGGGGACACGAGAACACACTGAGCAGAGCTGCGTGCGAGGCTTCGAAGAGCTCGAGGGTTAGGGATGAGGGTGGGGTGTTGGCTGGTGAGATGAGCCAAGATGTAGGTGAGAGATGCGCGGTTGCGGGCGCGATTATGAGGGCCTCGGCCGAGGGTGTTGGGAGAGATAAGGGGAGATGTTCGGCTGTGTTGAGGTAGAAGAGGGTTAAGGCTTGGTGTACGGGGGACGGCACGGTGGTTGTTGCTGGCGGTAATGTTTCCTGGAGGAAACGGGTGCACGCGTCCGGATATCGAGTCAGTATATCTAGGGACGTGAGGTATGTAAATGTGTAGATTTGAGATGTGCTAACACCAGGTCGGGAGGAGACGAAGGATAGATTCCGCAGTGCGTGGAGTGTCTTTGTCGCAAGTGTTGGTGCTACATGATCATTCCGTAAATGAGGATCCAGGAGACACCGGCTGACTATGGGCTGAAGTGCTGTGACCACCGTAAACATGATCTTATTAAAAAGTTGCCAGATCATAGGCCAAGGTCCTTGAAGCGTCTCGGGAGGCAGCTTTGCCGATTCGACAGAGAGGTCGACCAGTGAAAGCGCGCAGTGCTCCCACTTTCCTAATATGCCGGCCGTAAATGATAGAAGTTCGTCTTGGGTACGGAGAACAACGTTCGAGTCGCTGGCGTGCTCTACGGCGAAGACACACAGTCGAGATAGAGGACCTATGTTTTGCGCCAGAGGCCGTGACTCGAGCTGTTGTACACGATTGACCGAAGGGGAGTTGGCGGACCACCCCAGATTTCGCGCGGGCGCAAAGTCGAGCTCTATTGCTATTGCCTGAATGAAATCGCCATGTTGGAAGCCTTCCTCTCCTAGCATAGCTTCTACCACGGCCGGGAGAAGAGCGTTGCCGTTGAGCAGCGCCTTATTCGCACCCGACAGCAAAGGAAAGGCATAGGTAAGGGCTAGTACGACGGCGCCTTTTCCCAATGCCCCCGTCCGCGAGTTGTCTTCCAGTGCCAGATTGGCCGCCGTGACTACGGCCTGCTCGAGAGTTGACCGCAGCCGCCAGGACAGAGACCTCCTGTCCTCGCCCTCCATGCCCATCAAGATTCCGGCGAGGACCAGCGTGTGCTGCCACCGGCTAGACCTATCATCCAGACCCTTTGCGACAGCACGTGCCCAGTCCTCGGCGCACACGCCGCTGCCCGCTGGAGGCTGCCCCCTCGGTAGATTCGCATTGTCCAGCTCGTTGCGGCGTACGCGGATCGCTGCCGTGTTGAATATGCTTATGATTCGGAGACAGGTGCGCAAGCCGTCAGGTTGCTGCCATATCGAGCGGGCGATCAGAAAATGCGATGTGAGCAGGGAGAGATTGAGGGGGTTGTTGAGGGTTGTCAGCAGCGTATTCGTTGTTCCGAGGATCTTGTCAGTCTGAGAGGGATTGGGTGCGTCTTGGTAGGCCCGGAGGACCGTATTCAGCAGTCGGTCGGCGGGCATGTTAGCTGCAATTAACCAAGACTATAGAAGGGTCATGACGAGAAATTTGCCTCAAATCAATTTTGGCTATCTGTCCGAAGCCTCATAATGCTTGAACAGCGAAAAGCCAGTAAATTGGTGTAAGTGATGGCACTGTCGGTTGTAGAATGGCAAGGTGAAGCTATACTATTTTACCGAGGCACGGGCGCAGTCGCATTAGCAGCACCGAACCCCTGTTCGTTGTTTCTCTAAGATCACGTCACAACAGCTGTAAGCTATGTACTTTGTACCTACATTAATTCCATTGCGCATCTCCTATCAGCTCAAATCACCTCAACTTCAGGCTCACTTTCGTCAACATTCCTACCGTACAATTGTAACAGAAATGCTATCCTATAGAAATCTTCTGGGAACATAGTTTCACGGTAGGAAGTCGGCTCGATGCCTAATTCGCGGTTAGTTCCCTCATCCCGTCGCGCGCAAACTCCAAGCTAGGGGCTGACGATGGTTTCTCGCAGCAACTGCTTCAATTATCCTCCATCCGACTATCACACTCCTCGATTTCCCTCTCTCTGCTGGCCCGATGACTGCGTTATATATACCGTTTACGACTCATGGCGATTCACCCTTATTTGGACCCTGATCCTTTTCACTGCGTTCCACCTGAGCGCTACTGCTATTGCCTTGTTGATGCAGGTTGGCAAGCCGCGATCGAGATGGAAGTACCTAGTTGCAGTTCCTATCGTATACGCCATCGTGGCTGGCGTTGAAGCCTTTGTTGCCGGTAGCGTTGTTGGTTCCATGTAAGCATCTACCCCCCTTTATGTTCTGAGAATCGTAGAGGTACTGATCGCATATCACCAGTCTCGGTGCCGTATACATCTCCGCGTGCTACAAGATGTCGACATGGATTCCCTTCATCTGGGGCCTCATCAATGTATTGATTCTAATCGTCTCGTCTTTTACTATTCAGGGGGGTCTTTAAGGAGCCCTCACTGCTATGCCTCGGATATTGGAATATCCGCAGGCGGGACATAACCCGGCGGCAGCTCCTCTGCAGGCACTTGCCGGACTGGTCTAATGACTCTCGCCGGGTTCCCTACCGCGACCGTGAAAGGAGGAATGTCTTTGGTCACCACACTTCCCGCCCCTATCGTACAGCCTCGGCCGATGGTAACCCCTGCCAATACGACTACGTTTCCACCAAGCCAACAATCCTCGCCGATGATAATAGGAGCGCCATCCTCAGGGCCGTTCGTACCATTGCGCACTCTCGGGTCCGTTGGATGGCCGCCTGAGAAGAGGGAGCAATTAGGGCCGAATAGAGTTCGGTCACCAATAATGATGGGGGCTGTATCGATCCAAGTTGAGTTGCTATTGATGTACACGTTCTTGCCGACCCTTCGATAGTAAGCTCCGTTCGCTGATTCTAGTCGCCAGGGAGACATACTTAACGTTGTAGCCATAATCCATTTTGACGGGACGATCACACCAAACATAATCGGCCAACAGATCCTCGTCTTCCTCTGGCGTGGCTGCCGGGGGTGGGAGAGGCGTCTTGTCATCTACTATCCTATTTCGATTGGTATCAGAAACAGCGAGCCAGCTTGATTGAGAAGGGATAGCCAGTCCTACTTTAGGAATAGCTCCAGCTGATTTCGTCGTGAGAGATCTGTGGTACTATTGAACTGCTCGAATGCTTCCCGACACCTACGGCGCTCCTCTATGAGGTCCGGGGTGAAGGCAAAGTACATCTGTCCATTTCTCATCCGCCGCTTATTCTCTTCTTGATCGATTGCTCGCAAAGCCATGGTAACGTTATGATAGTATCACAGTAGAATGAGCAGCTGTTCAGACAAAAAGAGATTACCTATCCACGGTGTTACTGGCTGAGCTTCACGAAACTGAGTCTCTACACGTAAGCCTGTAGGCAGGTTATTATTACGAGGCTAGTTTGAGGGGGTGGTTATTCGACCCCAGCTCGGCATTAGTTACCGACCCACAGACTATCCGACGGGGTGCGGGAGGTTTGAAAGACTGCATGGACTATATTCACGTTGATATTCACTCAACTATATGAATATAAACTTGTTATATCACGTGTCTGTCACCTAGTCAGACAAGTATGTAAAATTATCTAGATTATATGACTTACCTATCAACTCTCTCTATATATATATACAAAGTTGGGATGAGGTCATTCCTATTGCCGTTTCCGGTCGCGGGGCAGTGGAGGTTGTGAGGCTTGGACCCCGAAATGCCGGAGCTGTTCCAACCCCACATCTCGTTACTACGCAACAAACAAAGAACCCAAGTGGTTCTCCCTCCCTTTGCGCTTGGACAGACGACAGCGATGGCGATCGTTGGTCGGGTTCTTTGTTCTCAGACGCTCACGTGAAAATCTACCACGGCAACGAAAGGCCGTTGCGTTATCACAATGGACTTCCCTCCTCAAAGGTAAGCGCTTCTCCTTTCGTCCTTTATCTCGAGGCTTCGCGCGACAACATCCATCTCTGTTCCGGGCGCGCCCATGGCACCCTGCGACTACGATCAAGTGCCATCGGCATCATAGACCGCACGAAATGGCGCTCGAAGATCTCAGTTCCCCGCCCTCGACCCCCTCGATCGTCTCACCACCCCGTACGCCTGGCTTCTCCCCGCTCCCCATTCTCACTGAGAATCCCGCCGACGAGAAGCCGTGGGCTACGAGACACCGTCGCCGCCGCTCGTTCGCCGTAGACGCGCTCTCTCCGATCACAACGCGTCCTCCGGTCGGGATTACTGACGATGTACTGCCTAGGCACAGCCCCGGTGCCCCGACCATCCAGCCGAGACCCGACAAGGCCTACCTCCCCGGCCAGCCCAAGTCCCTCGAGGGCATAGCCATCCGATCCTTCTGTCTCGGCGGCGCCCTCGCGCTCTCCGTCGCCACCATGGCCTCGATCTTGTTGCTCAGCGCGTCGCCTCTCTGGCGTCTACCCTTCTTCTTCACCGCGCTCTCCACCTTCCACTTCTTGGAATTCTGGACGACCGCCAAGTACAATACCTCGGTCGCCAGCATCGACTCCTTTCTCCTGACGGCCAACTGGCCGGCGTATGCGATCGCGCATGTCGCGGCTTCGCTGGAATGCCTGTTGACAAACCTGCTATTTCCCAATCGCGCTTGGGCACCGTTCTATAGTGGTCACATCCTCCTGCTCGTGGGCCTGGTAGTGGTCTTCGTAGGGCAGGCCGCTCGCAGTCTGGCCATGGTCCAAGCGGGGCCGTCTTTCAACCACCAGATCCAACGCAAGAAAAAGGAGGACCACGAGCTGGTCACTACTGGGATCTACTCGTTCCTGCGGCATCCGGCGTACTTTGGTTTCTTCTACTGGGGAATCGGTACGCAGCTTGTCCTGGGTAACCCGATATGTTTCGTTGGGTACGTGATCGTGCTGTGGCGGTTCTTCTCATCGCGTATCAGGTCGGAAGAGCGTGATCTTGTCCGCTTCTTTGAAGATGATTATGTCGACTACAAGAAGAGGGTCGGCACTGGTATACCTTTCATTAGGTGATATAGACTTTATAGAGACTTTGAAATCTTTTAGCTGCACTCTTGAAGAGCCAAGTTATTCCGAGTTCTATAAAGTCTGGGAGCCGACTATAGAGAACCGATGCAACATAATCACGATGCCTGATCTAACTTTACCCTAATAATGTAATTCCATGAAGTTCCCCTCTAGGACTGGAGGGAGCTAGAATATAAAAATAGAATATGCCACATTGCAGTCACCAGACTAGCTGCTGAGGACTTAGGTCAACTGTGCATACAGTATATAGTCAGTGCTATTCTTCTCGAACCTCGCAGATGAAAAAGTCGGCAACCGAGCAATAACGTAAATAAATGCATGTTTAAAAATGTTGAGAGTATTTTCTATGTAGCTATGAACCTGTAGCCTGTTGAGAATGTTTTACCTCAACTGTCTGGTATCATAGTTCGTAACCGCCACATTACGGCAGGACTACTCTAATATACATAAGGTAATGTACACAAGATCATTGTATCAGTGTGATTAAGAAGGAAACAAATTAGCAAGAAGTAACTCCCTTGACTCCGTAGAAACTACCTATTTAGTTCGATAGGGTGCCTGCATAGGGCGGACAGGGGTCAAGTAACGAAACCTGGAGGGTCCACAACTTTCTAGCCACATTGCTTCTACTTATCGATAATGAATGACAGGAGGGAAATTGGGCGGGCAAGCAAGGTACCTATCCCTTGGCACCGTAATTAAGAAGGCCACGATTCAACACTCGGGTCTTGGTTACAGCGATCCCACCAGACATTCGAAGCAACGAAGCAACGAAGCAACAGCCGTCCGCGACGCAACACGCTGTGATCTCGGTGGCCGATCCATGATCACTCACATCTCCAGTGCTTCGTCTGCAAGACCGCTAACAAAGACCCTGTCATAGGGCACGTCTGCGCCATGAGTTCGGACTACTCATATGACGAGCAGGGTCAATTCTACCCTTTCTTCATCTTCACCCTGTCGACCATCGTGACCCTGCCCCTCACCTACAGCCTTCTCACGCCCTCCAAAGACCCCGAAGCCCTCGCGCCGAGGATACGGACCTCCTACAAGCCCGAGCATGGCGACCTCATCCAGGCGCAAGCCAAGGCCTACAAGCGCAAGCAGCGCAAGGTCAAGCGCGCCATCGCAGCCTTTCTCGGCTGGGCCATCATGGCCGGCATGCTGTATCTGATCATCACTACTCAGCGCACAACCGCCAAGATATGGAACCCCTACGACATCCTCGGCTTGTCGGAGTCTTCCACTGAGAAGCAGATCAAATCTCATTATAAGAGACTTGGACTCAAGTTCCACCCCGACAAGATCCGACCTGACCCCGCCAAGAACGAGACGGTCGAGTCGCTGAACGATAAATGGGTCGAGTTGACCAAGGCGTACCAGGCCCTTACCGATGAAGAGGTCCGCAACAACTGGATCCAATACGGACACCCGGATGGCAAGCAAGGCTTCTCAATCGGCATAGCCCTTCCCAAGTTCATCGTGTCAGACGGCAATGGAAAGTACGTCGTATTGGTGTATGCCGCGCTCCTAGGTGTTTTACTTCCTTATCTTGTCGGATCATGGTGGTACGGCACGCAACGTATGACCAAGGAGGGTGTCCAAGTGGAGAGCGCCAACAGCCTCTTCCGCGAATACACCGAGGCAACCGATGAAGGAGACTTGATCACCGCTCTCAGCACTGGTAAAGAATTCAGGTCGTTTCTCAAAGGTGATAAAGCCGAGTCCGGTCTTGCGAAAATAGAATCGAGAATACTAGAGAAAGGCCAGGTGACTTCCTATGCTGGCGGCCTCTCCGACAAGGATAAAGATAAATTGCAGGATCTAGAAAGTGGCGTTAGACGGAAGGTACTCGCCCTTCTTTGGGCTTACCTAGGTAGAGTTGAGCTAGACGACCCAGCGCTCAACAGCGCAAAATATCTGGTCGCACCCGTTGCCCAGAGCCTCTGCCGGTCTTTCACTGCTATAGCGCTCGCATATGGCAACACAGCACCTCTGTTGGCTTCTTACTACATCAGTCAGCGACTCGTGCAAGCACTCCCGCCAAAAGCCTCTCCGCTCTTCCAACTCCCGCACTTTACCCCTGCTGTCGTGAAGGCAGTTGAAGGCGATTCGAAAATTCACATGACTATTCAACAATTTATGGACCTACCTGATACCCAGCGGAGAAAGCTAGCGATTGGAAATGATCTTCTAAATGAAGAACAGTACAAGACAGTCCTTGAGGTCTCTCAGCAACTACCCTACTTCCAGGTCGCAAAGGCTTTCTTCAAAGTGACTGGCGAGAAATACATTATTCCGCAATCTCTGGTATCTTTTGTCGTCAAGGGCCGTTTTGTACCTCCCGGAAGTACCAATGTCCCCCCTGTTAATGAGCTTGATCTCGAAGACGTAGATCCAGCCGAAGACGATTTGGACGCGATGCTGGGACGAAAGAAAACGGTCAAAGACGCCAGTGGAAAGATAATAAGTGAGGAGTTCAAGCCTGTTTCTCCACCCATTACATTCGCGCCTTACTATGCTCGGGATTATTCGCCTAAGTGGCATGTCTTCTTATCAGACAGCAAGCAAGGCAGAATGGCAGTTCCCCCATTTACTTTTACTATCTTTGACAAGCCGATATTCACACCTGATGGCAAACCTACATACAATATGCAGACACTGAAGGCCCAATTTGCGGCGCCCCCACAAGCTGGCAATTACACTTTCGTCATGCACCTCGTTTGCGACAGTTATGTTGGCTTCGACACCAAGATGGAGGTTACACTATCTGTGGAGGAAGCGAGCAAGGCAGCCCAAATGGCCGCGGAAGACGAGATTAGTGAGCCCGAAGAGGGTAAGATAAACCTTGTAATCGTATCTGATTCTTTGCTGACATCCCCCACAGATTCTCTTGCTGGCCAGATGAGTGCCTTGAAGGGCGGTCCCGTTGCTAAGCGGAAAGAGGCAGCAGACGAGGAAGAATCCGATGATGAGAGCGGAACCGAGGAGGAAGAGTCAGATACCAGTGCCACCAACACCGATACGGAAGATGAGTCCTAGTGATAATAGCAACAAGTCTTATCATCATTCTTGGCTTTCATGGTGTATAGCATAGGCAGCCCAATCCGCTGCAGAACAGGAGACTTACCACATGTCCTGGACTCTTCTCCTTTTTCATCTCTCTATACTCCCCCTTCTGTTTATAACTAGAAAGAAAAGGGGGAAATACGCTTTTGTAGTAAAAACTTTGCAACAACCGGCGTGGTTCATGCGAAAGCAAAGCATAGGTTAGGCGCATTCGGCGTTAGGGGGTGCTTGCTGTTGTTGCATTACATCATTGGCAATATAACTAAGTGATAGGATTGCTCTCCTACTCACTCCACTATGTATATGTGGAGGTAGATGGGGTAGAAAAATACTTCTTATTGAATAGTTCATGTTTTGGCTAAAACCTAGTGACTTTTTGATGAAACTTACGTGATATACGTAGCTGGGCCAAATCTGGGGGTTTTGTGAATAGGTTGTGTTGCTGAGCAAGAGGTAAGAACGAGGTTGGGAAGTTCTTTTATGATGTTGGTGTGAACTTATTCACTTGACTTGAACGTTTGAAAAAGAAAGAAAGGGCAAACTTAGTCGTTCTAGGGTGACCCTTGCTATATTTTTGTGTAATTCTCGTCGTGGATATGTGCTCGTTGCCAGATGGATAACTCGGTAATCTCTTGGTGAATGATCACTGGGCTTCTGGGTCTTCATAGGCAGCAATCATGCAGGACTTGGAGTGAATTCGCTCAACTATATGAAATTTCCAATCTCCAGCAAGTGGGCAGCCATGTTGGTTTCGGGGGTTCTACAGCTCATCCACAGTATGATTCCAACCCTCTGGCACAAAATCAGCGAATTTATCTTCCGGGTTTTCTCCCCAGCTGGAGTAGTCCACCACGGTGCCATTTTCTACTCGAAGGCGCTTATTGGAGTAATCTAAAGTGCGAGAGAATGTCCATTCTTGAACCTTTGAGAAGTCTCTACACGAATGCATAGTACCTAATTCTGGTTCCATGATTTTCGTCTTGAGCCAGTGGAAAGTAGTCACGCTGCTGTCAGCATGGCATATGATTGACTGTCTGAGTGATTCGATGCAGTGGTCTAGGTATCCTTATGTTAGTTTGATCATCTCCAATTATTGCTGCTGTTCGCCATATTACCTATGTGAAGCCAGTGCAAGAAGTTAACTGTCCCATCCGGATTTTCCATAGATTTGTTGAAGCGACGCGGGTAGAATCCCTTGCGAATTTCATTCTGTGAGGCTTGTAATTAGAAAGACGTGTCTTCCGAAGGATGGAATTGGCAAATGAGACGAACCAGACAATGGAGTTGGTGGAAAGCGTCGACACCAACCATGTAGTCCTCCTCATAACCTTCAATTGGTACTCTCTCGGTCTTGTTGATCAGTTGATCATATTCATCCTTGGTTATGCGTATTGCTATGCCTTCTGTTGAGGCCTTGTGTCAGTGTCTTTCTTACTTCATTACAGGCAATCCCACATACTTTCATACATTTCCATCCAAAGTCGGTCTTTTTCATCATCTGGGAATCCCTGATAAGGTGACAGATCCTTGCCAAAAGCTCGCCGAAATCTCATAGGCACATCTGGAACGACCCCCATTGGTGCTGTACTGAAGTCAGCTAGTCAAATTAACATTAATGAAAATGTTGACTTTTAATTGGCATACAAGTTCGTTTTACATCTGAACTTCCAGTCGTACGCGATGTAGATATTACCAGCCACGCCACGACTCCAATCAGAACCGCATTTGAAAAGCAAGAGAACCAAAAGAAGATGTTCTTCTTGGGGAAATCAGTCCACCTGGATGACAAGTGATGTTGGCCGGGAAATGAGGGTCGTAGTAACGACGCATCTTCTTCCCAAATCTCTTGCGAGTGAGTCTCAGATTTCTGGAGCTCAGCATGACTGTCATGAGAGGCCATCATGGATGCCCCTTACCAAAGAAGACTATGACGTTGAACACAAGAGTCAAGAAGAAAAAGACAGCGAGACTATAGGTAACGGGGGAGGGCTTTCATGGATCAGAGGTATAGATAGATAAAGTCAAAACTAGGAAGACCGTCATCAGTCGGCGGGGCAAACATAAGTGTCTTGTGATGGCTTATCTATGAACAGTATGGCGCATAGCCCCATGTCAAGAGTGGCCAATGAATTCAATAGCTTATTTACCTCGAGATATAAAGATTGTCCGGGTCTCAGGCTAAGCTCTTCTGCACCTTGATAATGAACACTACAAGAGCTCACTTGTCAACAACGCCATGTTGTTCAAAACTCAGAAATACTCGTCTCTCCCAACCTCGCCCACCAGCCTGGAAAGCCTTCAACCTAGACGACGTACGTGTAGTACTGGTATTTCGCTACCGCTAATCTCGCATATCTTTCTGGTCCTAGTGATATCAGTGCTTTCATTCTTGCTTGGGAGACAGACGATATCCTTGAAGCAATGTGGAAAGAAACTGTCGACATGGTGTAAGTGTGCACAATAATTATGGCTAGATAGGCCACTGATCATCCATGATGACAGCCCCGATCATCGACGTGGTGGAATACGAAGAGACTACTTTTGAAGGATCGTTCTTAGCTCCATCGGTATGGCGAGGCGAACCCACCCCGGAGCTTGATGCAGCGTGGGACCAGATCTCGCTCGGTGGAATGGGAAGCCTCCGGATTAGCAAGGATGATCTGCAGTTGATCAACAAATCACAGGATGCAGACATCACGGTGGGGTTCCCAGATGAAGGTGTTATAGATACGAACTACGGGCATAAAGACGTGCAAGTCCTATTCGAGGTTTTCCACCAGTTGCATTGCTTGGTAAGATTCAGGTCGTCTACTCATTATTCCCGTGGGATTTAGTCTAACAGACTCGCAGAACGAGATACGGAAGAAAACCTGGCCAGATTACTATCCAAAGCCCGAGAAGAAATATGAAAAGGTCGACAGGGCTCACATAGGCAAGTAGTCCTCACGCTTGTTTTTGGGCATTAACATACTAACGCACAACACTCAAACTTAGATCATTGTATCGAGATGCTTCGTATTAATCTGATGTGTACAGCTGATGTAACGCCGATCACTGCTAACATCAGAGACACTGAACCATTCACGATGTCTGATTTCAGCACATTGCATACATGCCGAAACTTTGATAGGATTCTGAACCATGTACGGGAACGAGCTGAACTCTGGGGGTTTTGGGCATGATGTGAATGTTATCCGTACCACTTTGGCATAATTCAAGTACCAACACCACTTTGAGATACGGTGGTCTAGATAGATATCAAGGCAAAAGGCGCATTTGTAACACTTTGATGTCGTTGGTAATAGGCTATCTATGCTGACAGTACGTAGCGGCTACTAGGATCAGCTTTAATACCTGCCGCATTTGATTACTCATATGCATGTTTAAGAACGCTTGCTTCCAATAGCCTATTACTATGTTGCGCGGTTACGAGACATCCATCCGAAACATCTGCATTATAAACGACGCCAAAGTTCGTGATATGCATCTCGCCATTGGCCCCACATTTTTTGTAAGAAAATAGGGCCATGTGATGGGTGGTTGGCTAACCACAGGCAATACATGGTATTGCTCAGATGAGGTCTATGAGGTGTGAAGACGTAGAATACCTTCATAGAAAGGGACGATCCGAGTCGAAAGGGATCATTTTGCATGACTCTAGCGCGATGTGGCGCGAGATTTGCTGCAGCTTCATTGTAATGCCATTATACGGCGTATCGAACCCCGCAAGTAAAGGATTCTCAAGCACTTCTGCTAGTACAAAGAATGAGGGGTTTATCAAGTAATCGTGATTTTGTCTATGATGATGATGATAATGAAGATGATGTAAAGATCTCTCTCCGTGGCCAAGTTTGCCATGGTGTATCGTGTGACACGTCGGGGACCTGGCGGATGGACCAAGCGGCCACTGTTTGCCGATGAGCTGCATGGAACTTCGATAACAACTACTCAAGACCAAACTAGTCTCAAAACATGCTGAATAATGTTTCCTTTTGGGTTCAAAGTTATATATAAGGTATTGACCTCTCCCTTGATAACTACTAAGGCGGCGTTTCCGATGAGTTGATCTCAACGCTACCTATTTCACTTGATATCTCTTATTCAATTGACTCTCACTCTCACTTTTGTATCATCATGAAGTTCTCTACGGCTCTCATTTCTCTGGCCGCTGGCCTGGCCGTTGCTGTTCCAACACCGCTCAACGTGAGGCTCTTCATTAGGATCTTGTGTTGTTGCTTCTAACAATAACTGTCACAGGTTGCAAAACGTCAAGTGCAGGCAGATAGATACTTGACAGCCGAGCTAAACGTATGTAAAGCTACTATCAAGAACCGTTACGAATTTTCTAACCAGTGATATAACCAGGGCGAAGATAAAGTTGAAGAGCGTCAAGTACAGGCGGATAGATACTTAACAGCCGAGCTAAATGTAAAGTTGAAATCACGACCTCTACGTAGCTTCTTAGCTAAAGATATAAACCAGGGAGAAGACCAGGTTGAAGAGCGCCAAGTACAAGCGGATAGATACTTGACCGCCGAATTAAATGTAAGTTAAAGTTGAAATCACGAGCTTCTTAGCTAACGATGTAAACTAGGGAGAAGACCAGGTTGAAGAGCGCCAAGTACAGGCAGATAGATACCTGACAGCCGAGCTAAACGTATGTCGAGTTTAGCATCAATAACCCTTACGCATATTCTAATCAGCAACATAATTAGGGCGAAGACAAAGTTGAGGAGCGTCAAGTGCAGGCGGACAGATACTTGACAGCCGAGCTAAATGTATGTTAATATTAAAACCATGACTGTCACGCATTTTCCTAACAGAATAATCAATTAGGGGGAGGACCAGGTAGAAAAGCGACATATGTGAACATCAAGAACCTGATTGCCAAACTCACCGTGAGTGAGACACTCAACTTCAATCGATACCACGCGGATTATCTATTTCCGGACCCAGAGCAAGGAACACATTGAGACAATACAAGAGCGCTATCATCCAACATGAATCGACTCTGCATGAAGCCAAACACGTTTCCCTGTTTTGTTAGATGGAAAGCACCGCCGGATTGAGAGCCACGGAACTAGTTTCTTTTTTCGGTTACTACTAAGAGACATTCAACATGTCATACATAAAGAAGTACTTCAAATAGTAGTTGAATATTATCTATGTGTGCTCTTACTACTTGAACCACGGTGATTGCATTTGGCCTTTTCCTGGCGCTTAGATCGGGATGTAATTTCAGAGAATATATTTGCCAGAGCAGCCTTTTAAGCCAGTCAGCCTAGAATAATTCGATGGCTTTGGTCACATTGTGAAATTTGACTAATAATAGGTACGCGTTATTTTCGGTGTGATATAAATTCGCAGGTTGCATCATGCAGACAGGTCAATGATAGTATACGAAGCTGAAGGTAAGTATTCACGACGGCGTCTGGGGTATTCAGCCCCGCATCGTCAGTGGCGGCTTATCAAGTCGACCGAACCTCCTATCCCGTTCACCAGTTCAACCGGAGAGATATCTCACAATTGTCATCGGTCTGATCATGTTCCCAAGATGAACAAATGATAATAGTGCATATGCCGGTCCTTCGGGAATGGCTTCATTTATCGTATGCAACTGCACCCTGCCCGCCTGCTTTGCAGGTATGATAAGAGCGACTGCTGCTCTCACCGACTCTCGCTTGAGCATCGTGCGCCAATCATTATACGAGAGTCTTGCGCCCGTGTAGCCTGCTTTGCAAAAGTAGGCCAGGGCGTTAATCACTTTCTTGGCAGATGTCGTCCACTATCAGAGTACGAGTGGTGGTCAGCTTAGTACTGCGCCGTACAGCCACTGCCGGACCGGGGTGAGCAGCGCGGGGAACACGAGTTTATCTGATTGCGATTCGTATAGCCTATTGCCTGCGGAAGCGTATAGCTCAGGGCAAAATAGCCCTCTTATCTTCATATTGAAATGAGAACGTTTAACCTTTCAAATATCCTAGGCTCTAAGTAAATACCCTGTGGGTTCAGGTGACAGGAGCTAGAACGCGCTGCAATATTCTACTTACCTTCGGCTTTAAGTCGTTGTTAAGCTTCATCACCGAAATTATTAAGTATTAAGTCGATGAATGCTCTAGTACAACAAGGAACTTGACCATACCATTACAACATTCCAGTACCACGTATTCGAGGTAGTGTTATAAAGCAAGTTGGATAGGTATTAATGTTGTAGAACGTGTAGCTGAATACTAATCGGTATTTACATGATATAGCTACCGAACTAACCTGAGTTAATACTCAACTTCTTGCATAGAATGTTAAGGATTAAAACATTTGTTTTTTATGTTTATTGATAGCTTTATAATAGCTAAACAATTCGACCTTGGTACACGTATTTAAAATCTATTATTCCGAGGGCTAGTTACGCGTGACTGTAACAGAACAAATGGGTTACCGCCTGGCAGCCTCTCTTGGCAGGCAGTATTTCGGGCCGTGAACAGCTGAAAATAGATTCGAACCGGACCGCCGGTGGGTTGCTTTAGGCTTGCACTTGTACAACTGGACTCTTGATTTTGGACCTTCGTACATATAAATACAATAATGTCTTGGGTCTTGTTACATATTCCCCATCGAATCACCGGAAAACAAGGAAACCCAACCGTACCAATACTGTGATATTATGACCCGATGAGATTCCGTATAATACAAACTCGAAGAGAACTTCGCTCACGTGATCCGATACTACGTAATTGCGGTGGCTCAGCTGGAATAGCTGAATACTAGCAGCTTGGCTGGTCCAAATGGCCAAGGCAACAACTCACCATCATGCTTCACCTCTTCCCAAGCTACATCACACTTTATAAGACTCTAATTACCATAGTTCCTCAAGCAATACTTACAATATAGAGTGAATGCTAACTTCTACAATTGTGTTTCATGTTAGGTAGCTGGCCTAAGGCCGTTCGCTGTCAGCTGTAGCCCAGCTCCTATTAATATTATCCCATACGCCTCCGTTGTCATCTCGAATTCTTGACAACAAGACCTGCTCCCCGAATTATCTCTCTATTTAGGACTCACAGAAACCAATCTTACGAAATGGTAAAGATCTTGTATCGACCCTTACAACCTGGCGAGATAAGACTAGTCACACTGCTACCTGGTTCAATCACGTCTAGAATACAATGCAAGCTCAGTTATCACACTTTGGATGAGGGCCTAAGGTACGATGCCCTTTCGTACTACTGGGGGGATCCAAAGATCACACAGCCGATCACCTTGGACGATCACTCGATCAATATTACTGTCGAGCTTGAACGAGCGCTTCGACACTTACGCACTCCAGATGAGAAGCGAATTCTTTGGATTGATGCTCTCTGTATCAACCAAAATGACGCCGTTGAGCGGAATCACCAGGTGGCAGATATGTTCTATATATACCAGACTGCCCAAATGGTGAGAATTTGGATCGGCCGCGAATCCGAAGAATGTGATTCAAACCTAAAAGAAAAGCTTGAAAGTTTCTTGACACAATATAGGGAGGACAGCAAACAGCCTGTGCAGCGGTACAATCTGCGACTCGGGTTAAAACACAGTCGCCATTGGAATGCGCTGAAGCTTCTCGAGCTATTTGGCAACCCTAGCAATGCTAGAGATTATACGTATGATATTATGGAGTCCTCGTTGAAACACCCATTGGGTCAAAAGGCGTGGTGCGATCTTGCTATCCTCGCTTGTCGGCCTTATTGGGCCAGGGTCTGGATCCAACAAGAGATTGTGAGGCAAACCGGTGTATTGGTCCATTGTGGGAGGTGGAGTTTTCCTTTGACTTGGCTCTACAATCTACACACTATATACACTAAATATCTCAAGACTTACCAGGACAACCGTCTTCCCACTTTCCAAAAGTTTATCGGCCAACTTTTTGCATACATTGAATTCCTCAAGCCTCAAAGGGGCCAAATCGAGCAATCCGATTACTCCACAACCATGAAGATCCTTAGACATCAGCATGTGAGAAGGACGACAGACCCGAGAGACAATATATATGGAATCGTTGGGATAGTTGCCGCCTGGAGAGGAAGCTTTCCGGTAAATTACCGACTCGAGTTAGATGATGTATATATCGCCGCATTTAAATTTACCACTATAAGATATGGACACTTGGGTCTCCTAGTCGATCAGTTACCCTCACTAAGGAATTTGGACGGGTTGCCAAGTTGGTGTCCGGATTGGACCATTAATATTGATCCTGCAAGTACGGAATTTTCTTCTAGGCCGTGGAACAGCTCATTTTGGAATGTCCCAGGCTTCATTGGGGGTGGCAAATCCAATTTCAACAATTTTAACAATTCGGTGTCAGACTTTTATTTCGAAAGCAATGACAGAGTCCTTCTTGCCCGTGGTATTGAGCTGGATATCATTGAGGAATTTTCGGAGCGTTTTGACAACGACCCGGTGCTTGCGAATTCCCAGAGCAAGGTGTTGCATGAAGCTCTTACGCTGGGGATGAAATCATGTGGTGGGCCGTACTGGTCATTTTGGTCATCTTACCAGCAACAAACTTCCAGCTCACAATTGGTTCCTCCCGACCACGAGAAGCCCACTGTTTCCATTTCATTGATTAAAAATTCTGGTAAGTCATCTTGTTCCACGTAGCCAGTCAGTGTTTAACATTACTTAGATGTTCCTGAACCACACCTCAAGAGCCACTCAGAAGACCAGCTTAGAGCAACGATGCGGACGCTCGTTGCAGACAAGCTGCCGCTAAAGCCATATGCTTTTGACCATCTTTACCTACAGAACCCTAATAAAGAGAATCGACTTGAAAATGGGATCAGAGATGAGGCTCCGGACAAGAAGATACAAGCGGTCACACGAGGATTTCTCCAGGAAACCCTTCGTACTGGGTCGACTCCATTTACTAGTGACTTTAGTAGTTACTTCTTAGTACCTTCTCGACTCAGGCGATTTTTCGTTTCCCGTAGTAAGCATATGGGACTCGCCAACGAACAAATCCAAACAGGGGACGTCGTTTGCATACTCTTCAGGTGCCCAAGGCCGGTTGTGCTGCGCAAGGTAGACGGCTATTATATATTTATAGGGGATGCTTACTTTCACGGTTGGATGCATGGAGAGGCCATCGCGAAACTTCAAGAGGGTCTCTTACGGAAGCAATGTTTTAGGATCCGCTAAGCATATGGCTTGATAGATGATAGGTTAAGTTCAAGTGAAAGGTTAAGTATAACTTAGGGAGCTTTGATTTAAATCATTAACCGATCATTGGGGAAATATTTCTACTTCATGAATTTACAGGTTTTAATGGTTGCCAGTTTTGTACTTACCTAAACATGTGGCTTACAATATCTCAACGGGGTTTTCAGTCCTCTAATCAAAAGCCAAGACTACAGTTTGTCACTGATATTTTGAATAAAGAGGAGCCCGAATTGTTGAGACCGTGCCTTTGAAATTAGCCTACAGAGTTAAAACGTAGTTTGCGCCGGGGTGTGGGAGGTTGAGTCAATCTTAGTAGGCGTCAAAAAGCTGTTCACATGAAGTGGCTGCTGATGTAATCAGGGTATTTCAAGGCCATAGGGCCTGGGACTACACCCTGGACGATCTGCCCTAGACTCCAATATCATGCATAATATCGTATAAGCGGGAAACCTGCACAAAGGTCTCAACGAAGTGAACGAAAGCAAAGTTTTCATAGGTGGCTACTTGGCTGAGGCAGAGGATTAAGCCTTCATAGCCCCCTTGAAGCCTTACATTATCATTACAGTTTGAAATTTCCTTCAAGGCCTTGATCTCGAGACCTTGCTATAAGCGGTAAGCCGACTTCCACGTATTTCTTGGAAATTCGACATTACGACCAATACCTTGTCGGCATGCATTCCGATGATGAAGCTGTCAAATCACAGCCTCCGTAGCCGGTTTAGTATGATCGGAAATACCCGATGGATTTGCTTATCACAGTGTCTATTTGACCAAAGGAATTTCAAGCTTACTGCCGACCTATATTCGTACATTTCCGATATTGAATCCAGCTAATCAAATAGCCGCTTTCGCTAACGAGGCGGAATACCCCCCGCCCCTTTCTCAAGGCAACATCGCTGATTAAGTCTTTATTCTTGTAACGCTCTAGTCAAACAGGAAAATCCGCACTTTAATTAGAAAGAAATACCCGTGACTCAGTTCTCTACATTTCGCGGTAGATTTATCTCACTTCTTCACTCTTTTCTAGCTGGTTTCCTCGCTTCAGTGATGCCGCAGCTATGACCCCCCAACAAAGCGATTCCCTCCCAACCAGTGGTTACAGCATAAGGCTACCATTTGAGAATTATATCTTACTGAGAAACGATCTCTAGATGACATAGTACGATTACTCGCATATGATGATTTCCGTCCAAAGTAAGGCAGCTCCGGTGCTTGAATTATACATTGACTGTAACTGACAATTGATAGCAAACATCAGCTTGAACATAGGATGAAGTTGTGGGGCTTCAACAAAAATATTCCGAAGTCGCTTGCTGAAGCAACTTGGGGGTATATCGGCTACGAGATTGCCAACCGCAAGGCTCAGGGCGAGGATACTGAGGTTGTACTCTTTGGCCAAATTCAGGACAAAAGAAAGGTAGAGGTGGAGATAAGGAGGGATTATCGGTTTCGATATGGAGGTGGTATGTTGATGAGCTGCCGTGAATTTCAGCTTACCTTGCCTGGCGCCAAGTACTTATTGGTGCAGAACCTGTTCCTAAGCCTCCCGAAGGTCTAGGCATCCTTCTTCGTACACCTTCCTACCTGGAATCAATTCCATGGCCGCTGTCCCTCCCGTGGCTACAGTTCCATTCAAGATATTTGACTGGTAAGAATTCATTACCAACTGGCAGCCTTGGCATATTCAGAATTGATGGTTTATACTATAGGTCTCCAGCTGAAGATTTCTTCGACCTACACCCTACAGCAGGACGGCCGTTTAAGTGGAAACGCCGTCATATTGACTACAAGACACTGCGTTAATGCATCATCTATATCTCTATCAGAATCGAACCTCGCTTCTTTGCTTAAAGCGACGATGCCTGAATCATACCCCGGCGAAGCCACTAATCGTGCGAACATCATTTTACGGGGATGGAGTAAGCAAGCGTTGGAGGAACAGATTATAATATTTCTATTTAATCTTTCTAACAAAGCCTTAAGAGCGGCGCTGGACTGGGAGCTCATTATTGATATAATAGAGCGGTCTAGTATGATATCAGCAGGGATAGTAATCAACGACACATCATCAACTACCCTGCTTGCAGTCCGAGAGATGCTATTCCAGTTGTCCTTCACTGCCATTCTCGAACCTCGATCTTACAAGATATTTGACATTGATGCTGCCATGCCGAGGATACTCAGGCTCATAAAATGGCTGCCAAGGTCTAGTCAGCCCCCTGATACCACCATTGACCATGACTTCCCGAACAGTCCAAGACATATTACACCTCTTCAAATTGCGGCTTGGGCACGATCGTACAATTTATTAGCGGGCCTTCTTGAGAATGGGGCTAACCCGAACATAGTTTTACGAAGGCCTATTTCTACGATTAGGTCTCTCCAATTATTCTAAGAAATGGTCTCTGCCGCCATTGTTCCTTGCGGCTCTTTCAACGCGTCAAATTGATGACTGTGCCTGTCTGGATCTTTTATTCTCATTTGGAGCTACGATTCATTATCGTCGCTCGCCGAAGCAAGGTTTTCTTCGTAGAGTTTCGTTCTTGACTCTTCTCGCTGGAAAGAAAGAGGAAGGCATTGCTCTCGATATTATGAAAATGCTTATGACCAGGCCTATGGGTATCGCTCATCTCGAGGCAGCTAAGTCTTATACTGCCGCAGATATCGTGATATCTGCAGCATCAAGAGGAAACCTTGAGATGCTGAAATTCTTACGCGACAATTATTTTGACGTGACTACAGCCAATGGGTTTGGGTTGACTGCCTTACATGCAGCAGCTTTCGAAGGTCATGTCAGATGCTGCAAATTTCTTCTCGAGTGCGGATTTGACGCCAATCACTATGATTTCAAGTATACTTCTCCAGTACACCTCGCGTGTTACCGAAATAATATCGAAGTGGTGAAACTCTTGCATGAGAAAGGCGCGCGTATTAATGGAGATATTTCAATCCCCTCGAGATTGCGCGGGATCGTTTCGAAACGGTATTTTTGCGAAATCCATCACTTCCCCTCAATACAAGGAAATGCCTTTGCGCAGCTTCAGTCGCCGATCGGGCTGTACTTTGCTATATGTCGAATTGCTCGAATGAGGTCCAACCACCATTTACCTTTCATTCAGGGGACTCACCGGCACCCTTAGTCTCGTACCTTTTGCATCATGGTGTTACAATCCTACCATACGCAGCATACTGTGCTGCTAGTTTCCGTGATACAAAGTTTTTATCGATAGCTTTGGCGGCAGGGGCGGACCCTAATTTTCTTGGACTCGATACCAGAAGCAACAACATTAGACGCGGTTCGAGCAATGCGAACTGGAGACCGGAATTTAGTGAAGGAGATTCTCGGGCATACCCTGCTTGATCCACCTGACCTACCTGAATGGATTGATGATCTGGACAGCAAAATGACCCTACTTGAGGTGGCTTTACTTAGCGGGGATTTGTGTATCATCCAGCAAGTGTTGAAGCGCGATTCAATTAAGTACAGTCCAGGGGCGATCTGTGCTGCGATCTTGTAAGCCGTTAAAGCCTTAACTGATCCGAATATTGTCTATCAACTTCTTCAAAATCGAGACCCTTTCTCTGCGTCTTCGGCGTCTCTTATCCTAGAGACAACTGCTGTAGGCATAGCAGCATGTTACGAGAGTCCGAAGATCTTGGAACGTCTTCTGGCCCATCTCCCAGTTTCCAATACCGCCTTTATCCCTCACGAGGCCAGATCGATTCCTATGAGAAAAGCCTTTTTGGCATACGAAATTTATTAACAAGTGCTCCGTCCTGAGCTACGCGTTTGGAGAATATACCACTATTATGTCCTTATTGTTGGACCACGGGTATAGATTTGACTGGATGGCGGTCGATGTTATGGCACGCTCTAGGAACGAGGAACAATACATAAAGGTTATATCAAGTCAAACAATATTACCTCATGATAAAGCAGACTCCAATCTAGCTCTATCCTCAGTAATCTGGTCGGGGAATATCAACATGGCCAAATCTCTTCTGCAAATCTGTAAGACCATTGAAGGCGGAAAACTTATTCTCGGCCGCGGCAATGGACCTCTTCAAACGGCGATCCAAATAGGAAATACAGAAATGTTTGAAACTCTCCTTGAAGCGGGAATTGACCCAGAAGCACCAGCTGAGGAGGACGGGGTGATGACAGCATTGCAGGCCGCTGCGATTTATAACCGCATCCGTCTCGCAAAGCGTTTAATTGATCTCAAAGTCGATATTAACGCGCCTGGTGCAACGGACAGAGGGCGAACCGCATTGGAAGGTGCAGCAGAACATGGTCATATTGACTTGATCAAACTTTTACTACACTCAGGAGTCGAAACTAATGGATCTGGTCAACTTCAATATCTTGGCTCGATTGGCCTTGCCTTACTCAATGGCCATAAAGTGGCTGCAGATCTGATAAAGTCGCATCGGAAACTAACTGAAGAGGACTTGTCCATCTTGGGGGCGAAACATCTTTTATCGGAATCTGTATGGCCGTATAGTGCTTACTCTGACTGCGACTTTTCCTCTAATGGTGTCTCCTCGTCTGAGAGTGAAGGCGGAGACGAGGATGGGGTTCGGGATTTGGATGTGACTGTACAAAGGGATAGAGTTGAAGATGAAAGCAGTTTAGCCGACAGAAGCAATGGAATGGTATATGGCGATCTTACGGCTGTACCCGCGAAGAGCCCTATGTTCAGTCAGGATGAGACTCTATTTTTCTACGACGACGAGACGAACGAACGCACTTTCACAGCGTCGTTGTCATATCCTGAACCTACATCGTTATCGGCGCCCGAATCTCAGAAGGTTTTAACTGGTCCATCTCTAGTTCCGCCTCAGGCGTGGTCTGAACTGATACCAGAGCGAGAACTTGAGCTAGAACCAGAAATGATTCTCGAGGCAATAGAAGAAGATTATATTCCTTTTATCGAGACTTTCCCCATACACCCCGATTTCTCTCCGGGAATTGATGTAGGACACGATTTCGATTACCACCCCTAAATTTCTTTAATAACGATATCAAGCTTATACAAAAGCCGAGCTCATGTCTATGACTTCGACTACCCATTATTTGATATTTGCGACATGGGAGAGCCAATTGGAGAAGCCCATGATGGGTATAAAGTCACGCCTATACCGTGCAGTTGGGGAAGTGTATTAATTTCAAAGGCTTTCTTCATCTCTAGTAAGTTGGTCAATGCAGAGTATTATTTCTTTGAACATGTTGTCTTCTTAAGGCAGGGAAAAGGAGTTACTAAGGATTTCTGCTCTTGAACAGGGTATGAAGAAGAATGTAAATTTGTCTTCAAAAGTGATGCTAGACTAAACTGCCTAATTCCCGAGTAATATTAAGTCTGTTATAATGTATGAAGAAACGAGAGCTGAAAATTTGCTTGTCACAGAGCATAGAAAATAGTAGTATAAAGCTCTTCTAGAGTCTTGCGGGCAATAAAAAATGTCTCTGCCTTAATAGTACACGTTAACTGGTAGAAGCATGCAGTGTGACACTATTTTGTCTCGTTACATATGCCTGCCGTTTGAGAACAGAGTCGTCGGTACAAGTCTACATTCGCCCGCATCTCATGTAGTTCTTTTCCACAAGATTCATTCAGAATCGCGCGAGCAGGCAGCTCGCAGGTCTACTGACCAGATTCGTATGGGTATTCTCCGGTGCTTGTGGCGTTGTAAATATTACCCACAATCCTCCTCAATGAATGATCCTTTCCATATCTATTTTGGCTGGGTGGATATTCCAAAAAAAAAAAAAAAAAAAAAAAAAAAAAAAAAAAAAAAAAAAAAACATGAAACCTCCTCTTTAACCATGATTTTATTCCGGAATCTCGCATTTTCCATCAGCATTATCGAACCCGTATCCTTGATTTAACACATAAAGTATACTGAAACCCCTACAGAAATGTTCAATTCAATCATTCTCTGCATTGGTCGAGCTACTAAGTATGAGAATCTGGTGATTCCTGCACGTCTTTATCGACGACGATCATGAGCAATCACTCAGGTGTGAGATACACCGCATGTTTATTCAGGGATGATAGCACATCCTTAGTAGGCAACCAACCGAAAATGTAACGTCGCGTCCGCTTATCAGTATTATTATACATCGCCGTAGAATTTACTTGATTCCGTCATACTTGGTAGCTGATTACTCTACCTGTACGCCTGTAAGGCTCTAGGATCAAGTTACCGGCGCCACGATTATCAACCAAGAGAAAAGAACAAAAGAAAACAATTAAGCAAGCATCTCACAAACCGGGAAAACTACTGATGCTCTTATTGTCTCACTTTCCCACTGCTCTGTTCAGAATTTCTTTCCTAGTCTACGCTATCGCATGGTCCTTTGAACCTGTTCTGGAACTCTTCCCATGCATGTATGAAACCAATTAAAAACGATTATTGTATGGCATGGCATCGATTCTCCTGGGCAAGTGGTCATACATTTCTGCTTACGGAAAATGCCTTCCGACGACCGCTTATGCGTAGCACAGCATTGGTGCCAGTGCAGCGGACATCATGTGGCGTTTTTTGGTTGGGCCCATGACCGTGAGTATTTATTTCAAATGGCTACGCTTCATATATTACGCATCACGATTCGCGGCCAAGGATGTGCAGATTGCGGGCTACTCTTGCAAGTATATAACCAAGGCTTACAGTGAAGCTTTAACGCAGTGTAATTATACTTGTACATTTTTTAACATCAAAGGTATATATCATTATTTGAAACCGATAAACATATATCATTCGACGTATAATATACACCGTTACGATCAAGGCATCAACCTTAGCTTACTTGTCATCTGCAGCGTACTTTTAAAGAGTAATAATATGCAGGTTTGGACTTCCGCCGAGGTTGACAGCATTGCTAGAGGTGGGTACCCAAAGCCTTTTATGGCGCAATTCTCGGGTGTAATTGGTTATAAATCTCTCCTTGATGCATCTGCAGGATGACAGGCATACTCATGCATCATGGGTATACGTTCGGCTATACGAATCGTACCTAAGGGCGCATCCAATGGGGTGGTAAAAAAAAAACCTGCCCTACCATGTACTGCATCCATCGAAGGACACCCGGTATACCGGTTACGGCTTACTCCACATAACTATATAGCAGTTTGCGAGCTTTGATTGGCTAGACCTAAAGTGCTTGCAGATGATCTGCTTTATTGAGGCGCTCGTCAATAACTTCTAATTATCATCGCTTCTGTTTCCATGTTCTGTTCCCTTATCTCAAGCTTATGTTCCGCAGTTCCCCAACTAACAGACCACCTTTCAAGTATCCATCCTACTTATGCACAGCCCAGGTATCAATATCATTCATTACATACTAAGCAGGTTCCCGCAGTCTCAATGCCAGGATATAATAAAGCCGGGAAGTAGCTAGCGGTGTGGGTTACATTGAGGAACTGGAGGCGCGATGCGTATGATGTTAATACTACGTTGATCTACTGAGGTTGGTGCCCGATAAAACGTTCGAATCGCGGCCGCGACTGAAATTGCGGTCATGCCCCAGGCTGAGGCCCGTTATACAGGCCCGCTATACCCAGTATGGCTGAACATGCATATAGCCTGCAGAAGAGCAAGTGCGTGGTTAATCTCACCCAATATTACCTATCTGTTGATAACCGTTCCATTACAAAGTCCCATTAACACTGCTGGTACCCTCCCTCGGAGATCGCAACTGATTCTATCGGTACGTGGTGGAGGTTTCCCTCCTAGACACTCTATGTCATTGAAACAGTACTCTGATCTTTACGAGTATATTTTAGACCAATGAGATACCTATGTTCCTCGGGGGGTCCACCCCTTTCCTGCATAGATAAGTATTAATGTTACCTTCATAGAATTTCTTTAAACTTCTTAACACACAGATGGTCGTCTAGTCTTCAACTCAATATCGTACTTATCGTCACAAGCCAGCTTTTATCACATGAATGCAGCGAAACCCCTGCCAAAAGTAAGTCGTATCGTATCATCATGAAGTTGATCTCTCCTTCGCCTCCTTCTCAGATTCAGATAGCTTATAGTAAAGGCACGGAAATGTATTGTACTGACATCAAATGAAAACCAACACTGTTCGAACTTCCCTTTCGTTCTGCCGTCCAAGTCTTCTGAATGATTGATCCATGACCCTGTACACCGGAGCTTTGGCACTTTTACCCGTCAAGCGAGTGATCATTCGCCCTTACATATCCCGGAAACCTTCAACAGAAGGGTGCGCATCAAGATGTTGAAGCCACGCAGCCTAATAGCTTATGAAAACCCTCGACGCTAACAATCGTAAACAGGTTGCTTGCTAGTCCTAATAACATCGCTGTATTTCAGCCCTTGTGATCTTAGATCTTGCAGATATTTTGTAGTTATCGTCGCGCATCTAACATACGTCAGCAACGGCAATACAGAGAGCAATGCAGGATATCGACCTCAAGTGTATAATTATCCCCAAACCGTGTTTTCAACATGTTTACAAGCTTTGAAGGATGGATGCACCGTCCTGGCACGTCTGTTGTTATTGTGCGTTCGCGGTTGTTCGATGGGGCGTAAGGCCTGCTGTTGCCGCTGTCATTTGACGATGTACTTGAGCGCGCAGCCATATATTCGGCTCCAACGTATCGTTTATTCTGAGACTTGTTCAATAATGAGGGCTGGGATGCTGGAACTCCCCTACAAAGAGTTACGAGGATGCTTGCAAAGTCCACGTATTATATTCTGTGTATGTGGGAGAGAAAATACCGAGGTACGGACTGTAACAAAGGCGGCTGACCAACCTTCCTTTTATATCTTCTGACCCGTTAAGATTGACTTCAGGTGATTGGATTGTTAGCAGAATAATGTCACCCCATCTGCGAAGACGACAGTCGGTGGCTCGATTCCAGGTGGGCGGTGGCGCAAGCCAGCCAAGTATAATGGATCGGGAACATTTTGCGGTATCTGCTTGCGGATTCCTCTGAAACACGACTGCTTGTCCGACGGGACATTTTAAAAGTCCCAGCCCTTGCGATGGCGGGCATGGGCTGTAGGACTCGGGCCCTCCGGTCAAATAGAACATGGAGTGACAATTATTGACTGGTCGATGGGTAATGTCCTTTATGACTTACGGGCATATGATGATGCCTTCGAGATTGCCCCCAATATGCATGTGTACTTTTGTCACCTAAGGCGGCAAAGTATAGGACGGTCACTTGGTGGTATATAGTACCTTAGTCAGTCGGTGAACCGATCTTAAGCATTAGTAGGTATCAGTGAGATACACTTGAGAGGAATGTATAATTATGTAGATTTAGGGCATAGGTGTGCTGTGGTAAACCTGAAAAGGACAGGATAATATGTATAGGACAAATGAATTATACGAGATGTGAGCGTGGATTGATAATTATACCACCCTAGTTCGACTGCAGCTGATACTCAACAGACACGTCGAGATACCTGACGTGGAGGGGCCACGGTTCAACGGCGGGCAACCTTAGCCACTGAGCATGTATATGGGACGTAAGAAAAACCTCGAGTTTTCTTACCACAGGCGCTACCCTTCCTACAATACATCGTTGCGCTTAATTTACGCTTACTAGACTGCTATCCAGGACACATTGCTAGTATTTATCAGCAATTGCAATTATAAGGGTTCTGGGAAATTATTATCCTCGATAGCAGCAAGCATACAAATGAGCAAATCTCAAGGTCGCCTTGTCTATTTCAAACCATTCTACACATTATCGATGGCCAGCCTTATCTAGCAGTTCGTAAATCTCGGTAAACCATATCCTTCTTAGCCGACCAGGGTCACCTAAAATGTTTTTATTATACATCCGCAGGTGTTAGAGTGGTGGGATGTGTTGGATCGGTGTGTGATATCGACCATGTACCTCTATAAAGGAGTAACGATAGGGGTTGCCTGGTAAAAACGTTGCCTGCATAATATGCTAAATGGTATCTTGTAATTGCCGCTGTGTATTATTTCCATTTCTGAAAGGATTGATCTCTTGAATTACTAGGTAAAATTAGGACTTATACTAGGGTTCTGTTGCGGTCACGCCGGGAGCCTGTATCCTGTAATCAGCCTGCTGCAGCTCCTAAGCACGCCTCAGTACAACGTAAAGTCAATGATGATCTAGCTGAGAACCTCACAGCCGCCTGCAACGCCATGTATGTATGAGGGGGAAATTCCTCCATTTACTTGGAGAGGTAGGATCTACGCAAATAAAATGGCCTGGCCCGGCCGTCGAGTCACACTACCTTCCACTATTCTCAGGACGCCATAGAAACTATGCTATAAGCTCTACTTGGCATAGAACAAATCGAGACCAAATTACTGCCCATAAACCGTTACAATCATGAGTCACGACCGTGGTGAGCCAGACGAAGAAGGTGTTGATTCGGAGGTAAGCTGAAGAACACAATGAAACCTCGTTGGGTCCAGATCTTTACTGAGCTTTACTAGTCTATTCAAGAGGCCAAATCCTACAGCCTCGCTCAGTATAGCTCATCCTTCCCTAGGATAAACGTTTCCAGCTCAGATCTCCAGCAAGACGCGTCGAGTTGGTACAAAACCGACGCAGTGAGCCGAGTGACCGACTATGGCTTTCAAGCTTGGGTGCGCAACAAATCAGAAAGTTCGAATAGCCTTGAATGTCAATCCAGCAATTCAGCAGTAACTTCTCAAGGTGAGCTGAAAGAACGACTCCGATCTGATATGATGGATGCATCACGTAACTCTGCGGCGCAATGGCTACCCTTAGGCCGACTAGAGAGTATTTGTCAAAGGCATGTTGTTCGTTGCGAGTTCTTACATGAGCTTGGAGAAAGTTCTCCAAGCATAGAGCGGTATACTAATTACGTCTGTGGAAACGACGCCCAATCCGGCCGGAACGAGCATACCAGTCTCAAGATCTTCGCCATCCTCGTCCTTATAGATCAGCTGCCCAGGATAGAAGAATTTATTGAGGCGGGGATTAGAGATCAGCATCTACCGTGTAAGAAGTTTGTAAGCGATGGCGTGAAAACAACCTTCACTTTAGAGAAGAGGACATCTTCAAGTATGTCCGAATCAGAGTCTGCATTCTGCTTTGACAAATGGAACCAGATCCACAAGCAGGACTTCTATCAGTGGCAGTGGAGCATTCTTGCCCCATACTTTTCCAGTGCGTCAGACGGCACGGTCAGCCTTTATGAGCTTGACGAACCATGTATCATGCCATGGACAAATAACGGGAAAAAGGTTTTAAACGGTGGTTTCGCGGAAGTCACTATGTTCCACATCCACCCCGACCATCATGCTTTTGTGTGTACTATCTACGGACCTCTCGGTAGCGAAATCAACTAATAGCAAGATTACAGGACACAGATAAGATTGCTACTAAAAGACTGAAGGCCGAGAACAATGACAACGACACCCAATTTCGCCGGGAGTTCAACAATCTTAAGAGAGTCAAGGACAAAGTCCACTTGCTCCCCCTATATGCGGCATACCGCCAAGGCGAAGAGTATTCGTTCATCATTCCTTGGGCGGACGGGGGTAGTCTTAAGGACCTGTGGGAACTAGATCCTCTCGATCTCTTCTTGAAGATAGAAGAACGAGTCAACGAACCACACCATAGAGCTTGGAGCGTCATTTCCTGGGTTGCGGGCCAGCTCTCTGGGCTCACAGGTGAGCTTGGACTCGGGTTTTTACACGACACAAAGAGTCTCATATCATCGCAACCCGGCCTCATTATTCCAGAAGACAACAACAAGAGATACGGCATCCACGGAGACATCAAGCCCGCTAATATTCTCTATTTCAAGCAGGACAAGGATGAAAATGGGAGCGGTCTGGGCCTATTCAAAATTTCAGATTTTGGTTTAACTGGCTTTCACTCAGCGCTAACAAGAACTCGTGAGGGCCCAACTGGTCCCCATTCCCCTGACTACAGGTCACCAGAGTATGGTACTTTTGAACGCGGTACATCAGATCAAAATACATCGAAAGCATATCTTTCGAGAAAGTATGACATATGGAGCTTAGGTTGTGTCTTTTTACAATTCTTGACTTGGCTTATCAGCGGTCCAGATGGCCTAAGAGAATTCAAAGATACCCGTTTCAAGGAGGTGGACCAGCATCCTCTAGGTTACCCAGACGAGAAGTTCTTTGCGATTAGTCAAAACGGAGAGGCGGCACACAGATTATCCGTTCAAAATGTAAGAAACCAAGCTACGCCAAGGAGACAATGCATCACCAAAGAAGCTAATAAATTGAACAGCAATTCCAAAAGTTACAGTCAGCAGTCACGAAGGGTCACTATCTTCACGACTGTCTAGCACTCATCAGGGACAGAATGCTTGAGTTAGACGTCACGAAACGCGCTGACTGTAAAGAAGTACATAAGGCTCTCGCAGCGTATCATCGAAAGTGCCTGGAAGACAACGATTACGCAGTGGATCTTTTACGAACTTTTCAAGAACCCCGAACGTCCCGACCCCCGGCTTCGCACCATTCAGACTCCGAAATCCGCTTCAGAACTCACTCACCTTGTAATTCATCTACAACCAAGCAACATTCTGTGACTCACCATGTTGACACTGAAAGAACTGAAGAGGAGCCAAAAACAAGCAAGTTCAAAAAGCTATCGTTTCATTTGGGAATTTCGCGGCTAAAACCTGCTTCAGGTGGCCGCAAGCTCCTTCGCGATCTGATAGCTAAGATTAAAAACGCTACTTCTTCCGCACTAGGAAAGAGTAGCTAATCGGAGGCATCAAGTCTGCAATGCCTGCTATTGCAAAACCGCACATTATGGAGGCTCCGATAGCAGCTTAGTGAACCCCACCCTCCTGTCTCTTTCAAGAGATCAGAATGCGGCATAATGTTTCTCTTCTCTCATCTTCGCTTTTATGATGTCGATTTGAGCCTATTGATAGTCAAATCCAAAAGAAGGTGGATCAAGGGGGAAGGTAAAGACGTACAGCACTAAGCTCATGTGGGACTCTGACCGTCCATTGCTCGCTTTCAAACTGAATATCTTCGTATCAGCCTAATAAATCATAAAATAAACGTGCGGTATCACATACGGAATCAATGTGGAAGTCGCCGTTTTTGAAAATCTCTCTCAAACCCACTTCAAGCCGTCTTCTGCTGCTGTATCTGATAGGCAGAGTCTGAATATGGTACGCCATTGTGTGTGTTAAAGGTCTTGAAGATAGGCCACAGAAGCAGTTGTCTCTGAGCTACGTTGAAAGAAGAGGGTGAGATGTGAACGATTTTCCTATAGAATCTAACATGGGGAACCCGTTCGTCAGCTTTTAAAAGCCCATCAATCCTTAGTGATCTTATCTACAGGCACATAGGCATATGCCTTGTAATTTATGTCTATCGAACAAAATAGCTTTCGAGATTGAGACTTATAGCTGGAGTAAAGTACACTTTCTTCCACGAGACGCCCTATCCTGCATAGAAAATTCCTGCAGTCATGCTGACAGGCAGGTGATGACCTCAAAAATGCAAACATGAAGCAGGCTCTGACTCTTAGCATGGGTTGAGGCAGACACCCTCCAATGTTCATGTGAGGCAGACTAAAGGGTTGTTGATGCCCCTCCCGACACATGACGTTCTCCAAACGGATGCCCAATAACTAGCAAGATACCCCGCCATCGTGGAAGGCCGACCTTGATGTTCACTCGAGTCAACTCTCGTCTCGGAGTTTGAGCCTCCCTTCAAATGAGTACTTCGGGTCTGAAAGGAAACCAGAAGCTTCGCCGATTTCCGTGAAATCCCAAGATGGACTGGCTACGTTCAGATGATAGTTTATGGGAAAAGAACATGACTTGCATGGAGTTCGTGCCCGCAAAATGCACGGTCTTACTTGTCGCAAAGCATGGAAACGTATGTAACTGCAGCATTTCCCGCCCCAGACTTGATTGTTAGTTTACAATCAGATAAAGACCGACTTGCATTCGCAGAATTATACTATGCAGTCTGAAGAGGACTGGAAAGCATGGCTAGATCAGGCAAGTGTCGCAGTCAACCGTAGGTGAGAACCTGACTAATTTTTTTTCAAGCACATTTATCAACCAGATGCGAATATGAAGACTAGAATCCGTTTAATGTGAGATGATTGACTGCTGCTATTTGTTTTATGTGCGTATTGTTGACAAGCTTCAGACTAGGTGCGAGGGCTGACACTGGAGGACTCGACCCTAGTGTATTGTCGTATCTGCCTTTTTCGGAGTCCACGTTCAGAAGATTGATCAGAGACTTCAAGATTCATGGGACGATCGTTAGAACTATCAGCCGTAGCACTAGCTGTGCATTCATCAGAAAGTTCCACTCAGGAAACTTCCCCAATGAAAGATCGATAGGTCCGTATCTCTTGTCTGCCTAACGCGCTTATAGTAAAAGGAGGCTCTAGACCAGCTTTAAGGTTCTAATTCCATGTGTAGTATATAATTGCAGATCAAGTGCATCATGGGACGGAGACCTAAGCTTGTCTGTGACATTCACTCCCTGGACCTTAACCACCCACGCCATTTTTTACGGCTGTGATGCCAAAACTGCTGAGGAGATAACCAACCGTCTATCGACATCGGACGTATCATCTCTTCATCCCATGGTCCTTGTGGTTCTCTTCGCAGAACTAGAGAGGAATAGACTAGACGACTTAGTGAGAAACAAGATCGCCCAGCTATTTCAACAGATAGTCAAGATTTCAGGCAAACAGTACACTTCAACCCTTGACAGCAAGATCTTTTCATTACACTCTCCGTCTCTAGCCATGTCTATTCGAGATTGGCTACAGATGGGGGAACTGCGCAATGAACTTCAGGCATTCAAGCGTAAGATGTGCGACATGATGGAACACCTCGATGAACTCCAAGGGAAGTTTCTGAACGTTGGAAGAAAAGAGGAAAGCTTCGCCGCGAACCTGGATTCGGACACACTTTCTGGTCTCGACGAAACCGGCGTGAGGATGAAAGAGCGTCTAAAGCACCTCATCGATGAGTTCGACGAGCTCATCCGGAAATGCGCGAATATCATCGACGGTGTAGGGCTCGCATCGCAGCTGGTAACAAAATCATTTTCCTTTCCCTTTCAAATCATTATCATATAATCGTCGAGACAACTATTTTAACTTGAGATGGTTTTCATAGGAATGGAACCAAATCGGTCGCAAAGACACGGTCACAAACTTAAAGATTGCACACAACGGGCTCGAAGTAGCGCAGCACACGCGCCGTGACAGCGAGCTGATGAAGTCTATCGCACTGCTGACTATGGTGTTTCTCCCGGCTACATTCGTCGCGGTATGTTGATAACTTTCCATTGACAACGAACCCTGCCCCCTGTCACACCTGGCTAACCCTTTCTTTTTTTTCTCCACCTCGAATCCCTATAAGGATAGAAGGAAACTCCACGCATAAGTCACAAATTAAATCAATTGTGCTTCCTATTTGACATTGCTTTTCTCTCACAGACCCTCTTCTCTATGGGCATATTCCAATGGCAGGGCTCGAACGGCGAGACCCTGAACGTGAGCCCTTACATCTGGCTCTATGTCACGGTCACGGTGGGGATCACCTCAGTAACTCTAGGGACGTGGTACGTGTGGGTGATTCGCCGAGGCACGCCCTCCAAAACCGAAAATGCCGAGAAAGACGTCGAGGCACAGCCCACGGACTAGAGCAAGAATGTGATTATAAGTCACACCTCGACTACTTCTACGTAGGTTTAGTGACCTGTTCAAGCCTAGTCGACATTCAAGATCGAGATTACATAAGGTCATATGGAAAGAAAAAGGCTCCATTACGCGACATCCGGGTTACAAAGATGATCTCCCAACGTGGTGTTTTAGTGTACAATTACAAGGAGAGAGAGAGCAAGACGGTAGATTTTATATACATTCTATTTACGTAGGCAACGAGAGTTCTTCTTTGGAGAGCGTTAGACCCAACATCCTACGGACTTCGGGTCTAAGAGATTAGGTTTAGGGACCAAAACCGAAGCCAGAATAGAGTCAATAATCGACGATGATGGGACACTAGTAGAAACTCCTGATCTTATGGACAATATATCTTCCAAAAGAGTAGCTAGCTGCCTAGCTAAGCGAAAACCTGGACTGGTAGTTATGGCACTAAGACTGGATATTTACAACTGGTATTACCTGAATGCCCTCAGACACAAAACGGTAAGAACATTCCATCCCCATCGCCGGTGCAAGCAACTTATACACAATACTCACCCAGCTTGGCTACTAAGCCGCGCCAGGTCAAAATTATAATCTACAATCAAGTCTCCTTGGTACGCCGACGCCCCTTATCTGTAAAGATGTTCTCAGCAGACTCGGATGCCGCATACCTCAATGCCCTTGCCTTCCACATATGCCTGGCGCCCGAAATACGTCTTCAGGAGTTCTCTCACGAATTCGGCGTCCGAAGGGCTCCATATATCAAGGCCCATCCTCTTCATCACGTCTGTATCGATGTGAACGCCGTGCCCTTGGGAAATTTCATCCGCGTCGATTAACGCATCGTCTTCTTCTGTCGGGTTTTCATCTTCTATATCACTGTCACTACTGTTGTCAATCGCGTCTGCCAACGTACTCAAGAGCTGCGTCGTCAATCTGTGGAAAAAAGAGATTATGGTGAGCTCGAGACGGGCTTCATCCGCTTCTAAGGGTACTGAAGCTGCTGTAGATGACCGTCTTGGCGTGAGTGATGATATTGACGCGGCGATGTCTGCTGAGCGCGGCATATTCATGCTTATAGATGAGGCGCCCAGATCGGTGAGGAGAGCGGCGTCCTGGGCAGCCTCCTCGACTTCATCTGACCGTAGCTTCTCGCCCGCAGAGGCCCACCACATGAACCCGCTGTACGCCAGAGCTGTCCAGCTTGTAGGCTCCACCACCTGCTCTGCGTCGTCCAGTAATGCGTCATCCTCTTTATACGCAGCTACTGTCTGCGGCGTAGTAGGCGAGGAAAGAATGACATTTCCTTCTATGCGAGCGATCCCTGCTTTGAGAGAGCGCCAACGGCGCATATCGCGCTGTGTGGCTTTCACAGGCACTCCCTGTGTTAATTCCACGGTCGGCCAGACATGTGTTTTTGCGTTCGAAGCGTGAGGCGGTGGCATAGTGATAAGCACGTCCCACAGCGTATCCTTCTTACAGAGTATGCTGTCGGTCGTGCAGGCTACCCATCCAGTTCCTGCTTCCGCATCGCCGTCCAAAGATGTAGCGTCTGTATTTCTAGAATGTTTCGCATCGTCTGTCAGGAAAGGGATATCATGAACGCCAATTGAAAAAAGAGGCCGTAAGCGATTTGACGCGGAGCTAGATGACAGAAGATCCGATGTCGCTAGCGGTATATTGGAGAGTACAGAAATATTGTAGACTAAATCATTGGTCAGGGGCCGCCCATATGAATATCACACCGACTGTACTCACCGAAGTTGCAAGCTTGTTCTACGGGCGCATGGCCCGAAATCAATATTCTTTTGCGAAGCAGCGCAGCGCGGTGTATGGGAAAGATGAGCGGTCCGAAGGTATCCAAGAGTTTGGTCAAGCTCCAGGCCGGGTGGAAGGGCGATAGCCGGTGACCAGGCAGCATCAACGCTGTTCCATCAGAGGCTGAGCGGTTCCTATTATGCCCACGGGACGTCTTTGGGGGTTTCGTTGCTGCAATCGGAGACTCAGGGTCGTCTTTGGAAGCGGCGTCATCGGCGGTTGTGTCGCGGGCTTGGTTCGTCTCCCAGTATTCTTCCAGGACGCTAACATCCTTGCTATTCACAACCAGCTTTCTAAACAGCTCTTATGTCAGTAGATGCCACAGCATAGTTAGCGGTGCAACGTACGATGCAATTGCCTTTAGGCTTTCGGCGTGTTTCCATGCCCTGCCCAAGCGTCCATAGCTGAGCGGAACCAAGACGCCAACTGCCAGCATACGCGCATTGCGGGCGGCCGTATCCTCGACGGGCGCATTGACGAAAGCGCTCAGCCCCGCGTACCCGTCATGGACAAAATAGATTAAATCTTCGGATACGGTATGCAAGCCAGAGGGCAGCGACTTGTATTCCACGACGCCTTCGAGCTCGACGCCGGGTTTCGAGGCCTTCCAAGAGATGGTGTAGCCGGCTTTGACGTCGAAGTCGATGAGGAATAGCGCAGAGATGGGCGGCAGATCGGGCAGGGCGACGACGCTGGGACTGGAGGGGAGTCGCACGTGGAGCTCGGGCTGGCCACGGCGTGAGGCGGCCATGGTGATGGATGCTGCTGTGCGATGAATGACGTCGACGTTGTTACGGTTAGTGCACAACCAGGATTGCGTCGGGTCGGATGGGCATTTCAGCACATCCTACGAGAGAATTGATTCGGTCAGCACCCAGTCGTATCCCGGCAGTCTAGCATAGATCAGCTGCTCGCCGCCGAGTGTCACTGACGACTGACAAGTTGCAATGCAGAGGGGTTGCGACGACCGTCGGATCGTATTGATAGATGCTGCCATGATAAGAACGCGACCCGGTTGTATGCGGAAACAGCCCCAGTTTATCCACTAGTTACCCGATAAGCGGATCCATCTCACCGAGAAGTCTCACATGATGTGGGCCCTCGCGGGTGTGCTTACCCGGGAGTGATAAGTTCATCCCTTCAGTAACAGACTGTACAGTACAAGTTCATACCTAAAAGGTGTATAATAATCAGTCTCTTTCCTCTAGAGACGTCAGAACCGAGTCGGGCAATTTTAACATCTCAACTTGCATCCACGTTCGGCCATGGACGAGCAAAAATCTGACCCCTCAAGGTTACCGTTGTCTGCTCGATTCCCCAAATGGGGTGTTGTGAGCTCACAAGAGATAAGAACATGGAAACTCGCGTATTCCATAAGAGCCAGTGCCGTAAACTATATATAATAAGAGCTTGTTTTCGAGGGGCTTAGCAGGGTACCCCAATTTCAGTCATCCTTTGTGCTTCAAAGGGGCCGTAAGGATCTCGTTTTACATTTGGCCAACTGGGAAAACCAGAGCCAATATATCTGTGCGGCTTCGCAGATAGTTGCCTTGCTTTTGTCCCATCAGATTGAGCAAACGCGGATAGAAGCCTCGTGCAGTAGAGTCTCACACTTGTATGACGATATGCAGGTCTCCGATCGGAATCCAGTCTACCGGTATGTCTTATACTTGACCTTCCGGGTAAACTTCACCTTGACCACGGGCATGCTCCAGGAGCCGGCGGCTTGGATCATCCCTATTAATTGCTTCTGCAGGTACTAACCTCCATTGCATTAAAAATGCAGATCACACGGGAAATATACACACGGAGAATTTACATCATATGAACGTCAAGTGCATCCCCATTACTAATCCTCAATTTTGATCCCAGATCTTCGGACGAATGCGCCCTTTCAAATCGGAGTTTAGGGTAAATAACAGCAATGTAGTAATTTGTTGACATTTGATTGAACGATATCATCGGATTTAGATAGAATATGCAGAGATACCGATCGTGACGACATGCTCCATCTTAAACCCGGTCGGCGACTTCGGGGGCGGGAAATCCCCAATCCATTGCCCGGCGAACGGCGTGCTGTCTTACTCCAAGACTTCTCATTAATGTTCTTACGAGCTTGTGAACTTTGTTTTAATTGTGAAGTCCTTTCGCCCTCGAAAAGTGAGCTGCTTGCGATTTATCTCTCACCTCCTCATAGAGTAGACAGCGCACCGGCAACACTGGTCGACTAGAGTATCACAAAGCCGAGAGAAGTAGGCACCAGCTTAACTTCCTAGCGAATCAATAGCCGGTTAATCAATATTAACATATTTATAACTACGAGATGGATACGTCAGGTATCTTCCGGGTCGATGGCATGGTAGCAGTCGTCACCGGCGGCGGGACCGGTACGCCTCTTCTCCCGTAGATGCGGACCGTCATTGACAACTACTTCGTTAGGTATCGGATTCAACATGGCTAAAGCTTTAGCCAACGCAGGGGCTAAAAAGGTCTATATCCTTGCCCGGCGCAAGGAGCTTCTCGAGGAGGCCGCGAAAGCGCACGAGAGCTTGCATCCGCTCGTCTGCGACGTTGGATCAAAGGAGTCGCTCCAGAGCGCCGTAGACTTCATCACGAAAGACGTCGGCTACGTCAACCTCGTGATTGCTAACTCGGGGATCATTGGGCCGGAGGCGAGGTACCACCCTGATCTCAGTCTCTCCGAGCTGAGGCAGCGGATGTACGACGACGTGTCCATGGACGACTTCACGCGCACCATGCACATCAACGTGACGGGGGCATTCTTCACGATGCTTGCTTTTCTTGAACTCCTGGATGCTGGCAACAAGAATGCGCTAAAGGGCGGCTTTGGCGCGCCCTTAACTCCTGGTAGCGAGGTTCCTTCTATACAAAGCCAGGTCATCTTCACCAGTAGTGTAAGTAATTATCGGGACTATTTTTCTTGTTCTGGAAACTTTTAGAGTACGGAATTGCTTCTTGGGACAAGACAGCGCTCGAGGGTCCTGAATTATCACGAATCACGCTCCGGATGGCGTAACTGACTACGAGCATGATAGATTTCAGCATATAGCCGTGCATGGGTATCGGCGCCGGCCTACGGCGCCAGCAAGTCGGCCATAGCCCACCTCACGAAGCACGCCAGCACGAATCTCTCACCTCACTCAATACGAGCCAACGCTATGGCTCCTGGCTGTGAGTTGATTGTCTTCCATGTCAAGATAGGGGCTGAGGAAAAGTGGAAAGGACTGATCCATTTGTGCAGTGTTTCCGTCCGAGATGGCAGCCGGGCTCATACGAGATCGCGATCCTTCTAAAGAACCCCCTTCCAACATTTTCCATATTCCTGCTCGACGATTCGGTGGCGAAGAGGAGATGGCAGGAACTGTATTGTATTTGGCCAGTAGGGCTGGTGCTGTGAGTACTTTCAGGGGCTGTGTCCCTGCCCTATCTTCCGAGGTCTTTGGATGTTCTTAAAAGCCCTCCACATTTCTCTCCGAAGGAAGTACACTGACATTTCAATATCAAGTACTGTAACGGACTCATTTTAGTCAATGACGGCGGCAAGCTGAGCGCTATGCCTTCCGAATATTAAAGCTCCGAGCCAAAACTCGTCACAATCTGTTACACGGAGACAGCCCAGGTAGGGGTATGCAACTACCCGCCTACCAGGGCTTGGTCGGCAATATCGTGACACCAAACCTGCAAGTCGGTGTTTGGGCTGCGGTTCGGCATTTGGGCTGTAGTTCGGGGTTTGAACAATTCAACTACCCGTGTTTGCTAAATGCTGCGAAACGGACTTGAATTATCTAGGCAAGTAAATGCGAACGATTCGTGTATATATAGACCTAGGTTCGCCGCGAAGGGCAAAAGGAAAGCAGACCTGTATGCCTCCTTGATGCCCAAGAAGATTATTGCAAATCTGAATATTATTCCAAGCCCTAAACACTAGCCCTTGTGACACAATCGTCTTCAAGGGGCTCAACGAGTTTGTCGCCAGGAAGACGAAAGGGATCGCAACGTAACATAGAAGAGCGGCATCTTGCCTTGGGCTTCAGGCTGTTATCGTGAGCCATATATATTGATATTGACAACTATTCTATTATCTTAGCACATCGAGATATTGAAGCAAAACATATCATCACACTCTAGTAGCTCGATTCTACTGATAAGCATAAGATTACACATGACTGTTTTTTCTCGTGTGAACCGATTACATAGTAGTTCGTAAGGTTTCCATGATCCAAGACTACGGGATCGTGCCCCCGATTTGCGGCAGCCCAGTGATCAAATACGCATGAGGCTGATCTTTTTTCAAGCCTCTGACAAACATCGCCAAGACTCCCAAAAGGCGTGGTCCCTTCTGGGCGCCCCATATTATATGTATCCTATTCCTTCAGGATGCTCCCTGTTCATCGTATAATACCCCGTGTCTGAATTGGGAGCTTGATTGACTACTTTGATCTTCAAGTTCTGAGCTTTGGCTTCTATCTTTTCAGTTAGTACGGAAGAAGTCGGCCATACTGTTTTGAATGTAGACCTGTAGTAAGTCTGTTGGCCGATTCTCGGAGTATTACGCAAGGAGGGTTCCAAATGTGTCCTTCAAAACGCTTGGAACAACCCTACTCATCTAAACCAATACTACCTAACTGTGCATACATAGGAATCACGCCGCGAAGATGAATGTAACTGGGCAAAATTCCACTTTCTTTCTAAGAATATCGGGGCCGATGTGATATACCTCATCTAGATTTCTTGCGCAACAACCCGGCTTGGCAAGGATTATTTTCAGTAGATAGAGTATATGTTTCTTCATCTCCTAGCGTAGCGGTGCGCATGGGTAAGCTACCAGCCTGATGTGTTTTGTCTTACACCAGTCTTTGAGGTATAGATCTAGTGGAGGCATATATGCCCAAAAGCACTATAAGGGTTGGAACACTGATGGTTATTCTATCCCAAGTGAGAAGGAATCGTATGGGAATATAGTGACACGATACTAACAAGATAGTTTCACCTGATCTTCCATAACATCACTATCCTGGTTATCTGCACCAGAACTACTCTAATTATTCGAAGTCGACGACGTCTCCCGTTAGTGTTAATTACGTACTTGATGGGGAAGAACCCTTTCACGCATACGGTTCACTGGGATGTTTTTTTTTGCAACTTTAATTTTCTAGCGTCTCAGCTAGACGACAGCTAGTGTACAGAAAGTACGTCCTTAGCTGCGGAAGTTGCGGAAGGCTGTTATTGCCGATTCGGCATTAGTTTTAGGTTATAACATAGTATTGCCATATAGTCAGTCTATTGATCATGTTCGAATTCTAGCTTCGGTAGTAAGTCCCAATAAGGATTGTATATCATTAGTGCTCCTCATTGCCCTATGTATGATACCTACGGGCCGCTAAAGCGCTGCGTCTCGGTGACGTAATTTCAAGCCGATATACCACAGGAACCGAAATTCATTAATAGAAAACGGTATGGGTTTCTCTTCGTGGGCTGAGTGTCTTCCCCAGGCGCTTACCTGCAGCAAATCTCCGTCGAGGGTGGTATTCCTGTTGTGAAGAGGTCGTGACCAAGGGGGCGCAACCGCGTTACCGACCAAAGAGCAACAGTTATTCGAGTGGAGTTTGAGTGAGGGTGTTGCGAATGTCATGAAATTATCATATCATGGCTCTGCAAATGCGATATGGACTAGAGGGTCATGAGTACTTGAATAGTATCGTATGCCTCTATCAGGAGTACAATTCCGAGCTCGCCAAGTATTTATATAAAAGAGTGACAAATATATAGAGTACAGAACGCCCAACTAAGTACATGACGATTCAAAATGTCGTCTACTATGTAAAAGAAGTAGTGTACGGAATCTTCAATTTAATTTTTCCCGTAATATATCCAACCCAAATTGCCTGCCGAGGGTATCCAGAACGGATCAACTTTCCAGACTAGGAAATTGCGCCAGCGCTTTCCATATACAATAGCGCCGGGTACCGTGATACGTAAAACATCACCTAAAGTGCTTATAACAGTAACATCCAGGCTGATGTGAAACTCAGACTGTAAATTTCAAGTCTAGAGCAGCCGATAACGCTCCCAGGACGTGCCTAGGAGGAGGTGGGCACACAGATAGTCTCACCAACCGACAAGTGATCGCAGTCAAGACCTTCATTACTCTTTAGTAGCACGTCGACGGAGATTGACCCGATTTCGGCGATTTCCCAGCACGTGTCCCCTGCCTTGATTTCATAAGGTGTAGTGTCAGCGTCGCAGTTCCTCACGACTTCGGGGCTGCCCTTGGACGCCCCGCTGATGAACCATATCACGACCAGGAGGAACACACCGACGAGCAAGAACCAGTTCAACAGCGGCATCATCTCCTGGCGCCACGAAGCCCGGCGAGCGGAGCTATCGGGCCCGTTATATGTCAATGGCTGGGCCGGGTGGTTTTCGTCGAATGGGTCATAATCAGGTGGCGATGGTTCGCTGGCTACTCGTCGAAGCTGGCCGTAGCGATTCCCCGATGCGCTCTCCCACAAGCTGCCGTCGGCGTCGCGGAAGGTGTAGACCTGGCTGTCGGCGTCGTAACCGATACGCTTCATGCCTTCGGGCAAGCGCTCCTCGTCGGTGTCATATTGGGACCAGCGAGCCATCGTGGTGGACGCTTGCGGGTCGGGTCGTGTTGGTCGATAAGATAGTATAAGATAGTACAGTAGGGCTTTAGAGAGGTGCGCTAAGATGGCGTTCAGGTCAGCCGGCTTTTAGCTTTTAGCGATGTTAGGCAACAGCATTGGCAGCTTCCTTGGCAGCTTCAGCAGACTTAGGGGGAGCTAGCTTCGGTAGGCTAGCGATGAGATCAACAACACACGTACCTCCACTATCTGCAAGTTATAATTGAATCAGCACTTGGCGTGCTACAGATGATACTGATAGATCCGTTGCTGACTAGAAGCCAACTTCAATGTTGTTGTATGTTGTATGACAGCACATCGTATGAGTGTTGCATGAATTCCATCTAAAACTGCCCAGCCTGCTCCGCCACATCCGATGACAAAGGGGGATTGGGGCTTGACGTCAGAAATGGGCATTGCCAGCCACTGCACGCCACATAGAAATGTCTTGGTATTAATAAATACGAGGCGAAATGCGCTTCTAATTGCTCTATCTCAAGTATAAGAACGGCACAGCAGAGGAGAGGATTTGTGTGTCACTCCGTAATTGGCTGAGAATTATCAATGGCATTCATTACAGGAACTTCCCTCGCAGGTAATTAAAATCTAACTAAGTAGGAAACTAAAAAAACAAATTAATGGGTATTAGTTACAAACAGGCTCCAAAAATAACCTCTTATGCTGTTGATATGACTACTTCTGTCGTCCTCAGAATGCCTTTGTTGTTATGACCGGTGGTATTTGCCTCCCTGAATATCGAGTCGATGCTGTCGCTTCTGTTCGTCATCTTGTCCAGCTGTGTCGACGCTGCGGCGTGTGTTCCGAGCTCACCACTGTCATTTCCTTGTCCCACTCGAACGTGGTACCCATCTGAGATGATGGGCCGTTCGTCCAGCTCAAAGCCATCCGTTTTATCGGTCCGGCTTGCCTGCCTCAAGTATCGTCCGCCGACGCTATGCCTTGCCGTGTTCCTGCGACTATTCCTGCGACTGTTTGATGCTACTCCATAAGGTGTGCTCTTGTACGAGTTCGTGAATCCCAGCAGGGGGCGTACGAGCTTCTTCAGTTGCGGCGCGCAAGCTGCAATTATACTGACGTTCAGTTGGATACTTTAGAGAATGCAGTTATTAGCACATCGCGTTCCAAAGTTCAGAGAGGTTGTCCAGAGCTTACAATGCCCAAGTTGGGACGCTGATTTCGTATGTTGTATCGCCAAACGGATTGAAGTTGATTTGATATATAGCCTTGACAATGCCGATACCGACGGCTCCCCATCCGAGCGCGAGCATAATTATGAGGTATATGCGTATCTTCTTCTTCAATTGGAGCTGCCAAACGACGGGGATCGGCAGCGTCGCGAGAAGAATGTCGGTGAAAATGCTAAGTGCTGTGAACCGTGAGTGTTGCGTCTACTTTCACGCGTTTTAGGGACAACGTACCCGTATTGGCGAGAGCAAAACGAATGAAGAGCGTCAAGCTGTAGCATTTCGCACCTGAGGTTATATCCCAAAAGCCCGATAGGGGCTGGCAATACAGGAATAACGTCAAAAAGGCGAATATCGTATAAATGGAGACGAATGCTGCGTTGTGTTAGCATCAATACCGGGAATGGTTTGTCGAGAGTGTCTAATTACCAATTGTTCCCCATAAAACCCATTTGAATGCCTTTCCCCTCGAAAGCCGTAAGAGAGAAAAGCTAAGTGAGATCTTTAGGAGTCCTAGGCCAAGTAGGTTGAGGATTGTCTGAGCGAAGCTGGCTGCCCCATACTTCCACAGATCGTCTGCCGATACGAATGCCTTGTGCATTCCGAGGCCATGCTGAGTTTCGTAAATGTAAAGTATGTACGAGACGAATGCAGACAGCTATACGTCAACAGGAGATCAGCTCTCTGTTGCAGGGACAAACTTCAGCGGTTGGAGTGATCACATACCGTGGCGCCCACCATAAACCCATCATCCCATCCGAATGCTTTCGCTAAGAATATTCGACTGTACATTCGCAATATGGTTATCGTCAATGCCGTGATATGCAGTGCCGATACAACGCCTATCTGTAACCCAAGAGTGCTCTCCCCCCGTAGCTTAGGATCTACCATCGACGCATCTCCAGCGCCCGGGGGAGGAGGTGGCATTGTTTGGGATTGATAGCGTTTCAAGACAGGTCTCGTTGAATCGTAGAGTTATACATGTAAGTTAATGTTGGAAAACAGAGGAAAAGATCACGGCAAAACTCGCAGTCGTGGAACAACAACAGATCAAACTCGTAAGAAATCTTCATGACGAGGAGAATTCCAGCGGGTTGGCATCTAAGGGGTTCCCACCTCGCGGCCCGAAACAACTCTATTCCAACAGTGAGGTCTAGCGTTTCCATTGCCGAACTAACTCTGGAGCCGTCATAGTCTAAAATCTTCAACCTCGAACTATAGCCAAATAGTGAAGACACGAGATTTAAGCGGTTCATACCCACCTCACGTACTATTACCTTGTTAATTACCTTCCGACTTCGCTACCTTGGCCGTCACCAAGGTGCATGCACGAAATTTACGGTATGGCCAACCTCGTAGCCGCTCACTCTATTTCTTTGTTGTAGGATAGGTCGTGGTTCCAAGGCCCGGGACATATCGGAGCAACGGAAGATTGTCACCGGTTTCGCATGTTTCGGACCTACCCTCTTGATATCCATGATATACTCCGCTTAAGTAGCAGTGAAAAGTGCACACTTGCGCGGAGCATGTGTCTGGTAACACGGTTTCGATGCTGTCCGACTGGGGTAACATTGATGATGTTGACGTAGACAATAGAGCGTGGGGGGGGGTTCCATGTGCTTGTTACCCGAAATCACGTGTCATGCTGGTAACAGATCGATACACTAGTGAACGCTACTGCAAGCTTACAACCCGACGGTTTGTCTTTTAAGATGATGCTAAGATGTAGTAGTGGCACACAACCTTATTGCTAAGATTGAAATTTGTTTGAAGGGCTCGTCGGATGCCGGAAGCACCGCAGATTCAGGGACCCTCATGCATTTTTCTCTCATCCACAGCAATATTAATGCCTACCTACTCCCATCATTCCTTACAAATTCTAACTACTACGGCAAGTTGCTTACTATATAAGAATGACCCGAGTCATGCTATCAAGGTAATTGGGTGATAATTCTCTTCGAAAGAGTTTAAGAACACCACTAACACTTACTACTACTTGCATCTTTCACATCAGTATTCAGATATAACATAAGAAAAGAATGATCCATTATACACTCCAATACAAAGCTCTTAAATCTGAGTCTTATGGAAGTATGCTGCTCTACATGAACTCGGTTACGCTTTCTGGCCCCTTGGCCTGTGATAGTGGCGTTGCAAACCCCTCAAGAAAACGCCACCAACAATGTCGCGCGCAGCATTTGCCGAAGACGCATTAAAGTATCCCACAAGCTAACCAGCGTATGATTTACACTAATGTATTAGGCTTGTGGAGATAGAGCTAAAAGTTTGAAGTCGCACAAACCACCCTTGATAGTCGAATAGTGTTGAGCGGAGGTAATTAGGTCGTTTTGGGTGAGACGAGGTGCTTAGAACAACGTTGCAAGCTGAAGTATCATAAATACTACGTCCCATTTTACACTCATTCAGTTATAGGTAACGAAGGTAATAATTGACTATTTCGTTATTCAAGTCTGCCCTCTTAGCCCCGTCTGATCAAAGTAACTCATGAGTGAATTGCTATACTCCTATATTCGAAAACTACGCTTGCCTCCTTCTCCTTATGAAATCTAGTATTCCCTGCAACCAGGTACCTAGGAATCCGATCAGATCGTACCTTGCAGCCCTAGATGGATTCCACCAGGCAAAGCAACGCAACCTACGTAACCCACATCGGGTCACACTATCGTTCTGCTCTCCGAGTGATGCCCACACTCTACGGGAAGACTTACCAAGACTGCGAGTCGTAGTATCACACTACCATCCATAGTCTCATTAGTCAACTATAGTATCAAATTATATACGAGCATCTCGAAGCGGGGCTTGATCGTACATGAATAAATATTACGCTACGCCAGTACTCCTGTCTCACGAACTCTTTGCCTGAACTAGGTGTTTCTCTAGTTTCTAATCAATAGATGCTTTGGCTTGTCATTTAGTCTATTAGACTCTTATAAGGATCTTCGTCAATTTGAGTTTGAAAGAGTTTGATCCATTAGTCCTGCAGAAGAGCGTCCCGTCAGCTCACCATGCACCTCACTAAAATTGCCCTGCCCGCCTTTCTGGGCTTACCTCTCATATCTGCCAAGCCATTAGCTGCTCGTGATGACGGCGAGACGTTAGAAGGCCTCAACAAGCAAGCGTTGAGCGCCCTTCAGTTACAGTACAATAGTACAGCAGTTAAGGCGCGAGCTGCTTCTCAATGTAACATCTTCAACGCCCCGATCAGACAGGATTGGTAAGTAGGAAAACTCCTAATCGTATCTCTTCTGTCACATATCGTATCGAAACTTGCGGGGGCATCAACATCTTCTATCTAGTCTTCATCTCTCCCGTCACACGTCCGTTATCGACTAAAGAGCAACGTCGTATACAGGAACTCATTCTCCTCAACTCAAAAGAAAGAATATATCGCCGCAGTCAGGTGTCTGCAGACGAAGCCGAGCATCGCCGACCCTACTTTTGCTCCTGGCGCTAAATCTCGATATGATGACTTCGTTGCCGTACATATCAACCAGACCTTGTCTATTCACGGTACTGTAAGTGAATAAACCTATATTGTTAACTAATCGCAAGAGTCTAACTCTGATAAGGGAAACTTCTTGACTTGGCATCGGTACTTTGTAAAAGCCTATGAGACAGCGTTGAGGACTGAATGTGGCTATACTGGCTATCAACCGGTGCGTACGGGCAACTTACATTCTCAATCCTAAAGTACTAACCCGTCTCCCAGTATTGGAACTGGCTAGATCACAGGGAAGACCCGAGCAAATCATCACTCTTCGACGGTAGCGACACGAGCTTCAGCGGCGATGGAGCCTTCGTTGCCCACAACGGTAGCGTGAACGGGGCCGGCTACGTTTATATCCCTTCAGGCAATGGCGGCGGCTGTGTAACATCGGGCCCTTTCGTCGATTACGTGGTCAACCTCGGTCCCGTGGCCCCGATCCAGGATGGAATGAAACCATTCCCAGATCACCTCGGCTACAACCCTCACTGTCTGAGCCGCGATCTCAGCGCCTTCACCGCCGTCAACTGGCTGACTCTGGAGAACATATTGAACGCCACAGTCGGCGCAGCCTCGCAGTCTGTTCTTGCATTCCAAAATGAGCTCCAGGGCCGCTTCGCCGATGGATTCCTTGGCCTTCACACGGCCGGCCATGGTGTTATGGGTGGCGTTGCTGGTGATCTTTATGGCTCGCCTGTCGACCCCGTCTTCTGGTTGCACCACGCCATGGTAGACCGTCTCTACTGGTTGTGGCAGGCGCTGCATCCTTCCATGGCGAAGACCATCGCTGGTACTCTTACTTTGTTCAACGAACCTCCTAGCCGCAACACCTCCACCTGTGACCTGATCGACTTAGGTGTCAACGCCCCGTCAGTGAAGATCGCAAATGTCCTAGATACTCTGGGTTCGGATTTGTGCTATATCTATATTTAAGTTAGTTGATTCGATTCGAAAAGATTTTGCGTTCTAGAGGAATAAGATTGCATGATACCATTTAGGAATACATAGGATAATTATTAATGTTAGGCTAAACCTTGCTTTTGTTAGGGTCTGTCGAAATGATGTCGTAGCTTGGACATCAATTAGCTTCCGCCAGATATTACGCTAACGGGCAAAATTTCATCAGTTACTATGCTGCTTGGTTTTTTATATGCTGATGTGCTGATTTAGGAGTGCCAGCTCCCGAACTGTACTGGCATCTATATGCAATAACCCGTCATTTCCACCCACCAAGTCCTGATCTTTCTAGTCCATGAGGGATGTCGTATATACACGCAGTTAAGTTGCGTCTAGAATATGTAATATGAAGGTATGTACAGGCCCGATTAAGGGATGGGTTACCTAACCGTATCGGAAAGGGGGACGACAGCCTGGCCCTTTGACCCTTTTGATAGTCGATTTAGTGGACGGTTTGACTATATGTGTTAAGTCAAGATGACTCGAACTGAAGAAGCTTCACGGTAAAGTCGTCGATGCCTTACATGTCGTGTAGGCTTTAGGCAAGATGCATACACTCCTCTGAAAGTGTCTGAAGTCCTTTGATTTAAAACCGAAGTCAGGCGGTTTTTCTTAACATTACATCTATATTTGTCCTGAAGTATCGTGACAACCTATATGCAGGTTAGCAAATCATCACTTCTTTATGGAATGACAACCATTCTCATGAAACCAACATAGGTTCTATACATGAGCAATTGAGGTCATACGTGGGAGGTAACTTACTTGTCACTACTCGGTAGGACACCTTGTCCATCTTCAAACCCTCGCCAAGCTCCGCCATGATCTTGTCGAGGGCATCAACGACAATCTCCTTACTATAGAAACTCTCGTTCCACGCCGCTGACAGCGTCAGCTCGTCGGCCCAACTCCAGGGATGGAACGTGATCATCGGCGTCGCGTTCTCAATGCCGACCCAGAAGTCAGTGACGTGTAGCTTTGAAGACGAGGACGATGCATCCTCGTCTTCGCCGCTGGGGTATTCCCGCTTAACGAGCCCGTCCATCTTTCCCAAGCTGCTGATCACAGGCGTCTTCGGGTACGGACACCCCGGCGCCGGAAACGTGGCGAAGAAATCCGTCATCTTCTCCAAGTACGGGTCGGCCAGTTGCAAGAGACTTACGGTCTTGCCGCTGGTGTCGCCCGGCCGCCTGTAGTTTAGTAGGTCCTGCGAATAGAAGGCGCTCAGCTCCTCGGCGAGCGTATCGAAGCTCTTCCCGGGTACGCTCTCGCCGTTCTCTAGGTGCTTCACCACTCCCTCGATGCGCAGCGGTAGGCCCGAAACGTACGTGCCGGTGGGCTGTGTGCATTCTTGCGCTCCAGCCGCTATCAGCGGCCCCCGGAGGTCGACGGGCGCGAAGATCACGTACGCGTCCGCATCCGGAGCTTGCGGGTATCGCGCCGTGGCGCGGATGATGGCTGCGTTCAGAGCACTGGTGACTGAGACTCCCTGCTCGCGGCATGCGCGGGTGAGCTCCGCCGTGCTCTCTGCGTTCATCCGTATGCCTGCACGCGAGCACTTCGTTGCCAAGGCTCCCTCGGAACCTGGTCTAGTAGGTATGGCAATGCTCTGTCTACCGTTGACCAGGGTATCCATGAGGATATCGGCATCTGCAGGATCAGCGGGCGGGTCTTTCACATATTTGCGAATTAGATCCTCGAGGCCTGGCGTGATGGGAGCATCCATGGGCTGTCGGGTCAGAGAATCTTCCACAGGTGCGTCGAGTCCTTTTTGAACTATACTTGCTAGTGTGGACATGAAGACATCGGTTAGCAAGATTTGGCCGAAGCCATCGGCACGCCAGTGGGCTGTCCGAAGCACTATTTGCCCCGGGCTTGGAAGCCAGTAGCATGTTGCAGTGCTACGTATGGGAGAGGAGTCCGCGAACAGCACGTCCACATTAGGGCAGCCTGGATGTGTTAAGAAGGTATTCCGGAAGCTATGTATGTCGAAGGGTCGAACTCCAAATTTTGCCTTGTGAGGGTCGGCCTGATCAGGTGGAAAGATATCGGCACGTATAGCAGGGAAACGTCGTCCGACTACCTCCCAGGCTTTCGCAATATAGTCCTCTGCATTCGTTACTTGGGAGGGGAAGCGAACCTGCAGCACCGTGAAGAAAGCAGCATGCTCGCGATTTGCAGCAGTTGCCTTGTCTCCTAGGCGCTTAAAAAACCACTCCAAAGTGCCCATTGGGCGGGAGATTGCGGTAGAGTCTGTCGATTGTGACGGCGACGTGCTTTTGTTAGACACTGACACGTGAGAGAATGCCTTTTTCTCATGCGGTGACCCCGTAGGCTGCCATTCTCTCGAAACAGGTTTGGCATCCCGGGCCCCATTTTGGAAGTGGAAGATACGATTGAGCAGTGAGCTCGAGTGCCAACGAAGCCGAGAACTCATCGTATTGGTTGCTGGCTCATTTTCAGTGGCCATTCTGAAGTAAAATAACTATTATCGTGAGGATCAAGGTCAAAAGAAGACACGATACTCGGGACAACGACTGATATTCATAAACTTTGCTACCTAATCAGCTAGTCTAGTGTTATACCATAACAACGGCAATCTCCTTGAGTCCTATTACCCAAACACCTGCTCTATTCTTGCTGGCTACACCGGTTGTTCACAAGCTAAAACTGGACGTTAAGCCACAGGGCGATGAGTATTGGACTAGTTGGCGGTTATTTTCAACGGTGAAGGAGGGATCTGAATCCTTCAACCTTATTTCGGGCTGTTTGGGCTGGGCATCGGCCGAAGCCTCTCTTAGGGTAGTTATCTCGCGGTTATTGGTACTAGATAGTATCAGTCATAGTTGGCTTACGTGATACACGATCATTTAACCCGAAGCTCTGGTTGACCGTTGAAATATTAATCTTATCTGCACCATCGAAACTCGCGTATCTTTGTGCAACAATCACTGCTGGTTTCTTTACCAAAAATGTCACCACGCCGCAGACGCGCATCCAGAAATAAAGAAGCGAAAGCCACAGTTCCATGGTTCGACGGATGGCTTCGGCCCGCCTTGTCAGAGTCAGCCAGTCAGCATGTGCGTCATGGTATGGTAGGGCACACGTGTACTGTAAGCCTCGAATTGGAATGATTTTCCGTTTGGTGGTGTTACGCTGCTCCATACCGTCGGGAAAGTCCTACAGTAGGCTACGCTACGTCGCGTCAGACGCAACATGAGATGAACAGGGTTCGGCGGGAGTGGCTAAGAACCCACGTGCATTTGGCCCCCAGATGCCAAGAGTGCATAAAAAGACTTGTGCCTTGCACTACTGCGCGGGCTTTGCTGTGCCCTGATCCTACAATTGCTACTTAGTACGGAAGGTCGGCAATTAGACGATACGAATCGCGAGGTATTCGGTAATTCCACTTCTAGTAATGAAGGGACGAAGGCTATCGAAACGGGTTAGTTTTGTAACGATCGTATGTGTAGCCACCATCCGAAACCCCCACCGACCCGAACCAAAATGCAGGTCGCTGAAAATGGGCGGCAATTGCGCGTGTTGCTGAATTATGCTGATGCATAGCGTCAGCATCGGTCCTAACGAGAAGGCTTCGGTCTGTACAGCTACAGGTGGGAGGCCAGAGCGAATTTTTTCTGCTTCCTTACATGGAGTGGAGCGAAGACAAGGTCAGAGCAGACTACGGATCCGCGGAATGAGATTGCAAGATTATCGAACCTATTGCCGGCCGAAAGACACAGAGAAGAAAGACGCTAAAAACATACAGGACAGTCTTATCTGAGTTCTTTTACTTATCACTATAATATTTTTTAACCGTATCTGGGCTGCTAGCGTTTTCCCTTCAACCGTTTCGAATATCCCAATGCCCTGAACCCTGCATCCAGTTCGCCGTCCAATATGAGCAAATACTACTCTGCGATTACATCGTTTTCCGGGTAATACCGGTAAATGCCCCAATCGTACTTCTGTCTCCTATCGCTGGATAGGTACGCAGCGATATTCGGCCGCGCCTTTACCGCCTCCCACAGTTGGAAGACCCGGTCATATTTACCAGACTCTTTGGCCTGCTTCATAGCTTTAGGGAAGGCGAATAAAGTACCATCAAGACACTAATTCAAGTCATAAAGCGATTAGTAACTACTCAGCTAGGCGTATACAGGGCCACATGCAGAATTTGGATCCACGAGAGAGAGTTGATGATAGTTGTGACGTGAAACCAAAACGAACTTACCTGGAATACAACCAAGTCGGCATAGGTGAATTTGTCCCCCAACAGCCAGGGCCCCTCGGTGCTCTTCAGCACCTTCTCCCAGTACCCGAGGTGCTTAGGTAGGCGGTGCTTGACCCATTCCTTACTGCGCCTGTGGCTTTCCTCCTTCTGATCTTCCCAGTACAACTCAACGACAATAGGGTGATGGCAGTCATGGACCTCGTTGCTCAAACCGTCTAGCGCGGTAAGGGCGAGGGCGTTCACTCTGTACTTATCATTCTCATCTGATCCAGCGAGCCCAAGCTTAGGGCCGAGGTACATGAGGATGTTGCTCGTTTGCGAGATAATCAGGTCGCCGTGCCTGAAAGTAGGAGGGGCGAAGTAAGGCGGATTTCCCTGTATTCCTTCGAGCACGGTTCCGACAGCCTCCCGAGATTTCTCAAAGGGAAGAGTTGCTGTGTCTGTGTAAGAGGCACCAGCCTCCTCGAGGGCGAGCCGGACATGCTCCCCACGCCCCGGAACCCCTCCATAATAGATCAGCTCGTATGTCGCAGCCATGCTGACTGATGTTGGTGCGGGCGAAGTAAGTAGTGGCTTGGTCTTCGAGGCAACAACACACTGAGATGACACTGTTGACTGATGAGTCTTGCCAATGGATAAGTGATTAATTTCTGCTAAACGTGAGATGTAGTGATGAGAAAGTATTAGTGAGCTTGTTCGTCTTATGGACAAACTCATTTGATGAGAATGCGGGGTATGTTACTATGAGACTGTGTGTCCTGTACCTAATGAGTCGTTGTGAGGGTTTGTTAGGTAACTACCGTCGTAGTGCATGCATTAAGACGTAGATCCAACATCTTATTGGACTACTGTAGTCAAAACAAACCGGACAACGGACAACCCGACATACTTCCTGATGACATAAAAGGATACTAAATGACAACACACAACTTTCAAAGTTTGTGAGCTCTTCAGCCCACGCACGATAAATCCTATCTATTATTATCAGTCTCCTTTTGCAGTTATGTTGTTATACTTACTGTTGCAGTATGCTGAAACAGTTATGAACTAGTTACGACCTTTACAGTAGGTATTAGTCTAATGTATAACTAGTGCTTATGGACCTCTGCAACTGAAATAGAATTATTTTACGTACCTTTAAACCACATTACTTCAGCATGCATATACACGATTGTTATTACCATTGCAGAGCAGCATTGCGGATGAGTGCATGCAGCTCGCTTCTCGTTTGGTGTGCTCACGTCGTAGCGCAACCTACGGGCATGTTTCCAAGGGTGGTATCAGAACGACGCTGCGCAGTATCCAACTACGTTACTACCGTGCTGACATGCATAAGAATAATTGTAATCCACAGGGGAATACTACGCACATCAAGCCACGCCCGCAAGCTACTGTACCAATACTGTAATGCAACCGTGTACAGCATAGTGTGGGTGTATTAGCTGGGGTTACTGCCGGGGTTGATACACTAGCACATGGTCAACTCGGGGCAAACGTGCGGCTTACCGTAAGTAGACCTCTAGACTGCCTCTAAGGATCATCAGTTGTTGCTGAAAGAAGCAGCTATCGTGTAAGTCGTCCGTCTTGGGCCTAGACTTGTGAGCGAACGATTGGTTGTTGTCCCACTGATATGCGTATCATATTACTTACTCCACAAGTTGCCAAGATAGTACGCAGAACAACATAATTCCTGCCAACGTTATTTCGGTCTGCAACACTGGGCAATGTCTCAGACCCCGCGGCCGAAGGATTGGATACTGGTAGAGATTTGGTATTTCCGTTAGCCTAATCGGGGTCTCGCGGCGAAGAGGCGACGAACGCCTGGGTTATCGTCATCCCCCATTGAAAGCCGTTGGTCTTCTCCATTGCGACAGAAGCGTAATCCTCATCAGCTTCAACTCAACAACGGTTGTTGCCATCGTGTTGTTGCATCATGTCTGGCATTGATCTCAACGCACCCGCGTTGGACCCTCCTCCGGGGTACACGCAGAATCTCGACAATCCGCCGAACCACAATGACGCTGTCATCGCCATATATACCGTTCTCATCTTCATTACTACGATCTTCGTCAGTATCAGACTCTATGCGAAATTTTGGTTCTTGAAGGACCCGCGCTTGGAGGACTGTGAGTTATTGTTCATTACGCTTGCGCTATCTTCTTGTATGAAACAAGTGCTAACAAGTCTACAGACCTCCTGCTTCCCACGTTTGTATGTTATCTTATGCGACTACTTTGTTCTAGTCTAGACTGTCATTCGGGCTGCTAACAGCTATTAGGGGGTATATCTTGGGCATTGTGGTTTCTGGCTCGAGATGTGTAACACTACCGGCCACTTCGTCCATCTATGGAATTTTCGTGTTGGTGGCATGGCGCCCTTCTATCGTGTAAGTAATCCTTTTGGAATCCAATAGTCGTTTTGATTGACCCGTGTCGCTGATGACACGAACAGAATGGCTTCTACGCGACCATTTTATACGAGGCCGTCATATTAGCTATAAAACCGATGATATTACTCGAATGGATTCGCATTTTTGCATCGGCTGGCCCGCGTACGGCTTTCAACTGGACCTGTTACATTCTAGGAACTATCAACGTCTTACTCTATATCGGATCCATCTTGACAGATTCGGTGTCGTGCGTTCCCCGCGAATACTGGTGGGATAGGACCATTATGGGCCACTGTGCCGATACCAGGAACCTTCCCATCGTCACAGGAACTCTGAATGCGGTTATCGACCTGTTTATCCTTCTACTTCCGCAGGCGATTATCTGGAAGCTACAAATGTCTCCGCAGAGGAGACTAGGTGTATCCCTTGTCTTCCTCGTTGGTATAATGTAAGTTGTGTTTTCACGGCAACTTCACCGTACACTCTTCCTAACTAGTGGGAATCTAGATCTGTTGGGTCAGCCATCACGCGAACTGTTCTGTCATTTACGTACGCCGAATCGAACGACGTTACCTTCAACTTTTCACTCGCCGGTACCTTTAGTTTTATTGAGATGACAGCTGCGATTGTCGTCTTTGCAGCACCCACGGTCCCGAAACCAACTTACCACTTAGTCAAGCAAGCCGGTAGCTCCATCGATCGACTAAGAGGGTCGAAGAATCGCAGCGGAGCAGACTCCCTTGCGAGCGGCACTACGAATTCGAAAGCGAACGCCTATTACTCAGCCACCGAGCGAAATCCATCAGTGGCTCTTATGAAGCTAAGAGGGTCGAGGAGTAGAGCGTCAGTGAGGCCTTCGACGGGCGGAGAAAGCGAGGTGGAACTGGCTTTACCGGAAGAACCCAGGTAATAATTAACACTGGCAATTGGTGTCTGTTAGGGGGTTGTTCCAATCATGAGTTAAGCCTTTGTCACGTTTTATTACCGATCTTGCACTTGTATATATGAAATATTACGCAGCCTATATACCCAGATAGATGTTGGAGAAATCAACATTAGATATGTCATTACGAAACAACTTTTACGCACTTCTATTGCCTTGATTGCCTGAGGACCCCATGTTATAGTCTCTCCTTCCCCACCAATACTTGAGGTTACATCGCAACACACATTGAAACTGTATTTATCGTAAATAATTATTATTGAAAAAGAGTCATATTTTGGCGAAAGCAAGCTAACCTAAGTCTACCTCACGACACTCTTTTAAGTATGTCTATCTGTAGTACCATAGCCAAGCCCGAACTCTTTTTTTTCTTGCTTCCTTAACTTGGCTGTGTTAATCAAGGTATATTCAGTTGAACTTCAAGCAAACCGACACCTTGAGGATTTCTATGCATTCCTACTATCTCTAACCGGTCATCCGCTTCTTTGATCAACTTACCAAACTCTCCCTCACTCCTCTGCTTGGCACCCAGTGTCACCATCATACAGAAATCTACCTGCCTCAGATGATGCTCTTCAAACTTCGTGGCCGTGCCCGGGTCAGGCAGGATTATTTCATTGATAAGCAATGGCGTCCGGGGAGCGCAGCGCTCTAAAGCGGGAACTACCGCGCGAATAATCTTGACGGCGTCGCCGTCGCTATAGTTGTGGAGACACTGGCGGAGAAGGAAGGCCGACGCTTCTTGGACAGGCTGTGGGTCGAAGAAATTGTGTTGTTGAAAGGTTACCCGGCCGTCGCTGTCTTGTTGCGCCTGGGACAGCATTTGAGGAGAGATATCCTGGACCACGAAGCGGAGCGATGGAAATTTCTACAAAACGGAAGATTAGCGCATCTGCGTAACGCGCAACACGCGAGATGCGGCGAAATAAAATGAAAATCTCACCTGTGCAAGCCCGAAAGAGATATGGCCATTGCCGCCACCTATGTCGACAACTCTTCCATCCTTCAGGGATCCCCAGGGAAAGCTTGTGTGGAGCTCCTCGATAGACCGGTCGACTATAGTTCGTTAAGAATCGAACCATAAGCGCGGGAGGATTGAAAGGATTTGACATACGTTTAGACCAACTACTCATTGCTTGAGTAAATCTGCGTGCCTTTTCGGGCCGTTGCTCGTAGTACTGATACATTGAGACGCCAAATCTTTCATGAAAGGCCGAATGCGATGCATCTGAGGCGAACGGGGAGCGAGTAACTACGGCTGACAGCTCGGACGCAGCTCTGAGCATGTCGTCCATCTGCATATCAGCCGTGGCATTGAAGTCGGCGTCTCGGACAAGACACGCAGAGCTGGCCGTGTGAGAGAAAGTCTCGGGCTCACCGTCGACCTCCTGAAATATGCGACGCGTCGCCAGTATCTTCATGACTCGTCCCGTACGATCCTCGTCCATGCCTGCCTTTTGAGCGATCTCGGCGACGCCGACCTTTTGCGCTCTGGCTTCATCATGTGGCGAGACTGGGGGTAGCGGGACGTGGTCGAACAGACGCCGGTCCAAGGCGATCTGTAGTGCCGCCAAGTCATATTGTGAAAAGAAAAACTCCTGCAATGACCGCTTCGGGCCATTGACTAGACGGAGGAGGTCAAGCGCTGCATCATTCAAGGAGCCTCGAAGAGTTTCATATTCAGGGGTTTCTGGGACGTCCCCTCCGTCTGGCTCGAATGTCGGCTCTGATATAGAATTGGAAGAGAGATATGAGCTGAGTTGCGAAGATAGGGAAGAGATCCGCTCCGCAAGAGCGGAGATTGAAGTGTCCTTCTCCTTATTAGCCATAGGGTAGGATATAATAGTTTGACTTTGTGATGACTTGCGTGTAAACACTATCATGCAAGACCGGATCTTGTTGAGGGGGAGTATGATACGAAGAAGCGTGTTAGTTACATATGCATCACTAGTGTTTACTATCTAGAGGCTTGTTTTCACGATGGCTTAAAAGTAAAGTGGCGACAAAACGGTAGATGCGAAATACTCGTTTAAAACGTAATATTGGTTTGCAAGTGGGCATTGTACAACAACCTACCTAGACAGAATGGCGCGCAATCAATACCGCAGATCGGGCTCAAAACACTTGAGTAGGACCATGGACATCGACTACGTGTTCCGGGCCGCGGGTTATAGTATACACTACTTATGCCACTACCGCTACTAGTTTTTGGACTGTCGATAGTTTGAAATAGTGGTACAGAGCTTGCATAGAGTCACAGACCATCGCCTGATCATACCTGTATTGTCGTTCCGTATACTATTGTCACACCTATATACACATCATATTCCGGATATTGTATTGTCGTTGGCAAACTCAATAAGAAAGGAATCGCCTCATAACACTAAAAACAACCCTATGTCTTGTATGCCTTGACTCGGATGCCTTTAGAACCCTTCTGCGGCGTGGGAATAAAGGAATCTGCTTCAATCTCAATATCGCGTACATCAGTTTCAAACAAACTGAGTACACCAACGTCATCATTGAAAGTTGCATCTCTGCTGCCCCAAACTCTCCACATACAGGCCATTGTCAGATACAGCTCTCCGTAAGCGAGGTTGATGCCCACGCAGCTGCGGCTACCTTTGCAGAAACTGACGAGATATTTGTCCAGTTTCTTTCCCTCTATTCCAAGCCATCGTTCGGGAATGAATTTTTTACTATCGGGGAAATTCTCTTCATCGTGGTGGAGTTGCACGCTTGTCATACCTACCGACGTCTTTGGCGGTATTACCCATTCTTTTCCTTTTGCCTTGTCTACAAAGACAACAGGTTTGTCGGGATCGATACGTTGCAGTCGTGTTGAAACGCCATAGCCCAGCCGTAATCCTTCTTTGATAATAGCTGTTAGATAAGGTAGGCCTTCTAGCCTAGCTAGAGATACTTTTCCAATGTCGGAGACCGAAGGCATCACGGCACGCAGTTCGTTCTTTAACTTGCGCAACGTATCTGGCTGCTTAAGTAGCCAGAAAGACATCAACTCAAGCATTGATGCTGTAGTAAGTGTTCCAGCCATAACGAGAACCTGGGCCTCTTCGGTTAGTCGTTCTACTGTCTTCTCATGAAGTGGAAGCTTTGAGTCTAAGATCGCATGGAATATCGTCGGATGGTTTCTGCCCCGCCATTCATCGTTTTCCCCGTCGATAATTTTCTCGATCTGGGCCCTAGCCGTCCGCCTTAGTTCTAGGAACGAGGCGAGTGCTGGCTGCAACCACTGTACCAAGGAGTCTGGTAGCGCCTTCATCACATCGTAAGCCCACGGAATATGTTTCATCACATGGATTGAGTTCAGGCCCACGAGAGCCGCATCCCGTGATGAGGGATCGAAATCAGGAGTTTCTAGAGTCAGTTTAGCCTTTGCACAACTACACACAGAATTCGACGAAAGCTTTACCAAGTTTATAATCACAACGCGCAAATGAGTAGATCATTACGACGTCTTATAACAACGCGTTAGCTGCGAATTGCTTCAAAATCATTCGTCTTACCATTGCCCAAGGCCGAGAACATATAGCTTAGGTTTAAAACCTGGTTCGTGTTCTTAAACTCATTCATTCGCCGCAACATAACATCAAGTCTCTCTTGTATTACTGGCTGCAGTCTCGTTACGCTTGCCATGCTAAAATAAGGGTTAAGAGCCGCACGGCGCATGCGATGTAGCTCATGCTGGACTGTGGAAAAGACACACAGATCCAGCCCAACAAATCTTGTGTAATAGGGGTCTTTTTCAGACCGTCGCGAGGCAGAATACCCCGCGTAGAGAGTGTCATAGAAATCCTATCAGAAGTCGGCATATGACTACTGGTAATAGTCGCTCGTCGCATTTAACTTACTGGATCGGCAATATGCAACTCCCAGGGCGAGATTCGGATAATGGGTCCATACTGCTTATGCAATTCCATAATTTTGAATGTATATTGCCCCCCAAGCCACGCATCGTAGTACATTTCATACCTGTGAAGAGTCAGGTCTACCCCCTACGCGTCCATATGGAAATACTTACAGGCGTGTAAGTGCTGCCAATCGCGGCCCTGGTATATGAGCTATAGGGCTCAAATATACTCGCCACAGGGCTTTATAAAGAGCATAAGCTACAAGCAGTGCCAAAGAAGGCCCAATATAAGAGTAATACTCCATGTCACTATCAAAGATGTGACATAAAGTGCCAATATTCAGGGTTACTCAATGAGTTAGGTGAAGTTATGCAAAGGTTGGAAAAGGCAAGATAGGCCAGACGATAACATACATAGTCTAAGAAACGTAAGTAGCATGGGTGCCACAACCCAGTAGGGCCGAGCATCTTACGGAGTGAACCGAGGAGTTGGTACCTCGTAGCATCCCGTTCCATCGCCCAGTTAACTGACTAGTCCAGGCTTTTTGCCAGAATCTGTTAAGCTAAGTCTAATCTAGCTACCTACCCACTCACATAAGCTAAGTTACTGTACGAAGAGTAATGCTTATAGATCAGCGCTGGCGACAGCTCGGCCGTTACACATAGAGTGTAAGTCGACTACCATGTTGACAATATTCTATCTGCGGTCTGCATGTTAGTCTTGCATATTGGCACATCAAGGTAAATGCGACCGTCTACGTAATCTGTAGTAGCTCCTTGCAGCTCGGCGGTATGTGGGAGTACCGTAGTCGTGCTGTGATTGGTCGAGATCTCGCTTACTAACAGTGATAATCTGGACGGGCGCGTGAAAACAGACGATTGCCATTATCATATGCGGAACTCCATTTCGGGTTACAATCTCCGTCCCGCTAGTACGATAATGCAGGTCAGACTACTTGGACCACTCTGACCTCAGATTGTGAAGAGAATATATCTCCTGACGTAAAACCGAGAACGTTCTCGCTGAGCGAGTCCATCACACCAAAGAAGTAGGTAAAATAACGTATCTCGATACCGCTATTAAGGGCTATAGTAACAGGGATGAAGATGTACAGTACTTTCTGCCATAACTGTCATTGGACTAGCGTATACTGCTAAACTAGGATCTAAGTCCTTCAATGGGTACACATTAAAAGCCACTAGGTCCTGTTTGATATTGGAACCAACTCAAGATTTGTACTAGTTAGTTGGAAATGTCATTCTAGTCTTGAAACGTGTAACCTTGTGAAGACTTAGTGTAAATATACGATGGAAAAGGTAGGTAGGTTATGGACCAACAGTCATTCTAATGTGAGAGCTTGACAAGACCATAAGCAAGATACGTACATAAGAACTGTGGATAGTCATCCAACTGTCTCTTTGTTTGTATTGTTTACCGGTTCTACCGAGCTGCCTCGACACCATACTAGCGCGGTCCTTTCGGAGTGGAAGATTTACGATGAACGGGTTGAAACGGTCATATCTGGTGTCTAGTCTCGGTCTCCGTATATTCACAAACGGTAAAAGCCGAACCCACTTAACTCGAGTACAAAAGAAAAAGTTAGAGTGGGGAGTTTATCAAGCATAGAAACCCTGAAAGCAAAGTCGCCAAGTGATCATCTTTCATTCTGGGGTTCTGGAAATGGTGTTAGATCCGACTACTCGTGCATGTGCCGGACCAAAAGCAAACGGCATCTAACTAGCTCATAACAGCAGGGTGCTAGTTGTACTATACCGAGCTTAGCACTATCGTATGAACCTAGACTTAATTCGTCTTCGTTAGCTACTGTGTAAGTAGTGTAGGACTTGATAGATCAGGAGTAATTGTATCCAGCTCATAACATTAGACCTTATCTGTTTCCTCACTCTTGATGTAAAAGGTTGTGGTAACTGTGTTGATTGCCATTTCGCGTTGAGGGATCTGACACTGTACAATGATATCATCCGAAGCTCTTCCCTCATTACTGGTCTTTGGACCTCAAAATGGGTTTCCATCCAAAGAAATATTAGAAGACTTACGTCAAGAGCTCGTTAATAACCCTCAATTATCCGCTCTCACGAAAGCGGTGGATGAATTGCCTGAATTATGGGATACTATGATAGGCTTTGATAGGAGCCTGAACGAAGTACGTGGTGCCAGCTATCTTGGACGCTTGAGGTACTGGATCACGGAAGGCGGGTCCCTTCCTCCTCATACTCCGGGTCGTTCGCCAATTCTATATGCTTTGGCGGTCACTTTTCTTCTACAAATCGGCCAATATGCTAGGTACCTGAGGCACCTCGGCAATGGGTCCCATGACCAGCTCCTAGAGAGCGTGAGAGCTGCGGGAATACAGGGGTTTTGTGTTGGATTCATAAGCGCCATTGTTATAGCCAGCTCTAAATGCGAGGCTGATATTGGTCCCGCTGCTGCGGTTGGGCTTCGTCTCGCCGTCTGCGTAGGAGCATATGTCGACTTAGACGACATTGGGTCACAGGATGCTGATAGAGCTAACTGTGTTGCGATCCGCTGGAGGAACGGCAGTACCGTTGAAAGAAATGACATCGACGCGATCATACAGTCATATCCCGATGTGAGTTCGTCGAATCACTTCAATGACTCTTGATTTGGTTCTTGCTGATCGATACATACTAGGCCTATATATCAAGCATCAATGATAATACTTGTGTGACCGTCACTCTCAAGGCCTCTGATTTGGAAGATTTCAAGCAAGAGGTCCGTGACAAGGGTTTACGAGTGACAATCGTGCCTGTAATCGGTCGTTTTCATACCGTCGCTAATTCAAATACTTCGAACCGGTTGGTAGAACTAAGCCGAAAAGTTGAAGCGTTTAGGTTCCCGGGGCCGCAAACGCTTCTTGCCCCTGTGCGGTCTACAGTAGATGGTGAACTCATCGTTGAGGGTTCTTTAACTACACATATTGTTAATAACACACTATTGAGATGCGCGGACTGGTATAAGACTATGGCAGCAGCAGTTCATCAGTTGCCCAAGTCAAATAAGCGGATTGCTTTCGGAGGGATGGGTCATCATATTCCTTCATCTCTTGTTCAAGATGAATCTCTCCAAATCACACCTCTGGAAGGGCCAAAATGGGGAAACACAAAGAAGACTCACGGGCAGTTGCAGACTAATGATATTTCAGACGGATCAAGTAACTTGCACGAATACCCTTCTCATTCTATTGCTGTCGTCGGCATGGCCGGCAGGTTCCCGGGTGCGGACTCGCTAGATGAGTTCTGGGAACTTATACTTGAAGGCAAAACAATGGTTGAGCCAGCACCTGTCGAACGCCTCCAATTACCGCAAACCGGGAATCACGCAGACACAAAGTGGTGGGGGAACTTCCTTCGAGATCCAGAAGCTTTTGATCACCGCTTCTTCAAAAAATCGTCCCGGGAGGCAATTGCCTGGGACCCGCAGCAGAGAATCTTGCTCGAAGTTGCTTACGAGGCACTAGAGTCAGCGGGCTACTTCCGTCCGTCATCGACAGCGGAGACAGATGACTATGGCTGTTATATCGGGGCGGTCATGAATAACTACTACGACAATCTATCGTGTCACCCGGCGACTGCCTATGCCACACTTGGGACTTCACGATGCTTCATAAGCGGCGCCATAAGTCACTATTTCGGATGGACAGGTCCGTCATTAACAATTGATACCGCCTGTTCATCATCTCTCGTGGCGATCAACACGGCCTGTCGGGCCATATGGTCAGGTGAATGTTCACGGGCGATCGCTGGCGGCACTAATGTGATTACAAGCCCATTTGACTACCAGAACCTACATGCAGCCGGGTTCCTCAGCCCATCTGGGCAGTGCAAGCCATTTGACGCTGCTGCAGATGGTTATTGTCGTGGTGAGGGTGTTGGAGTGGTAATTCTCAAGAAGCTGTCTGATGCGATTGCAGACAACGACAACGTATTAGGCGTCATCGTTGGTTCTGCGGCAAACCAAAACCACAACTTCAGTCACATCACAGTGCCACATTCAGGCTCGCAAGCTAGCTTATACCAAAAGGTGATGGGACTTGGCGGTGTCAAACCGGAATCGGTATCCTATGTAGAGGCGCACGGAACTGGGACCGGTGTCGGTGATCCAGTTGAGGTCCGCAGTATCCGTGATGCTTTTGGCGGACCTCAAAGAGATTCTCTCCTTCACTTTGGCTCCGTCAAGGGGAATATTGGGCACACCGAAGCCACTGCTGGTATTGCCGGCCTAATCAAAGTGCTTCTAATGATGAGGCATGGGAAGATACCCATGCAAGCTAGCCACAAACTACTGAACCCTAAAATCGTGCCCTTTGACAAAGATAAAATGGCGATCCCCAAGGGGACTTTGCCCTGGAACCCTCCAACCCGTTTGGCATGCGTCAATAGTTACGGCGCGGCAGGCAGCAACTCAGCTGTGATGATCCGCGAGAAGCCCCTCTCGAATGTCAGAACAGCGCCCGTACAGATTTCAAAATACCCAATATTACTCTCTGCTGCATCTCTCAACAGCCTCTCTATGTACAGCAAAAAGCTGCTGGACTGGCTGAGGAAACCTGAGACGGAGACTGCTGGCAAATTGGGATCGCTGACGTTCAATCTTGCCGATAGGGCCAACCGCACGCTACCATACATCTATTCCACTTCTGCATCGAGTATCCAGGAACTTGAGTCGAAGCTTGACGAAGTATCGACTGGCTCTGGAATAAGAGCAGCCGAGACTCCCAAACCCATTGTTCTCATCTTTGGAGGTCAAGAGAGCGACTTCATCGGTCTATCTCAAGACGTGTATCAGTCTTCCAAGGTGCTTCGCAGCCACCTCGACCACTGCGACCAAATTCTAGTTTCTAGCGGCCTAGAGAGTCTCTATCCTGTCATATTCAAATCAGAGCCTATAGCGAATCTTGTGACATTACATTCGGCGCTTTTCGCTGTTCAATATGCTTCCGCTATGGCATGGATGGATTGTGGGTTGAAGGTTGATGGAGTCATTGGGCATAGTTTCGGCCAGCTGACTGCGTTTTGTATATCCGGCTCGCTCTCCCTCCCTGACGCCTTAAAATTAGTGACAGGTAGGGCGTCTCTGATGCAGGAATATTGGGGATCTGAGCCAGGGTCCATGATATTCTTACAGGCCGATCGCGGGACGGTCGGTAAAATCCTTCAGTCATTGAGGGCTCAGAACAACGACTTTTACGCCGAGATAGCCTGCTATAATGGCCCTCGTAGTCATGTGGTGGTAGGCTCGTCTGATTCTGTTAACCTTTTAGAGCAACATATTGCTGGTACAGCACCTCTTCGGGATACGATCCGAACTAAGAGACTCCGAGTCACGCATGGCTTCCACTCAAAATTCACCGAGCCTATGTTAACTCGTCTCACAGCCTTGGCTGAGAAGCTAGACTGGAGGCGACCTACGCTTCATCTAGAGACCTGCGATGAGACTGAGGGCATCGCCAAACCCGACTCTAGTATTGTTTCCAATCACACGAGACTTCCAGTCTTCTTCCAGCAAGCTGTAGAGAGGCTCACTACGCGATATACTAAGGCCACTTGGATCGAGGCTGGCCGTGGGTCTTCTGCAATTCAACTCGTCAAGAATTCAGTACCAGACCCTCAGGGACATGCATTTCTATCGCCTCAGCTCACTTCTCCCAATGCACAGGCTTCTCTAACAGACGTGACTCTTGACCTCTGGAAGTCTGGATATGCAGTACAATTCTGGCCGTTTCACCGAAGCCAAAATCTAGAATATGAGTACTTAAGTTTGCCACTGTACCAATTCGAGAAGACAAGACATTGGCTCCCGTTCACAGGCAGAGGAACTCAGAAGGAAGCCGAAGTAGAAGCAGTAGAGGAAACACATGAGCTCATTTCTTTCCTACGATTCAAGGATGCATCTAAGACGGAGGCTTTGTTTAAAGTCGACCCCTGTTCCAACCGTTTCCAGAAAATGCTCGGCGGTCACGTTATGGCTGGCCAGACACTCGCCCCGGCCTCCTTGTACTTTGAGCTCGTGGCTCGCGCAGCACTCTTCCTCCAGAAGGACGCGGCGGCAAAGGAATATGTGCCTGCCGTAGACGATTTGCTCATGAAATCTCCGATCGGTCATGACAAAACCACAGAGATCACGCTTGCGTTGAAACGTCTGGATGGCGCGCGGCCTTCGTGGTCATTTTCCATCACTACCAAAGGCGGGCTGCGACAGATTACCGAGCCCTACGAACAATCGACGGGTAGAGTCTACCTCAAGAAACGTAGCGACGCGCGAGCTGCTCGAGAATTTCAACGGTTTGAATCCTTGATAGGCCATCGGCGGTATGATGAGCTGTATAATCATCCGGATGCCGAGAGGATGGAAGGAAACCACATCTATCGCGCGTTTAGCACTGTCGTGCACTATGGGGAAGCTTTCAGGGGTATCAAGAAGATAGCCTGCGTGCAAAATGAAGCCGCTGGCAAGGTAGTCATTACCCCGGATGCAGCCGATCCAGCAGACCAGCGTCTTTGCGATACGCCCATGACCGATAGCTTTATGCAGTTCGCCGGATTTCTCGTGAACTACTTTAACAACCCAAGTCTTGATGATGTCCTCGTCTGTATGAATATCGAGCATATCGAGATCGGTGGAGACTTCAATCCTGATGCTGGCGAGTGGCTCATCTACTCCAACATGAGCGAAGGCGGTGACACCGACGCAACTGCGGACGCCTACGTGTTTGAGGCTGAGAGCAAAAAGATGGTTATGGCCGCATTCGGTTTCCGCTTCTCTAAGATGCCGCGGGCCTTGCTCGGCAAGATACTGAAGAATGTTAATGAGCCTGGAGCAACAAGTGCAAAGATTTGCCAGCCAGCAGCTGAGATCGAGGCTATCGGAAGCAGTGCGTCCGTCGTACCGAATGTTCCATCCGCCTCTGTGCGGAAGTCTTCGAGTATGCAAAATGATATCCTCCAGATATTATCCAACGTTACGGATGTTCCGCTCGAGGAGCTCAATCTTGACTCCACATTGGACGAGCTCGGAGTTGACTCGCTCATGGCGACTGAAGTCCTGAACGACCTTCGGACGGCTTTGGGCATCAATATTGACCTGACTAGCTTCCTCTTCTTCCCCAGTATCCGAGCCCTCGTAGCCCATGTCGACGAGAACTTAGGTGTTGGTAGTGAAGACGATGACATCGATACGCCGCCATCTTCAAGCACAGACCATAGCATCGTGGACGTAAGTCGTCCCCAAGAGGCCAAGACTACCACAATAGAGCCTCCGAAGGTCAACCGACCTACCATGGTTTCAGCCATTGGCGCTTTCGAGGAGACGCGACATGGATACGACCAACTTGCCGCGGGTACTAAAGCTATCGGTTTCTGGTCCGAAGTTTACAAGCATCAGGCTCGGCTTGTCCTCGCCTACGTGGTAGAGGCGTTTGCCGAACTTGGCTGCGATCTCAGGAACATTCAACCCGGCAAACTCGTCCCTCAAGTTAGAGCACTGAAGAAACACGCACAACTTGTGTCTCAACTATACCACATTCTTGAAGATGGAAAATTGATCACACAGACCGGTCGAGGGTTTGTGCGAAGCGACTCCCCCGTAGACGGAACCCCTGCCGAGTCTATATACCAAGACATCGTCGGCACGTACCCCCAGCACGACGATGTCAACAAGCTGATTAGAGCGGTCGGATCTCGACTGGCGGCGTGTTTGATCGGCGAGCAGGATGGCTTGCAGGTGGTATTTGGCAACAAGGAAACCAAGAAGACGTTGGAAGCCATGTACGAGTTCTGGCCACTGCTGCGGACGCCAACACTTCTTCTCGGCGACATGTTGCTCAAGGCGTTTACTAACGCCACGGGTGGTGGGAAGTTCCGCATTCTCGAAGTCGGCGCTGGAACTGGAGGCACAACGCGGTACATCACGAACCACCTCCGGAATCACGGCATTCCTTTCGAGTACGTGTTTACGGATATTTCGTCATCACTCGTCGCGGTGGCGAAGAAGCAGTTCAAGGGCGTTGAAGGCATGTCGTTCGAGGTCCTTGATATTGAGAAATCGGTTACTCCCGAATATGAGGGGGCGTTCCATTGCATCATAGCGACCAATTGTATCCACGCGACGAGAAATCTCGAAGTCTCCCTTTCTCACCTGCGTAAGATGCTTCGAGAAGACGGCGCGTTAACTTTGATCGAGATTACGAAGAACATGTTCTGGCTCGACATCGTCGTTGGTCTCTTTGAAGGCTGGTGGCTGTTCGAAGACGGTCGCTCACATGCCTTGGTCGATGAGAAGCACTGGGAGCGGGTTATGAAGAAAGCAGGATTTGGTGAGGTCTTGTGGTCGGACGGCGCGACACCCGAGTCTAAGACGGTGCGCGTAATTGGGGCGTTTCCGGGGAGAAGCTCAGCTCGGGTTGACAGCGTTGTGCCATTTAAAAAACCCGTGAAGGCTGCCTTAGAGACAGTGGTGTATAAGAAGATAGGAGACATGGAGATACACGCCGACATCTACTACCCTGAAGAGGTACCGGATCCAAACAAGAAGTTGCCGATTGGTATGTAACAGATCAGGAATTCCATGATGGAGCCTTGCTGACTATTGTGCAGCCTTGATGATCCATGGTGGTAGCCACATTATTTTCTCTAGGAAAGACATCAGACCCGCCCAAACACGACATCTACTCGAGAAGGGTTTCCTGCCAGTTAGCTTAGATCACCGACTCTGCCCCGAAGTAAGCTTATCTGAGGGACCGATGGTAGATGTGTGCGATGCCCTCCACTGGGCCCGTCACACATTACCACACATCGATTCTGGCCGACCGGGGTTGCAAATTGACGGCGAAAGAGTCGTAGTGGTAGGATGGTCGTCAGGAGGGCAACTCGCCATGTCGTTGGCGTGGACGGCACCTCAAAGAGGTCTCCGACCGCCGGAAGCCATCCTTGCATTCTACTGTCCCACCAACTACGAGGACGAGTGGTGGCAACACCCGATCCAGCCTATCGGCGCAGAGAACAAGGGTCAGGAGTACGACGTGCTCGAAGCCATCCAAGACGAGCCCATCACTAATTATGGCGTGGTGGGCGCTTGGGAGCCGCTCTCGGACCCGCGCATCTTGACTGACCCAAGGTGCCGTATCGTTCTTCACATCAATTGGAAGGCGCAAACGCTCCCGGTCATCATAGGTGGGTTACCCAGCAGGAAGAAAGCTGACATGGGCTCTGAGAGCAAGGATTGGAACAATCTCCCGCAGCCTGGACTTGACAAGATCACGGCTGTTAGCCCTCTCGCGCAAATTCGTCGCGGCAACTATCGGACGCCGACCTTCTTGGTTCACGGAACAGCCGACGACTTAATTCCATGGCAACAGAGCAGGGATACACATGATGCCATGGTTCAGAATAATATCACGGCGCAATTGGCGTTGATTGAAGGCGCCCCGCACATCTGTGACCTCAGCAGCGATCCTGAATCGGAGGGGTGGAAAGCTGCTATTCAAGGGTACGAATTTCTCAGTTCATATGTATTTTAAGGAGTTGAAGGTGGATTAGGCTGCTCGGGAGGAGTATGGTATGTTGTGTGTATATATTGCTTGGAGTTCCATATCACGTGAGCTGCTTATAGTAAAGCGCAAGAGACATTATCTCCACAAACATACTTAACTTCGTCTTGAAAGAATAAAAGAATGGGCACTGCTAATATTAAATGACATGGTGTATCTTGGTCAAACTATGACTGAGTAGGTATCTATTCGAGAGGTAATTATGTGATTCAAGCATGTCGAGCCCAGCTCATGATTCCGTTATAATTCGTAATCACACAGTAACAATTCTTAATGTCAACGCTTCCATAAGGTTTACATGTTGAACGTCTTACTATACAAGGTCCTATTCAACTTCTAGATGCAAAACTCCAAGGGCTATGCGACGCCGTCCCAAATGCGACTAAAGTTGGCTTTGGTACAATACAAAATGGAAATGCAGTATCAAACTCCGTGTAAACAGGACAACTGCCATAATAGGCGAGTGATAGAAATTTGGGCGAAGTCGAATCTAGCACTTGACGGCTTTCACGCTCAGTGTTCTTCGTCGGCTTGTACGCCGCATGCTGACAGAGCTCTCATCCTCAGATACATGGGCGTCGTTCGGAGCTGGCTGTACACTGGGATATTTCCTAGGCCTGCCTGGGCCTCGTTTACCAACGCCTGCAGTGTTCGGACGGGCGACCGAGATGGGGTTTGTAATAGCAACCGGTATTTTCCGGCCACGGACTCTAGCTTCTTCCTCTATGTCCAAAAACCTATGAATAGTTCGATGATCGAGGATACGTTCTTCCTTGTCGTTCGGGCCCTCTTTCTCGGTCTTAGGCCAAGAATAACCGTAAAGCTTAGAATGCCGTTCGCATCGAAAACAAGAGCTTCGTGTGTAGTAGGCGTTCTGTTGCACGAATGCATCACCACAATTGGTACAGTGAATCCAAGCTGTATTGGGCTCGGAAAGGAGAACGGGTGTGAGTGTGTAGTCGCCGGGCACGCGCTTCTTGGCAACGCGGGTGGACTCATCCATAGATTCAGCTACCTCGCATTCTTCGCCCCTTTTCGATCTACCTCTTCCACGAGGTCGACCACGACCGGGCTTCCGATCTGGTATTTCACAGACGTCTCCGGGCGAAGTTACTGAGATAGGGGATATTTCCTCTGACAAAGCAGCAGCTGGAGCTGGCAAGATTATCGAGTCAACTGAAGAATTTCCATCGGCTTGACTCATAATTGGTGTAGGCACCATATTGTCCGATCTAATCACATTCGTGCTTGATATTTCGTCAAGTTGCGCCAGTGACTCCTTATTTAAAACTGGAGGTACGGATGGCGTGCGCGAGAAATCGGTGACAGAGGATAAGTCCGAGTCTTCCGCCTTCAGAGCTGTGACTCGAGGTCGGACAGGCGTTGTTTCTGGGGATTGCAAGGCTGTTTCCTGTACTTCAGCTTCGGGGGTTGTTGCGTCAGTCATCACCATTGTGTCCGCCGAATCAGATGCGGAGTGTTCACTGGAACTGGTGTCATCGCTGCTTCGTCTTTCTAATACACCTGAGATAGAAATAGGCTCCACATTGTACTGAAGTGTCTTCAGTCGTTTCGCCGGGGTGACGGGGGGTGATTGGAGAGATTCGTATTCTCTTTTACGTTTCTCCCAAAGAAGATTTTGAGGACCAGGAGAATCACAAAGCGATTCCCGCTCTGAACTCCCGTTTTGGATTTTGGGTTTCGTTTTCCGAACCCGGGGCCGGATATCCGGGGTAACCGAGGGCGTGCGAGAGCCAGACGCACAACTATCGTCCCTTCTTCGGCGACGTAGAGAGTATCCTTCAATATTAGAATCTTCAATGCTCTTCGTAAGCGCAACGCTTCCCCCGCCTTGCGCCCATCCATTTGCAACATTCTCTTCACATGTCTTGCACAGACATTCACAATTGTCCTCTCCAAAGTAGTTCTCTGCGTACGAAACAGTGATCTCGTCGCCGATATCAATGTTTTGTGTCGCGACAATCTCGATGCCAGCCTGGCTGGTTATCATTAGACGAGCATTAGCGTTGCAATCGTGATTCGCGAACCGAGCGGGACCCATGAAGAGGGCAGCACACTTGTATCTTGAGCTGATTACGATGCTGAAATCCTTCTTCCTCTTTGCAAGCTCCTTGTCCTCCTTCGCAGTGATCATAACTTGGATTCCTGAAAGGTATTTGATAGACTGCCCCTTTTTGATATATTTCCGCGCGGTTATCGCAGCCTCGTGGCTGTAGATAGTATACCGATTGGTTGAGGACACTTCAAATGGACAGTCGGGTAAGTAAATACGCATGTATCGACGGAGATGAGCGCGAAAATCATCTTGCTCTTTGGGTGTCTTCAGCGCATTATAAAATCGTCGAAGACCATTTGTCGCAAGAAGTTTGGATTCGGCAACCTCGATATCGGGATCAACAATTAGATGGGATTGGACAATCTTGGTGATCTCCTCTTCCGTAATGCCCCTAGATGGATGATAAGAAGGACGGTTCTTAGGGATTGTTGTCCAATAGTAGGCCTAAAGCACGCCGAGGTTAGTCGTCGCTCGTTTGGCCTGTTTATAAGCCGAAGAGCCGTATGTGCCCGTCAAACTCACATGGTCAACAAGCGCATCAGTGAGAATGTCGTCGTAGGATGATAGCTGTGCCAATGTAATTGGCTGCTTCTTCGCAACAGATGTAGGTGTCGCCATTGTCGCAACCAGCAGGATCAATTGCTGTCCGACAAGGAGTGGGAACAGAATTGAGCCAGAATAGCCGAAGAGGAGATTATGCGACACAGTGAAAGTCCAAAACCTCGTCAACTGGAGAACAAAGGAATGGTCGAGGAGATATGTTGGTCAAAGGGCTCCTCAAACCCCAGAATGTCGCTAATGGCTGCTGCCAGTGAGGCTAGACTGTGGTGGTAATGCGATGCGATTTTCTCTTTGGCCCAAGATATATGCGAGAAATGCAGGGTCCGGACTCTGTGATCTGGCCAGTATATTTACTTGAGATTGCTGATTGTAGGTGTGACAGCCGATCGGGTTGACAAGTGTTCAACAGTTCTCACGAGCACGTCATGCCAGAGATTAAGTGGATGTGACCGAGTAATGCAGGCGAGATTACAGCTGAACAGCGGGACACAGTTGTGATAACAACCTTGTCAAGAGATGATGATAAGGATCGTGGTTGATTATGTATAAGATCTGGATTCTATGTACTAATATTCGCTGGTCAATGAGTAAGAGAGAGGAAAAGGAAAAGAGAGAAAGAGAGTTCGTGAGCAAAGCGCAGAGGGAGCCAGATCTAGAGACGGCGGGATGCCGCTTGTTGAGTTGCGCCAGCCAAAGCAACGCAGAAAAGCGGGTAATAAGAGGGTGGCAGGTCAACCAGGTTTCCATTAGTACAATTTGGGGTATTGAACAGGGGCTTCAGCAGGGGGCTGGGATTGCGATGACGACCTGGGCCCACCGAGGCAATCGCTGCAGAATGCGATAGTGCCCGCATTAGCGTATCAGTGCGCCCAATTTCCTCCAGCCACAGTGATATTCAGGGGTGGCTTAAACCAAGCACATACCTAGCACACCTTTACCAGACAGACTACAACATGCAAGTCGCCTCATAAAGACTTGCGTACTTGATAGGGCAGTCAATATACCACGCCAATGCGATGCGTGAACTTAAGCGAGCTGAATAAATGGGCAACAGGATTCTTATACAAAAAGGGGCGTGGCGGTGCTCTCTTGCCATTTCCCTATTTTAAGGTACCTACTTACTGGGCAATGCCATCCAATCAGATTCGGACCCACCCAAATTTTCGAGCAATGGCTGTAGATACCTGTAGATAGAGCCTCACCGTGTGCCACTCCGTAACAGTTACCACCGTACCGAAGCTCAACAGATTGAGGCCCTGCGTTAGGGGGAGAACGGGCCAAGATGATTCAATTAAAGGTGAAATGATTCACCCTCCATCCCAACTCGCTCTTTTGACGCCAGCCCTCACTAACGACGATGCTAGACCATGTTGAATTGCATCGACAACTCGGGCGCGGCCGTTGTCGAATGCGCCCTCATTGTCGGTCAGAAGAGACATGCGACGATAGGTACGATACGAAGCTACCATCTGTTTCCTCGAAGCCGTGATGCCTATCCCCTCGAACCAGCCAATCTGCCCATTAGCCGCATTTTCCATTCGACGCCTCATTCTGAGCTTCCCCGGTTCTCGAATTGCTAACGAATTCTTCAACATACAGGCGACCGGTTCGTAGCCATTGTACAAAAGCAGCGCGGCGCCACTGACGCGGGAATGGGCGCCGCATCAGCCGCGAACAAGGTGAAGCGAGGAGACATCCGACACGCCATCGTAGTGCGGACCAAGAAGAAGGTGCAACGACCGGATGGTAGCGTCGTGCGGTTCGACGACAACGCCTGCGTACTCATCAACAAGTCGGGGGATCCCATAGGCTCGCGCGTCAACGGTGTTGTCGGCGCCGAGCTACGGAGGCGGAAATGGAGCAAGATCCTCAGTATGGCGCCCACTCATGCTTAGATGCTTGGATGCTTTGACATTGTTTTGGGTCAATCATAAGTAAAAGTGAAAACATCCGCCATGCTTATGGGAAGGCCGAGTACAACGGGCATAGGAGTGCCGCGTTAGTTGCCACAGACAAAGATAACGCAGTTATTGAGCCAGAGAGAACAAAGCTCTTCAGGCTGAGGTACTTATTGCTGGATTACTGGTAGCAGCATGGACTGTACCACCAGTGGGTGAATGTAGAAATATTTCATCATTGTACTATATTGAAGCGCATATGCTAGGCGCTGATGAGGTGCTGGAGGTGCCAATCATAGCCCTTTACGACCCCCAAAAACATACCAATATGAAGAACTCCCACAACAATTAAGCTAACACATGGCTTCATTTCGGCATACATGTGATAAGCTCATGTAGTAGACTTGCTTGCGAAATTTGACCTTAACTCCATTCTCATGCAGTAAACCAAAGGAAATCAATAGTGGTATCAAGTCCATGCATTTTAATGTACACACCGCCAAATGATATTCTGGCAGTTACTGGAATATGTGTCCGCATTCGCAGCACACGTAAAAGAGTTTCTTTAAAAGGAGTTAGTGATATGGCATCTTTGTAAGATATCAGGACTAAGATTACTGACCATTCCAGTCTCGGCGCTTCGTTGCTGAGATTGGAAGAAAACGGCCTCGTCATGCTGGCATGCCGGACATGTCTTGTTCGAACGTGGAAGCTATAGGCGGGGACGAAACGTCAGCACCAGAATTTACAACAGGGATATTCGAGCTATGTGCTGCGCAATGCTGATGTGCCAACATGTTGCCGATCAAATCGATTCCCATCAACTTCGCTCGCCGATTGAACAGATGTGGATGTGTTTTCGAAGCGTTGTATGACAGTCCCAACCAGGTCACCAATACATCAAGATTTCCAGGGTTCAGACGCAACAACAACGTGATTCATTGGAGAGACATGCTGTACAAGATGATAGTGATTTAAAAATCATAGGTGTCATTGACTGGGTCCACGCCAAGGGCTTCCGGGGGATCTGCTTCAGAGTCGAGCGCCATTCCGAATGCCATATAGTCGCAGATGCTCTGTTCGGACGAAACAGGCACTTTCAGATCATTGAAGGACATAAAGCAGTCCACGCATCTGGTCTTGGTTTCTTCATCGAAAGTATTCCAGGCATTTGCAAGCTGTACGTAATGGTAACACCGATCGATAGCAAAATCTGAGTTCTGCAGCACATATTTGTTGTAGTCCGTCACCGATGCAGGGTCCTGGCACCGATCACAATGGAGAAGAGTGATGCCACACCTGAGACACAAAGCCGGGGAATCATCATCAGAGGCAGTGGCAGCAGCAGCAGCAGCATCGGGGGAATCATTGAAGTCAGAGAAAACAGGGCCACAAACCGTGGGGTCTGATCCGACATCCTGGGTAACACCAGCTGTCTCGCCGGCGGCGCTATTCAGAACGTGCCGGAAAACGCAGCTCGAGGTGGCCTCTTCGGTGTATTGGCAGGTTCGACAGGTAAACATGAGCTTGTGCGAGTCCTCGTCTTCTTTTGGATACAGCATGTTGGAACACTCGGAGCAGAAGCGGAAAGTGATCTGTTCGAGATTGTTGTTCTTAGGGGCATCGCCAGATGCGGTTGATTGTGGGGTTGCCATGATTGGTGGGATAGTAGTGTGGTGAGTCGCGCGGATTGCGATGATGCGTGAGACGGTTGTCTGGTGCGATTTGGCAAGCGGAGGTTTTCCTTAACGCCTACCTACTTTTGTTCGGCAGGCGAGGAGGAATCGTGCGGTGGTATTCTATATTGTGGTAGTGAGAGCGATGGTTGTTGCGATGTTGACGGGGGCACCACTGGTGATGTTGACGAATGTCAGTTGAAGAAGAGAGTGTAGTTTGTTGTTGAGGTTGGTTGGTGAAGGCAAAAGCCTAGGTTCGATATTGACCGAATAAGGCTAGGACCTTCGGGCGGGATGAATCCACTTCTAGAATATAGTGGGTCGAAAACCCTGGCAGCCTGGGGGTTGCCTGAGTGATGTGGCACGTGCTCTAGAACCTCCACAAATACCTAACTTAGGTTATGATGTACAGCTGTACAGCGCCCATCGCTACCCCGTGATCCCTCAAAATCACTTGCAATTACGTGCAGCTAGCTCCCTACCTACCTAGGTAGCTCGCATTTCGTCATTTATTTATTCATTCGTCGACTCGTGATAAACTCTGCTTTCTCATCTTCTCTTCTCATACACATCAGAAAACAAATTCTTTCTAGTATGAAGGCAGTTGACCACTAGATCAGATAGCAATAACCCCTCTATTCATACTTTCTAGTGAACAACTTTGCGACCCTTAGTAGTGGTCCTCGGCATCTTGACTCAGCAGCCTATTTTGAACAGCCTGCTCGTGCCACCAATTTTCAATCTCGTATTGTATATTTCTCTCGCAGTAGATCAAGATGGTAAGTTTCCTCCCATCATTATCATTGATGAAGGTGTCATGTCACGTCCTTGACCTGTCACTACTACGCCATCTCATCTCCTCGACTTGTGGTTGGCGGCCCAGGTGCTTACAATCGTAATAGGATGAGACCGGTCTACCCCAAAACTGGGAAGTGCGCCACAGCAACTCCAAAAACCTCCCATACTACTACGACACCGTAGAGAAAGTATCACGATGGGAGCCCCCGCAAGGGACCGACACTGAGAAGTTGAAAAAGTATATGGCCACCCACCATTCAGCCTCCCAGGGTCCCAACACAGGACGTCCCGAGGGCAAGATTCGTGTCGCCCATTTGCTTGTCAAGCATCGAGACAGCCGACGACCGGCGAGCTGGCGTGAGGCCCAGATTACTCGAAGTAAAGAAGACGCCATGGGAATTATCGAGGGCTATGAGCAGAAGATAAAGTCCGGCGCTACAACACTGAGAGAGTTAAGCATGTCTGAGAGCGACTGCAGCTCTGCGCGCAAAAAGGGAGATCTAGGCTATTTTGGCAAAGGAGATATGCAACAGGAGTTTGAGGAGGCCGCTTTCGCGCTTCAGCCAGGGCAGATGAGCGGCGTAGTCGAGACGGCCAGCGGGCTGCATTTGATTGAACGACTTGAATGAGCTCAACATCAATACCGGTGGGGGAAATGCATGCCATAAAAAAGAGCAGTAGCAGATGCTACTATCAGCATAGCGGAAAGGACGCCTGATAAAGCCTGCTTGTGGTGGGTTGTGTGCTGGTAGAATTCCGTCTGCTAATTTTAGAGTTCATATCGCATAAAATAAAGACATGTCTCACCAAAAGTTCCGTGTACGCGAGCGATCATTTTTATCACAGGAATGATGGCCATAAACGGGGTCATTAGAGACGTATATCTACATCATCCACAAGTGTTATACTAGTTATGAACACTTTGCAGAGCCCACATTCTTCATTCTCGACGAAGCAGGAGTTTAACAAAGGCGTCAGTAAAGGCAGTGCCCATCATACCACAATCGTGAGCAATAGGGGTCGGTACACAGTAGCTAAATTGCTGCGTGACGCGTACACGATCCCGCATTCGCCCGGTTCGTCGGCCCTGCTACACCCCTCTACCACTACAATTAGTTCTAGCCTGTCGATATTCCTACTCTGTTACGTGACACCGAAGGGTCGTGATACTAGAGTCTGGATTAGGGGACCAGTACACAATGATCTCGATTTTTCAATAGATCAAAAGGTGACTGAGGCCTAGAACTTTGGAGCCTTTTGAGTAATTTTGCCCTCTCCAGTCCAATGGAGTAGTATAAAAGTCAATGGAAATGTTACTGTGAATAACTTTGTGTCCGCAAAAGGCAAAAGGACGTATCTGTGTTATATACAAGGTTTCACCCCCCCCTCGCACTTACGGAGCTACAGGCACGGATCTTATAATCGGGCCATGCAGCCGATAGTCGTCGCACAGATCATCATGTACACGTTCCATCTCTAACGTCGTGTTCTCGTTCCCAATAACTGTCATGCGTCTCATCAGGGTCTTGTCCTCGCTTCGTTGATCTGATTTGTTACCTTCGGTATTTATCTCGATGCTAGGAACATCACGGCCTCGGTTGCGCCCGGCAGTGCCGTGAGTGCCACGGTCGCTGCTCCAAACATGATCATCGACAAGGCCGAGTATGCCGCCGCTCTCGAGTCGCGCTCAATCAGGTACGCGGTTCCCATGGCCGCTGCATTGATTCCCGCCGTCACACCTGCTGCTACTACGGCGCTCTCCTCGTTGGTTCTACCATCGTCGTTCTGGATATTCTTCTTTTCCGTGATACCGGTGGCGACCCTCGCATCGAAAAATGAGTGGTTGCTTGCCGAGATAGCCACTTTCAGTGGCTCTGTTGGGTCGTTTTGTGAGACCCGGTCGTTGATGCGCAGCAAGGAAAAGAGCCAGTCTCCTATCATTTGGAATAGGATACCATTGAAGATGGCGATGGTGCTCGTGAGCGTTGTACTGCCGCCCAGACTCTCAATTGCTGGGACGCCCAGTGCCAAAGTGGCAGACCGGCCGGCGAAAGCTATGGCTTCCTCCGCTTGTAAGCCCAAGCCGCGGCTCACAAGGACATTCAAGAACACATTAATGGCCGCGAGAGCTATACATGTGAATGATACCGACCCCAAGCTAGCCCAGAGCTCCGAGCGGTACTCGTACATCTTGAAACCCATACATGTCACACCAGCATCTAAGAGGAGGCCCGCTAGGTCTCCAGCGCCGATGTGGGCGGATATGTCGCGGTCTTGCATGATGTGTATTATGCTCTCCGATAATGAGCTGTGGTGACGAAACATCCCGACAATAGTATAAATATCTTTTCCCGTATATAGTGTCTTCAACCACATGTAGGCAGTGCCCAGAGCCCAGGTTAATAGGAGAGGGTTGGCGAGAATGAGACATAAAGATCTTAGGTGGCGGAATTGATGAAGAGCGTTGGATGACCGCAATGATTTCTGAAATTGGATAGACAGAATCCAGAAGAGAGTGAACGAAAATACTTCGAAAGGCATCACGTAGCCGGTAGCCAAATAAACCGGGAGGCCAACGGTCGTAAGGAAGAAGAGCCAGATCCATACAGGAGCTGTTCGAAGGACGAAGTCGATCGAGGCTGTTGTTGGGGCATCGGACGCCGGGGTAATTTTCATCAGTGACTCGTTAATTGACAGTGCTTCACTAAGCGTAGATAGTCTAGATATTCTCTTGGGCTGTCGTTCAAACGGCGGAGCTGGCCAAGCAATTGACGGACTAGGCCATGTTTTATTATTGCTCTCTAAATCGCTCGCAACATGCCTTGATCGCCGAAGCCGTTGTTCTAGATGATACCCCCCTGACGCGAAGAGAAAGGAGGTCACATAGCTCAGAATGGTTGTAATAACTATGTACTGATAAGTTGATTTATTACATATAATATTAGTGCACTGCTCGTACTTACCGAATGCACCAGCAAGCCTCGGGACATCTGAAGAGTTGTCGATATGGTCTCGGATGAGCAAGATGAAGAATGCCACAAAACCTAGAGACATGTGCCGCCCGAGGAAATCTGTCGGTCCCCGTAGATGCCTGTTATAGAACTGCACAGTATCTTTACTGATGGAGCTTGTAACGGTCATAACTATGAGTACCAGAAACATGACGAGAATCGACGCTGGGAGATTGATAGAATGAATATCAAGGGCAATCTGAGTTGGCAAGACAAGCAACTGAATGCAAATCATGAGAACAAGGCCGACTGCCGCATCTGAATATTTCTTGACCAAGGATGGCGTTTGGAGGCTGCTGCATAGCTTATGGATCAAAGCTGTCGACATCTTGCTAGGCTTAGATTGTAACACAGGGGCGAAAGCGCGACGGGACGGAGAGACATGCAGATGGGAGATTGGCTATAGTGTGAAATCCCTCGACTTGAAGCAATCAAGTCCTGAGACATCGCGTTGCCGGGTTTCTTGAGTGTATATAACAACCCTTATATAGCGTTTGTTGAAAGGCCCAACCGACCAACTAGGCAACCTGTAACAACTCATGGTCGTCTACCCGGCTTTACGCGAGATTCGAAACATCTAAGCACAACCCAAGGCTGCTCTGTGATCACACAAGTTCCTAGGATTTTGAAGGCCAAGGCCGTCTCCGTATCCCGAAGCTGGACATGGCACTTCTAAAAATCCATTGTGAAGCATCTGATGTCATGATAGCTGTCATACCAACCACAATAGATGGGTAACCGAACAGGGACCAGGTAGGGTAGGACATCGAGGAGAAAGGCGGGAAGAAGAGGGGGTACAAACAGAGGAGTTCCCGTACACCGCAAAGTTGGTAAATTTTATTGGGCTATACATCGTCGTGCTTGAGGTCTCTGATAGGTACCTCGAAAATCGGTCACCTTTTGGGTATTACGATAGGAAACCGCGGAGAAGTCGGGACCTCACAGGTTGTGTGGATCTGAACTACAAACGCGTCGCAAAGCTTTTTTGGAAGTAGCCACATTGAAAGGACATTCAAGGGCCATTCAAACGCGGCTCTGCTGCATGGTTGTGGGAGAGGACTTGCGTTTCTGATATGCTAAAAAGAACAGCGAATAACAAATATCAGCTGTATACCTAACAGATATAGTTGCAAGGTAATTTGGCACGGAGACCATACCTGCCCACAAACATCTTCGACTGGGGTTCTGTACTGAGAAAATTAGGCAGTCTTTGGTAAGAACCGGGACACGCGTATTATTTTAACAACGGTAACGTTTGACCGCTGGATTGTCGGGTACATCTGGTCGGGTTCCTGGTCAGTCTTTTGACGATATTTGCAAGCTCACTTGCAGCCACAGCATATAGGACGGTTCTATGGTTTGGAATCGACATTATGTAACTGTACACGACTTCCTTCGATGACACATGTCATCACCTAATCATGACAAGAATGCGTGGTTTTCTTAGTGTTGAAGTCAAGCTACTGGTAGGTGTGTCCGTTTAGATGCACTTGAAGTTAAACATTTCGAGTTTACAGACAGAGACTTATCTTTCTTGCCTATTATCAAGGCCTGTAATAGAGAGTATCTTGAGCCTAAAGCAGCGAAGGGAGAAAAGAGAGCAATATATTTCTCTGTGATGGCTGAGAGCGAAACTCGGATGAATACACTTGATCAAACTCATGACCGCGCCAAGAGTATAAGCTCATCGATGATCGATGCCACGAAGACGAATCATCGTACAGCGGGAATAGACTATAGCTGTTCCACATTCGATTTTGGTAAGCATCTGAGATGGCTTCTGATCATTGTCGCAAACAAGTGATATTGTGTCGCAGCAGATCTAATATGAGATTGTTGAGTAGAATCTGATTGTCTGATTGAATGAAACCCTGATAGGTTTTGGCACATCCAGATCGGAGTTAAGGTATGACCTGGAAAAACTCCGGCACAAGTAACCTACGCTAACTTCTGCTAACATTGTCCCCTAGCGCACTACCTGTGCACTGTAGGCATAGTAGGTTAGGTACCTAAAGGGGTACCGTTGCATGGTTGAATGTTTATTTCTTCTGTCCAGGTCGCTCACCGTTGTATCTTCAACCACTTCAGACGCAACAGGTCAGCTGTCTTTTACGACACATTACTATATCCGAATATTGACCTATATATCTACAATCGTGCCCTTTGCGGCATCGGCCATCATTTCCTTTACATCATGCCTAGCCAGGAAATTACGGAGCTCAGGCCTCCTAGTTTCGATGAGATAAACAAACTGCGCGATGAGTTACACTCGCTAAAACTCAAAGGAGTGATCGATGACCTAGATGATAATGCCATCGAGGGGATTCTTCATCTACCACCTTCTCTCTTTCATGAAGCCATCTATCATCTTGGGCTTGCGTTTGGGCCCCTGTCGTCCTTTCCGTGAGTTTGCACGTAAATTGACTACCTAGGTAGCTTACTTATGGCTGACCGTAGAGTAATTAGTACTGCCGCCCCTTCTCGTGATAAAACGAAGTCTAAACCGCCCAACACCATTGTCGATGACGGGGCGAGTTTTCTAGAAGACTCTGTCGCTGCCTTGAATGATTACAATAAGCTACTTGAAGAGAAGATTGCTAAATTCAAAGTCCAGTCCACTCGTAGTCTTGCTACCCTCAAAGAATCTTCTGAAGTGGACGACAACATCACGGTACTTCGTGAAAAAATCGCCGAGGCGAAGCAACGAAAATCGATTCATGCGCAACAGGTATACTATAATTCTATTTTACACCCTCATCACTCACAGGCGCGACTAATAAAACGTGGAAAACAGATCGCCATTCTAAGGGATTCGCTCGGTTCTTATGATAAGAACCATACTTTGAGACTTGAGAAATACGACCAATTATTTTGGAACGAGGTCCTGTTCCTTAATTGCTACAATGCACTCTCTGACAACAGCCATCGTCTTGCGCAACAAGTGGCACCGTCGCAAGGCCTCTGGGATGAGTATGACTATGTGCTTCAACATACTGAGCGATGGAGACGTCTAGTCAACGTTGATTCCCACGAAAGCGAAGTAATCATCAACCGTGCACGAGAGCACGTGAACCAGTTAAGGCCCTCTTCGACGGCTTGACATAGCTTGTAACTAACTTATATATAGATTAGTTTATTCAATCACTCGGCACTGCCAAGCGCAATTGGCGACGATTTTCTATGAAAGTATTAGAGACAGTGCTGCAAGGTCAGATCATGTTGCCGTCCATGACGAAGCAGCGGACATCGTGAAAGAAATTGACTGGCTCTGGGAAGAAGTGATTCCTGTAGCGCACATGTCCGTTTCGGCTCAATACCTCCGCCCAGTCTTGAAGACATTTGAGAACTGGGAACGGTCAAAGCTCCACAGCGATGCCATCGTGAAAACCTATGTGCGTAGACTTCCCACTATATCGAATTTCGATACTAACTAATCGAGAAAAGGCCTCCGGAGTATTGAAATTCATGAATGACAGACTAAGCGCTGTGGCTGAGCGAACCCAGACTCTTGTATATCACCACCGGGCATTGAACGATGTCGCTGGGGTTCGTCAGTCAAGCGAGGCCCCAGACCCAACGGAGAAGGCTTCGGGGCGTGCACCTCATACTCTATCACAGGACCCGCAGACGCAGCGTAAGTACGCCGCAGCTTCGGAAAACCTTCGGGCTTTTATGCAAATTTACGGCGCGGTTCCTGTACACAACGGCGACTCACTTCCGAAAATGACGGTATCATTACTGGACGAACATGTACAGACGCGGAATCGCAAGGGTGATGCTCTACTTCATGATCTTCACAAACTTTTTGAGGCTGCTACTAAGTCGGGCTTGACTGATAGAGAGCTTGGAGGTGAGTCGCTACTCGAGTCACTCCTTGCCGATAGCGCTGCTAGCCTTGCCCAACCGGGAAGCGTGTATAAGGACGCACAGTTGGAGGGCTCGATAGCGATGCTCCAAGGCCAAACAGAACAGGTTCAAGAGGTGTTCAATAGTCTGAAACTCGACGGACCAGCGTCAGCTCCCGATTACGTGACTCATTCGCACCGACAGACCGTTGATCGACTAGCTGCTAAAGACAGCAAACAATGCTTGAGAGGAGACAAGTTTGAGGAATTCGTGCGAAGATGGGGCTCTTGAGGATGGAAAGTCGGGTGATCCTCTTTCAACCGGATTGTATGTTTATCTGATTTAATCAAGCAGTGATACCCAGTTAGACCAATTGATTTAAACTTCAGTTTTACTGTACTAGCTTAGGCTCCATACACGGCGACTAAGCTTTTCCTATGCGTAGTAAACGTCTACCACGTATTAGTACAACGTATGGCAGTGTAAGGCCATCAACTACACATACAAAAATGGAGGCCGCCCCACCAGAGGACAAGATAGCATCGATGGTGCACACATTCGCAAACACGGCAGTGCAGATCGGGTCAACTACAAGCTTACTCGCTTGACACAAGCCATCGAGATGTGTTAAAAACAAAACATTGACTAATTGCGCGTAACCGTGAGAAACTCGTGATCGAGCATATTGACAGGGAGATCATCTGGTGAACGTTGTGGGCGATCGGCATCGTGCTAGTCATATTTATCCACCACTTGTTGATGAGGGTGCACGCGCAGTTGGTGAAACCCAACATTTCTCAAGATGTGGGAGGAAGATAAGATCAACGAAGAGGCGATTCGTCAGGAGGAGAGACATGAAAAACATAGGCAGGAGTGGAGAAGAAGAGGGTGAAGACCTTGGAGAAGTGGTGCACGGATGGTCTCGGCATTCTTTGACTGTCTAATGGCTGATCGTGGCGAGAAGAATAGTGATGCTAATGACTGGGCATAAGGCTAACGGAGAAAGACTTTGACGAGGTCCTTGATGATATGGTACCTATACGATTCGAGTGAACGCCAGAATACGAAGAATCGTGTAAGGCCTTGATTCTGTAGTGAGAGTAGTTCAAGCTCAGGTAAGGGGCAATTAAAACAAAATGCGATCAACGGAAGCCGTTCCGTAGGATAAACGATATGGACGTCTCCTGTTGTCGATAGAGTATGACATGATCGCATTTGGTCACACGTGATTATTGCAAACGTTGATTGACTCGAATATATTCAAACGTTTCGATTACCTAAGGGTCCTGATCTTGATAAGCAAATAAAAAACATCGGATTTTTTTGAAGCACGCCCAACGGGATGGTGAAACGCGATGGCAAATGCGAACGCAACCTGATTAGTCCCCTCGTTGCTCAGCCACAGGGGATAGCACAAGTACATCACTGATCGGAAACGTTTTTCGCAAAGGTTTCTCTTTCTGGAGATATGTTGGCGTTTGTGCCAATGCTTCTCGAAAAATTCGAAATTTTGTCGATTGGATCGAAGTGTGACTGCGGAAAGGCGAAGACTGATGGAGATCACGATGCCAAATCGCTCACAGGCGCAAAGTCACACAAGTACACTTGAGAGGTTTGTACGATAAGATCGGTATTTGATGGCAAAGCCCGGCTCCGTAGCTCTAGGATACTCGGGAACTGAAGATAAGTTTTATTTCGTATTGTGCTCGTAAACAAGCTTTGATCGCATCGGCACTTGAAGACATTGGCGAGACAAGGCATTTCCCGATTCGGCGGTGGAGAACGCAAAGGCAGAGAAGGGGTCGGAAACATTGCTACGGTGCCATCGCAACTCTTCAGTACCACGTCATTTGCCCTACCTGTTCTTCGGATCTCGCGATACTACCCAGTATTGCGATTGGTTACACATCTTCCGGATAGTCGCGCGGTCGAAAACGGAGAGCATTCAGCTAGCGTATTATGCTCCTGAAACCAGCCGTTTCGTGATGTGTCCGACGCCCGGGGCCTGCTCGGGCTTCACGGGAGACTCCTAGGGTAGATCTTGGCGATCTCGTCGATTCGGTAGAATCTGGGGATGCCCCATCCGAACCCGCATTCTTCGAATGCGATTCGCTCTCCGATTCTCACGACTCCTGTCTCATAAACATGAGATGAAGTTGGTAGTCGGCGGCAAACATTGAACATAGCCACAAAATTTGTAGTGATGCCTTGATATGTGATGGAAAGGAGAGGAGAACAGCTTCACTCAAGATGCTTAGATCGAGTATATAATACCTGAGGGAGTGTGGAAGGTTTACTCTCTCATCTTCATCCTCATCCTCATCTCAGCGCCCATCTCATAGCTTCGCCAGGTTTTGCGAAGCCATCTCCGATTCTTTTCATCTTCACTTCGAGTCTTGTCTACAGTTGACTGCCCGGGCGGCTATCTTCATACTTAAATAACTATATAATCAATTATTATTGTCGATACTATCACTTACACACTCATCAAAATGCGTTACTCATTCGTCATCGCTTCCTCTGGCCTTCTTGCCATGGTATCTGGCCACGGCCTCGTCACATCCATCCAAGGTGCAAACGGAGTAACCATGCCTGGTCTCAGTGGTAAGATGCCCTTGATATATAATCTTTGTAACACTAGCGAGTTCGTATATGCTGACACATTATCAGTTGCCGATGGCACTCCGCGTGATTGCAGCAGCAACGGCTGCGGCTCTCAAGCAGATACCAGTATCATTCGTGACCGCGAACTAGGCACAAACAAGGCCAGTGCTTTGGGGCGAACAGAAGGCAACGGTCCTGTTGATGCGTCCGCCATGATCGCCAACTTCATGGACGGAGCACCAGCTCCGACCAACAAGGGCGCCGCCTCATCCAGCGGTGTCGAGGATGATCTATCGGGGCTCAAGGGCGCAGGTCAGAACAAGCGCGGCGTCTTGGGCAACCTCTTGGGTGGCCTCACCGGCGGCGCCGGCGGCGATAACAAAAGCAAGGGAACCAAGTCCGAGCAGGCGACAGAGAACAGCGTAGCCGCGTCCGCAGGACAGGTTAGTCAACTATAGTCCTTAACTCCCCTTCATGGCATGTCTTGCTGCTTCTGCAAGCTTTCAAAACTCTTGAGAGAAATCTTAACAGGTGCGGACATTGCTGATTTAGTGTTCTCAATAGGGTTCAAGCTCGGGTCTACCTACCTGCAGTGACGATGGATCCATCACCATGACCTTCCGCCAGATCAACCAGGACGGTGCTGGTCCTCTCAAGGCAGACGTGGACGGAACCTCCGGTGGCACAGACACCAACGCATTCCAGACCGCCGAAGTGACACAGGATGTTCCCGGTCTACCAATTGGTGGTCTCTCGCTTGCAACCAACACCGACTTCCCCGTCACCGTTCAGATGCCAGCTGGCATGACCTGCGACGCCACCGTCGGCGGTGTAAACAACGTCTGCGTCGTTCGTGTCCGCAACAGCGCTATTGCAGGCCCCTTCGGTGGCTCTGCGGCGTTCACGCAGTCCCCTGCTGCGAAGAAGCGCGCTATCGAGTACCGCTTGAAGAAGCGTGCTGAGGAGGACAAGCGTCAGAACCGGCGCCTGCGCATCTAGGGTCAGGGTGTATCTTCCCATGGCGACATGTGAAAGCCTTGACCGATAAGGACTTTGGGGTGGGAGAGTACAAACGGCTTGTTTAGGTTGCGGTGCGCTACGAGTATATTTTATTTAGAATAGATAGGGGCCTGCTGGCCGGGGCTCCTCGATGGGTCTGTATATAGAATTTGGGCAGAGCAACTTAATTCATTTCTCCCTCAAACCGTTCCTTTCTTGCGTACTATGGCAAAGCCGATAGAATTTTGACTGCAACTTAACGGGGGAAACTTTAGTTGAAGCTAACACCTCCAGCTGTGAGATATCGGCAGTTACACTCGACCCTGAAGATACATAGGCTGCGAAATCAAACCGAAGATATCTTATATGGGGCCAATGGAGCCAAAGGTAACCAGAAGACGAAGAGAATGATGTCCTGATGAAGATATTCATCGTTATAGCTTTGAGTCAGTATACGACACACCCCTGAAATACCTGCTAGCATATCAAAAGATTGCTTGACACTTTGTGATTAACGCATAGATCATCCTTTGGCTTTACCACAGGCCGAAAAACTTCGAGTGGTGAGATCATTCGTAGGGGTACTGTGGCTGCCCCGACGAAGGCGTGTACTAGGTGCTAAAGGTTAAGGTTCCTCCGTTCGATAACCTACCTGCCCATCTCCCAGTACCTTAATCGAAGTTTTCGTACGTGAATAAGAATTTCGTAAAGTTTGAAGGCTTAACCATACGGTTTAGCCGCTTCCGACCGTGTATAAGAAGAGACGTAGTCCCATACGTGAGTCAACTCTCCGCAGTAACCAAACGCCATCAACCCCCTACTTAGAACTCGATATTCTCATATCAACCTATTCATCATGGAGAGAGTCGGCGGTTTCTTGACGACTTCGTGCGCCTTTGCCTCGGCGACCCATGGGGGCGTGTCTATCATGAGCTTAATAAGTTTATTTGGCCAAATCCTAGGGTATGGGATTGCCAAAGACTCATCCGACCCTTCTGATTGGAGGCAAAACCCTATGGTCCTATATACTCTGTTTGTTGCGGCCACACTTCATGTAAGCGTACCCCAACCTCGGGACCATTTCGGATTGTCTCGCGACTAACACCTGATCAGGGCTTTGTCAGCCAATTGATCACCTACGTATCAATGTGCCATCTCTGGCCTTTGACAAGACGAAACACATCAAGATCAAGCGAAATACCACCGGATTGCCAGAGGCGGGTACAAGAGAACCAGTGGCTTGTGGTGGCAATGGGGCTTTGCAGCTTAACTTACATGTGGCTGGCGGTTACTTCTGGCATGATTGGGGACATTATTCTATGTATAATGTGTTCCGGCGCAAGGTAAGTCAACGGCTGGACTTTAGTTTGTGCCGATGAACATGAAGACTGATATTTTGCAGCGTTGGAAGTATGATGGTTATGATTGCCGATAGCATGGTGATTCGAGAAATGAGCATTCCCGGCCCTGGCCCGTCGGGGATCGAGCTCACACCGATCTCAGTATGAGAGCATGTGGACGGAAAATAAAGAGCCCAACAGCGATATATTATTTCCAAGCACACCTTATTGGAAAGCTTTACCTTTCCTGAGCACGTATTAGCAACGACAATCAAGTGTGAAGGAAAGTGAAGCTTGAGAAATTAACACCAGACCCCCATAAAAGTGGGATGAATTCCTATTAGCATAGACGATATGCATCTAATTATTAAAATTAAAATGCGAAGAATTTTAATTTTCAGCGTACCTCTTAAAATAGATAATGCACCTGACTTTAGGAACGGTAAAGCTTTCCATTTTAGTAACAGCTTGCCTGGCGCTACTGTGACTTATAGAGTCATGTTAAGATAGGAGAAGGGAGGTGCATACCAAGCTTTTGAACAAGATTTAAAATCAGAAATTGGATTCAATATTTCAAGAAAGCTATATTCGATATAGATAGTGATAGCCGGCCTAGAGCGCTATGTGTACTATGATGGGTAGAAATCTTTGAGAGATGATCTCACGGATGAAGCTCTGAGGTGAGTAGAATTACTTAAGATACCTCCTGCTTGTGATACGTACCTAGGTACCCCAGTCCTACTACGCACGCCAAGACGCCGCTTAATCACTAGCGCTAGATACCTCTTCAACGACAGCTTCAACTTTTTTAAAAGCTTCGGCTTCGTAAAACTGATATATCACCCGCCATTACCGGGCCTTTTCCTTCCCTTTTCTTGGATTGATCATACCGCCCAAAATATCACAATCATCGCCATGGACTCCGAAACGATCAAGACCGAGGTGATCCGTCAGGTGCGAACACAATACGCCATGGACAATGCGAAGCAGCTAATTGACGTATGAATTGGATCTAATATTTTTTGTCTCTGTGTTTCTATTATACGCACGGCGTAATGCCTGTCTATATGATCATCTCTACCAACCTTTCCGAACTGACGAACCTCTCGTTCAGAAAATCAACGAGCACTGCTTCCAGCGCTGCGTCCCCAAGCCCGGCTCGTCGCTGTCGAGTGGCGAGCAGACCTGCTTCACCCAGTGCATGGAGAAATACATGGCGGGATGGAATCAGGTCAGCGCGACTTACATCAACCGGTTACAGCGGGAACAATAGAAGAACAAACGACTGCGAAGAACCGAAGCCGAACATCACGCACGCAATACGATGCGACGAAGGATACGACCATGCCGATAATGTACACTGAGGGTAGACACGGAGGGATAGAAGGCAGGACACAAACATCAAATTTGTTTGTCCACGATGGCTTGAATAGGACTATATATCATGAGCAGATGGCCTACAAGCCAGACCTGCGGTAGGTCGTGTGTGGCGTTGTCGATTTGCTGGCCGTTGGAGGAAAGGCAAAACATGAAGTGTAAAACACCATTTGTATCAGCATCAAGACATCAAACAGAGACTCCTCTCTAGGTTCATAGAGATTTGTACTTCGTCCCGGTGGGTATATATATTATTTGACGACTTCATCTTCACAACCTTAATCTGCAGCCGCGAGGCCCTTTTTCTTCTCCTCTTCCGCCTGCTTCTTACGGGCCAGATATCTCTCCTTCGCACTCGAGATATCCGTATCCGTCTTTCTGCTCTTAGCCGCGCGCTCCACTTTCTGCCTTTCCTCTTCCTCTTGCTCCATTGACCTCTTCAGCGACTGCTCCAACTGCGCCTCCAGCATGCGTGTCTGCCTCTCGCGCATAGCCTGCTTACCACCTGAGCCGATGAAGCCACGAGATGGCTCCCTCTCGTCGCGGCGATCCGGCCCTCTCCGTGTATCCTTAGATGGCTCAGTTTTCTTTTTGACGCCCAGATTTAGACCACCCCTAAGCAGTTCGCGCTTGTCTACTACCTGTCCGTCCTCATTGATGGCGATCGTCCCTCCCTTCTCATTGATCTCCCGCGCTATGTCGGCATCCGTCTTCGTCTTCTCCTCCTGCGTTTCGTCCTCAGGTTTCGGGCCCGACTTGGCGCGTTCTTCGGCAGCTTTCACGACCTCGGCGTGCCGCCGATCGCCCTTTTCTAACAAGTCTTTGTAAAAGGCAGTCATGCCGCCGCCCTGGTTCTTCCGCGATTCTTCTTCTTCCCGTAACCGCTCCTCCTCCTCGATGCGCCTGTTTTCTTCTTGTTGCTTCTTGTATGCCTCTGTGACGAACTTCTCCGTTCCCGCGTATTCATCGCCTTCCTCCTCCCGCTCGCGCGCTATCTTTTTCTCTTCCGCGATTAGGGCGTCGCGTTTCCGCACGGCTGCCGATGCGATCAGGTTCTTCATGTATTTGGGTTTCCGTTCGATATCCTCCTGTGTGGCCTTCTTCTCTGGTTTCAGAGAATCGTATACTGCATCGTAGTCGTATATTGACGGGTCGAGCTCCTCGGCTGCTTCGCGATGTCTCCGCGACTCAAGGGCGCTCGATAGATCACCATACATGGAGATGTCCGGCTTCTTTGATTTGCTTGTTGGTGGTTGACCTAGCGGACCGTTTCTCGTTTTGGCGGCGGACTTCTTGTTTTTTAAGTCGGCAGGACGCGATGGAAGGTCGTCATCAAATTCTGTGATCTTGGTGGCTTGCGGGCCGTTGCTCTGCTCTTTCGCGTCATCGTCTGAATCTTCGTCGCCACCAAACATTGGCTTCCGCTTTGGCGGAGCAGGTTTCGAAGCGCTTGACTTTTTGGCCAGATTGAGGCCGAAAGATAGCCCCGGCTTACTCATTGCGTATAAAAGTAGCCAATGATTTGATTGTGTTGTGGCCTTGATGTAAAACGCACTTTGCGCATCAGGTCGCGGCAGTGATCGATGCTTGGATTTGTATGGTTCGCATGTTTAGCATGCAGTAAGGTAGGTGTAGGTACCTTATGGAGTACCTGTAAGTTAAAGTACCCACTGAAGCTACCTGTAATGCACCGCAAATTAAATCAAAAAGCGACCAACACAATACAGAAAGTGTGAATACGATTCTCTGCTGTTGAGACACGCTGATGAAGCAAAAGACTAAAACGAATCTATGAATCGACAATAGCAAGCCTCAAGGAATCTTAAAATTGAGCGCAGCGCTGCGACTCTCCTAAGGGAGAAGCTGTAGTGAAGAACCTGTTGAACAGAGGAATTTTCTCAGCTTGCCGGGTCACCGTAACCGCATGGTGTAAAAGTATCATACGTAGTAGCGTCGATGGGTTTCCGGAATAGCTTGAGATTCGTACGAGGATCTATGAAGAAGAAGCCTGATACGCGAAGGTGTATATAGACGATATGGCAACACATTCTAAAACTGTCGAAGAACATATCGAACATCTGAAAGTTGTCCTCTGCATGTGCAACTCTACTGTATTAATCTAGGTCTGGGTAGAGGTTGAGTCTGTGAGCTCAGACGCGGAAAATGTTGCCACCATCCCATCACAACAAAATACGGCCAACAGGTTCGATGTTCTCGTAGATCCTAGTCCTTTAAAGTAAGTTAAACGCGCTCATTTCTTTTAGTTGTTTTTATATTTAAGCCAGGTATTTATAAACGAGGCCCTGGAAGCCCGGCAGGAGGCTAGTATAACTATTTTTTACTCCCGGACGCAACAGAAAAGGAAGCTATTCAAGCTGAGCTTAACCTCTTCCCTGCATTATTCTTAGATACTAGCAGATAGTACCTAGTATATTGTATTGATCAGCCCTTAATCGCAAAGGAGATCTCAGGTGTTTTTAAAACTTAAAAGCAGCTTAGAAGTAGTAGTTAACATTAAAGCGAATTAGTTGTTTAATAGTAAGAAATTATTTTAACCATTTTAAACAATTAAAAATACTAAATTCTAAGTAATTATCTTAATAAGTACAGGTGGACTAAAAGGTTGTTAATAAAAATTATTAATTCCCTTCAAGGCATATAAGTCTGCTGCTTAAGAGCTAAACAATACTTATTATAGGAAGCAAGCATTCTTTTTACGCGAGGTTATGCAGTCCTCCAAGCAGCTGCTTATACTTTATGCTGCAAAAGTTCTTTGCTAGGAAGGACCGAAGAAAGTACGCCAGTAACCATCGTGGGTTGGTAACAGGAAGGCACGTAGTACGTACTTCTTAATTCTATGTTTTAGGTAAGAAGAACTTGGGAACTGGTTGCACTTATTACTCTACTGCAGCTGATTATTGTTCCCTAATTAACTCTGCCTTCTCGCACAAAGCCCTTCACCTTCTTTCTTTCCTCAACCACAACCCATCTTCTTCCTGTTCAGTCTTTTGCCTCCCAAGCATCCCAAGTCCTTTGAGCAGAACCATTTACATAAACCATTTGCCTTCATCGTTACCAATTCAGCGATCTGTCTGTCCGCTTGCTATCTTACCGTGTGCTTACGATGTCCGATCAACCTGCGGCTGAACATTGGGTGGATACGCTGCGCTCCCTTCTCACTCTGTCCCCTTGCCATCAGGGTGAGATGTCTTATTCCCTTGAACTATGCTCTGTCTATCACAACCTCTAAATACTAATAGCAACGTAGGGGTAAATTGAATACTTGTTGTCGCACAAGGAGCTCCAACTACTATATCTACAAGCTAGAGATCTATATACAAAATGCCTTCTTTGTTCTGTCACTCTAGGGAAGCGGTATGTAGCTGTAAGTATCGCGAGGCTTTGCGAGAGTCTAACACTGTCTGTCAGGATGATAGAACTGAGGCTGCTCTATCACCACCCAGCGTACTACCGGATTTTTCACCGGCCGGCTCTCCATGTGCTCTACCAACATTGGATTCCATAGTAGAATATGTTAGTTCGGGAGGAAAGTCGCTTGCACGGATGAATGAGTTGAAAAATCTGTCCATAAGCTCCTCCCGCGTTTGCTCGGAGTCTACCTTGTCGACATCTGTTTCACAGTGAATGCATAATTATTTGGCTTAAGGATCGGAACTCTTGTCCCAACTGTCGCCAGCCAGTTACTGGTAAGTGTTTAGAATTACCAGCGCTTCCTACCGTTATCGCCCTGCTGTTAATTCTTTACATTTAAAGAATTCAAAACACTTTCTACTATTAATAGGAGCATTTGGCTAACGTTGAGAAGCTTTCACGATGTCCCAGCTCCTACACTTCGGACAACGCTTCCGTAACTACGACCGCCGCCGCAATTTCGCCGCTTAGTAAGTAAAACACTGCCTATCTACTGTCAGAAGCTTACAGTAGATAGTCTGTACGAGATTCAAACATCACCGGCGAGAAACGAGCCCAAGCTGTCACGGAATAGAACTCTAGCTCTATACCATCACACTATCAAAAGATAGAACGTTATCAGGTCGGAGACTTGACCGTCTACAGTCACTCATATAGTTGGAGCCGTAACAGCCGCCACCGATTCACCGGGACTTGGTTGTTTCTTTGAGAGGAGGATTGGCCTTCACCTGGATGGTCAAGAAGACGATGCTCGCACTCCCTCCGCCACTCTTTCTGCAGCTTCCGGCGCCTCTCAGACTGCTACCACTGCTGCTACCACCTTCTTTGCACCCGCCGAAACCCCCTCCCAGCGCTAACAAGCCTAGTGTCACAAGGGCTAGTATCTAGAGCTTAGAAAAGGTATTCAATATTGCGATAATCTTCTTGGGCATCAAGGAGGCATACCAGTCTGCTTTCTCTTTCTGCCCTTCGCGGCAAGCCTAGGTCTATATATACACGAGTAGCATCGCATTTACTTATCTCAATAATTTAGGTTCGTTTCGCAGCATTTGGCAAACACGGACAGCTGAATTATTTTAAACCTCGAACCGCAGCTTAAATACCAACTTGCAGATTGGTGTCACGATATTGCCGACCAAGCCCTGGTAGGCGGGTAGTTGCATCTCCCTACCTGGGGCTATCCCGTGTAACAAGCTGATGATCTGACAGCTCCAGGTGCGCTTCTATGTCGTCGATATGTGCCCAGGAAATTGGGTGTCTGTCGCGCGCGATAACGTGGTGGTTTATCACGGCGTATACACCTTGGTTGTCCGGATCCCCCTACTGTACCCAACCAGTTAGCACCATAAGGAGCGCAGGAGGCACCGCATGCAAGCGAGGTGGTGGATCGCTGATATTCTAAGTGACGATTATGATATTTGATGAGGCGCCCAGTGAGAAACTCTGTAGGAAGCTTATCTCTATCATCATTCATTACACGTTCAAGGGCTTGTTCTAGAGCGTAGGAATTCGATGGGAGCTGAGAAAAGCTCACAACGACAGTGGTTCTAATTCTTGGTTTGCCGTGGATCCTTCCGAGACAGTCAATGTTCAGTACTCAGCCATTGCACCTTGCTGCGTCTTAGACAAGACACAAAGCCTCCTAGGTATTTGTTGAAATTATTATACTCTGCTGACTCGCTTGAGACGGGGAAACTTGTTCGGCGTTGAGTACAGCCGACTTCTAGCATCGGCGCGTACTCTTCGTACCGGAAGTTATCGCTGGTTTTTAGAATATCTAATCTGTGTTCCCCCATCTCCTCTTGCGGGTCCTTCAGTTCCGGTGTAGTATATTTAAAATACTTTCTTAGCTCATTAAGAAGCTTGGGATCAGTTGCCTACATATGACTTTTCACAGCTCGTCGTCAGCCGCCTGGCCAGCGTTACTATGTGGTGAGGCGGGCTGCCTGAGCTTACAGGGGTGGCTCCTCTGGTAAGTGGTCGTATTGCAGGATAGACAATTCTTTCTTTGTGGCTTGGCTCTATGGCCCACGAGAATCAGATAAGTCTTTTATTAATTATAGTATAATCATCTGGGGGATACAAATAAGCGTATATGTTTTTATTCTATAAGCAACTTACAGATTAACATGAGCCACCCGTGCGAAGTTTCCTTATGCACACTGTCTTCCCCCGGCGGTGCTTTCGCGCTAAGATTTGATAAAGCGTCCACTCCGTATCGCGCCCCGGCTTTCAACGTCATTGCGAATCCAAACCTAACTACCACCATACACAAAATGAAGTCGCGATGACAACCAAGCCATCGTCGCCAAAGCGGCGACACATACTGTCCTCTATCAACCCTGAGAAGCGCTCTGTATCCCCCCGAATAGAGGAGAGCCACCAATCTCCGACAACCCCACCAGCTCAGGAGCCCCGCGATCACGATGAAGAACAGACGGCAGACATCACAGCAGAGGGGACGGCAAGAAAGACGTCTAAGTTCCGCTTCAAATCCAAGCACTCGCGCTCACACCGATCCTCACGCCATGGCTATCGCGACCGTGATCGCAAACGTAGCGCGGACGTAGACCACGAGCCTGATCATGACGGCGAACCCACCTCTTCCCGACGCCATCACAGGCATCGGCATCACCATCACCGACATAAGCGGCGGCGTAGCCGATCAAGGTCTCCCACGCCGCCAAATCCATACGATCCACCACCCCTAGATGCCGAGGCCGCGTTCCGCGAATCCCTATTCGACGCCATGGCAGACGACGAGGGCGCAGCGTATTGGGAGGGCGTATATGGCCAGCCGATTCATGTGTACAGCCAGGAGCGGCCGGGACCGGAGGGCGAGCTCGAACGCATGGACGACGACGAGTATGCAGCATACGTCCGGCAGAAGATGTGGGAGAAGACGCACCAGGGCCTGCTAGAGGAACGGGCTCGGCGGGAGGAGCGGCGGAAGCGGAAAGAGCGCGACGCCGAAGAAGCAGTCCGGCTGACGAAGGAGATGGAACAGAGCCTACGCAGAGGCGAAGAACGCAGAGCGAAGAGAGGGTGGAAGGATTGCTGGGATATGTATACCAAGACTTGGGGAGTCTGGGATGGCACACTAGAGGGCATGGCTTGGCCGGTGCGAAGTGGACGGCGCGAGGATATCGAGGCTGGTACGGTTAGGGAGTTTTATTTCATGGGCATCGACCCCGTGGCTGTCGGCGAGACGGAATTTTTGGCTAGGTTGAAGGACGAACGCGTCAGGTGGCACCCTGATAAGATTCAGCAGAGGCTCGGTGGGAGGGTTGATGAGGCTGTGATGCGAGATGTCACGGCTGTGTTTCAGATTGTGGATAAGTTGTGGACTGATACCCGCTCTAAGCAAACTGCTAGAGCACAATAGGCGTTTTGATTTTATTGAATTCCACGATTCTGTAGGCCTCAAGTCTTGTACGTGTAGGGGCTTGACCGCGGCAGATATCGAGAGACCATGCGTCAACATGAAAGCTAGCTAGCAACCAAGAAGCATATATCTAGGACGGAGCTAGTTAAGTTCCTGCAAGCTGCAATACCAAAGTGCATAATATCTTTCTTCCCCAGGTTGTGATAAGATTTCTGCGTCATCGTGAAGACCTACATATGAAAACAAATATAGAAAGCGTGCTCAACACATGTGAAGCCGTTTACTTAGTTTACCGCTTTTACAAAATCCGTAGTTTCAGTTCAATTTACGCCAGTCTGTCAAATACGGAGATTTAGAAGATTTCGTCTCAGATAACAAACAGTCCTTGAAAGAAATTATGCTAATTCAATCGTCTGGTTCCCAAACAATAAGGTAGCAAGCGCTATATAACTATCACACCACTAGTAAATAAGGCTGCAGTGCGACGAAATTAGCTGATGCTCATGTGGTATAATGCTACCGGTAGACTACATATAAGTCTAACGCAACGATGCTAACTCGTATACTCCATAAATAGACACATATTGCTGCGGTCCGCGTGAGATTGTACACATCACAGATTAAGCAACTTACGGAGCCTTCAGGTATGTAGATCCAGCATCTTCGCATCATATGAACGGGAAAATGTCCCTTGTGAGTGCCACAAGCCCCAAGGCTAGATCGAATTTCTAGTCTTAGATCAGTAGATGTTGACATATAGCAAGTCTTGAACCCACAAACTTCGAGACGCCCCTGTTTGATGCAGAAGATTTCAGAGTACGCGTGGAGGAAAACCACTGAGAACACTATAAAGATGCGATAAAGGGTGAGCAAGAGCAATGTCCTTGCCATCAACTCTGTTCTGTGGGCCATAGTTGATGTCTTCTAACGACTTATTGCTGAGGGCAATGTTTGGCGATTGCCAATCCCTGCGACTTTAATGGCACACTTCGCCTTCACTTTATTTGTAAATGTAGCTGCCACAAGTTGTTGCAGCTATCTATGTTTTGAATTCTTCCAACAGTTTTCAGAAAAGCAGCGTTTCCGTCTCTGATTCGGGTTTTAGCGGGCTAGCAAAGCCCTTGTAAGGATATAGGGAGGTTGCTCTATCCTGTTTGTAGTCCCTACTTCATTAGAATTTCCCAAAGAAAAATCTGGCGAAGTGGTAGAACTTAGCTGAACTTACGACTATTCAACAAAATCATCCTGTATTGGCAACATTCCTAGAAACGAGCCTTTTCGTAGAATTTTGATGCTTCCATTGGTATCAAGCTTCTAAGATGTCTAGATAACTATACCCCGTTCCAGAGACCGAGGAAAGGGTAAACGTGTCGGAAAATACGCTTTCCGTTGCATGGGAGCATGTAGCTTAACTTTTCTCCGCATTATTCTTAGATACTGGCAGACGGCAGTACATTGTATCGATCAGCCCTCAACCGGAAAGGAGATCTCAGGTGTCTTTTGTTAAGCTTTGAAACTTAGAAGCAGTAGCTAACACTAAAGCGAACCAGTCATTTAATAGCAGGAAGCTGCCTTGGCTATCCCAAACAATTAATAACACTGAATTCCGAGTAATTATTCTAGTAGGTACAGGTGGACCAAAAAATCGCTGATGGAACTTACTAATTCCCTTCGAGGCGTACAATTCTGCCACTTAGGAGCTAAGCATTATCATGGGAGGCAAACATCCTTCCTGCGCAATGTTAGTGACTTGTGATTGGTGAGGTGATAGCTACATCGCTTGTGTCAATAGTGAACTATTGTGAGTAACTCACCTCCTATCAAGATCTTGCCGCCTTCGGGCAGGGCCTTCTCAATTAACTCAATATAGTGACTTGCCATGCCAGAGATGCCACTCTCCCAGTAGCCACCTTCATCAAGGCGAGTATTCTGGATGCCATAGAGTGTGCGGCCAATCGGGTATAGACAGTGATAAGAGAAGGTTGTACCACCCCCATCATGAAGGAGGATCAGTGGAGCAGGCTGCTTGTCAAGCCACGGAGTCGCCGGACCCTCATGATTGAGAGCTGGGTTCTCCAACATGGTATCTGTGTGAAAGAACCTGAGGAGAAGTCGACTATGATGTAGGAGGACAGGATGCAGTGCGATTGTATGAAACTGTATTGACGCGGAGGGCAGCGCTGCGCCACGGCTTCAACCACTGTCCACGATGTATGTCTGTAGAAGCAGCAGCCTTATAGACGCCCCTATTAGCTAGATTGAAGCGCGGACAGTGCGATATCCGAATTAAGGCTCATGGTCTCATCGGCATCGCAGTTATTACGGAGATATAATTAGATATTCCACATTTCGCTGGTTTTCGCATATCCTGTCTCCCGTTGTCAGCAGGCGACGGGGAGCTTTACCCAGCACAGCACCTAGCCGGAACCACTCGTCGCTAGAAACTAAGTATTGTATTGATCAAGAAAGTTGATTCAGAACCCCAAGGGAATATGTATGTTCTTCGTCCCACCATTGGGAGACATCAGTCATTCTCCGTAGTCATCTCGCAGATACGAAACACCCAAGGCATCCCTTATGTAATGGAAACGTATTCACCCTTTCAATTCATCTTGATTAACCCTATCTTCTCACTAGTGAGCTTACTCTACTCGGATCACAGAAGCCACCGCTCGTTTCCAATAGCCTGCTCCTCGTGTAACGTCATACGCCTCATATATACCCCCAATATGGCCAAACGGGTCGATCTAGACCTTTCCGCTACCATTGCATGTGCCGCAGTTACCACGCACCGTGCCTACCCCCTTACAGTAGTAACAAGTTTTCACGATGAGTGTTCCTCGAGCCACTACATTGGTACCTGGGAAGATGAATGTTCCGTTGCCATTGGGGTCAACGTCGGTGGTCTGTTTGCTCCCATTGCACGTGGAGCACTTGACTGTCGCATCACCAGAGCCTTTGCACGTACCACAGCGAGCCATTTTCCAACTTAGCGGTTCTAAAAGCGGGCTTGAGAATGTTGTTTCCAGGAACACTTCGTGTTGGAAGAAAGCAACTTACTTTGTAGCGACGACGGGGACAATCTGAACAGCGACTGGTGCCACACACGGGACAGCTGCTATACAGGTTGATAAAATACCAGCCGGAAAAGCAGATGCACTAGGTTTCTTAGCAAGATCGATGGTCAAAGTATTACTGGATGGGTCCCATACGCATTGCCAGTATGGATTCGCGGGGACCGGCATCCTTATTTGGGTAGGTAGAGGCTCCTTACGTCGCTTTACTTGGCTTTGACGTGTTTGAATAGACAGGTCCTGTGTTGAGGGGTCTGTCTCGGAGGGAATGAAGGGCTAGTTGTACTTAAGTAGGTAGGCAGAAGGCAGTAGAGGGCTGGTTGGAGTAATCAACTGATCTCCAACCTTCCTACTGTTAAGGGGTTCAAAGCCCCTTTATATAGCCAGAAAAGATGTATATAGACACAGGACTGACGTTGCATAGTCGGAAGTCATGACCCCGCACGAGACTCGGGAGATCAGATGGGAAAGGGATGCCTCAGGCAAGCTCGTAGGTCATTGGCTAACTTCAGATACTCTGCACTGCCTCGATATGACACTGGGTAATGCTTCCAGCGTCTCATTCCGAAAACTATCCGAAGAGCCTCAGTTGGGGACAGATTCAGGGACTTGCAGGGCGTCTTACAGGTATGTTTCTGGTCCGCTGGTAATGCTGACTTTGAACCGTACTCAGTCATCAACAATAAGTACACGAAGTTCTTCAAGAGTACTACATACTGCAAGCAATCCGTAGCCGCCCCGCAATAGGGCTATGCTGAATAAGAGTGCTGCTATGGTATGATATGTTAGCAATTTACATAGCCGCTAGAATACCTTTGTTTTTAGCGAAAAAGTATAACTAAGCAAAAACTAAGGTTAACTATAATTTTAAATAAAAGATTCATAAGAGTTCGGGGCTATATTGGATCAGGGGAAGGGATAGGTACCTAGGTTTATTAGTAGCTCACACAAGGAGAATTGAGAAGCAAGTTATAATTAATGAAAATTAATAATATAATTATGATATGCTTTCCGTATTATAGCGTTGCGAGTGGCAAGTCAGGCATGGCTGTACATAATTGGTCTCCCTGTGGATACTATACTCGAGCTCGAAAAGGGGGCAGAGCACGTCCGAGTGCACCAGCAGTAAGCCAATAAACTAGTCCTGACGATTAGTATCAAAAGGTTAGACGACCAATGCATGCTATATACCACTACCATTTATAAAATTAATTTATTTCGAATCTATACTTGAGATATTTAGCTGCGACGGTTATGTCCTTGGAAGAGCCCGATTAGGATTGCGAGCCGCCCTGTGCGATCGTAACCCTCCGATCTGCTTAGAAAGGGCTGCTCCATTTATAAACCCAACCAAGTAAATATGAGGTATGCATCGTTTGTTTCTGTGATATTGACCCATCTATCCGAGTTATCCTCTATAGACGCGCATCAAAAGTCTCGCCCTACTAAGCAATGGTTTCATTCTAGACGTAGCTCTGCTACCCTCTCGATCATGCCTTCATCATCCAGAATACCCCAGCTCTCTATCACCTTCGATAGAGTGTCTTTGAGGCCAATTTTTATCCTCTCCTGAAGCTCCGGTGAAGTGCTATGAGCGGAGGCATCTATTAAGACGACTGCTAGCTCTAGCAGATCAGTCTGAAATTCAAGGCGGGGACGTTCTAGAGGACCTGCTTCGGGCTTGATTGGCTTTACTTCGTATTTCGCAACTGTCTCTAGGAAATCTATCGAGCCGGGATGGGAACGCAGGTTTTCATCATACTCCATAAGGATGTGGAAAACTTGCACGATGGCGGAGCCGCGTATATAGTCACCGGCAGTTAACTGTCCATCCTGACTTGCAAGAATCGTGCGTAGGTCGGGATGCAAACATCGCGATAAGAGGTCGCCCTCGTTGAAAGCTTCACGGCCGTCAGATGTGTGAAGAATACCCTCCAGCGCAGCAAGGATGGGGAGACGTAGTTCGGGCGTGTCCGTTGAAGTTAGATTCATCTTGTAGAGTTCGGCGAAAAGATCGACTAATCCAGCGGCTTGTGTCCTCAAGGTTTCGCCGTCGTCGTCACGAAGCCAGGTGGCTATAAACCGGATTGCGGCCGGTGTAATGGGATCCTCAAATATATTCCTCCCGGACGTCCCTTCTGACTCTATGCCGCGGGCACCTGCCAGGAATGCATCCCAGCGATCTCGAAGATATTCCATGATATCGCCCACCATTCTCACAAGGTCTTCGTGCAGTTTGAGAATTCGGTCCGGTGTCAAGCCCTGCTGAATGGTTGCATCATCCGCTGCAGTGATCAGGAAACCGACAAAGGAAGTCATGATGTCCAGGGCTGCGGCAATCCGGCGTGATAGAGAGGGGTACTCCGTAGTGTCTAGTTTTGGTATCAGGATGTGTAGGGTGGAAAGGATATCCACTTGCACCATCTTAACAAAGAGATATGCAATCGGTTTTGAGGCGTCCGGGTCATCAGAAAAGAGAGGCCGAGGAGCCTCTTCGGGATAAGCGGCCAACAGAGCAGCAGCACAATGGGTATATGCTCGTCGACCATCCGCCGTTTGCTTACTCGAGGCCATGTCTTGTATTAATCGAGCGACGGACCGAAGCCATCGAGGGTCTGATGGCCTAAGCTACAAAGAATGTCAGTCATCGATTTCTAAGAGTAACTACAAAACGCTTCGCTTCCGTGAGTGAAGGTTTGAGTTACGATGCTAATGCTGAAAGGGAACCTCCGGCTAAATGCACTCACATCAGGATTTAAATTGTCGAAGACAGGTGTGATGAAGTCAAGTAAAGGCGTTGGATTATGGCCTTTAAATGACGAGATAAACAACTGAAGAGCGTCGTTGACCTTTATCTGCATAGTTTCTGCTGGCACGGTTGTAGTCCCCTTAATCCAGGCCCAATGGAATATGGAGAAGACGGTGTCATGTTGTGGCGCAATCTCTATCAAAGGCGTCCAGTTGTCGACATCGAGCTCAGCGAAACATCTTGCGCCACCCATAGCTTGACTGTCGGGCTGCTGAACAAGAATATGGATGAGGTCGATTATGCGCCGTGTGCTCTCCTCGGAGCTAAGGAGTTGTTAGCATATGGGCCGATAAAGTTGAATAGGGGATGGTTCAAACCTGTAGAGCACAGCGGTTGCCAAATTGGGTATCCGGGCATAAAATCTCTCGTTCACAGCACAGTCGTTCAAGAGTTTGGCAAATGTATAGATGACAGCGACGGCGGCATCCAGCATATCCCCCGACTGCTTCCGCTGTTCTGAGGCTGGGCGAGAGCCAGTGCGGATGAGACGATCCAGAAATCTCGGCGAGATCGACTTCCAAAGCGCCTCGACTTGTTCATGTTGCAGATCGGAAGCATGATTGTCTAAAGTGGTCTTCAAGAGAAGTAGGCCGACGAAACGTGAAGTGTCATCTTTAGCAGCAAGCAATTGATGAACCTTTTGAATTTCGGGAAGCTCCATGATATGATGTTAACGACGCTCAGCTCATTAGATAGCGGGCTTATATGTTGATACTTTCCATTGATTGCCGTGACATGCTTATGTTTCTTCAGCATAAGAGGCTGATTGATTCTTGCTGTCGTGGGCGCATCTCTTTAGACTGCAATATTGCTTGCCAAAGCTGCTTTCTTTCTTAATTCACATTGAGCTCTCGTAGTTGGACTGGTCACAGACAAATCAGGACCGGTAACAAGCTGTGACAGGCGCAAAGTTGCCTGTGACTAGATTCCATATGATCTTATCGATAAAGGAACTAACCAGGCCAAGGGGACCCCTATCATGCAGCATCCCTGTCCGTCAATGACGGCCGCAGGAGGCTGCTATCATCGGCGAACCACGCTGGCGGGACGTGAAGCTGGGCGAAGAGCGACCATTCACTTGCTCGCTTCACCAATATCGCACCCTGAATCCACGAAAGATGGCGACCAAACAGTGAACGAACCGACATGGCATTTTGCGACATCACGTCCTCAGCATGGCTAGCAGCAGGAATATCATAAGCTTTCACGAAGAGGAGGCGTCATCGTCATCGTCCTCACGGTCGCCAAACGAGCCTCTACCCCCTGCATTTCGCGATGAGCTAGACGACTTCGGCGACGATTTCGATCGCAATGAGCGCAATACCACCCACGATGTGCTGGGGGACGACCCGCTCGACGGAGACATTGGAGATGTTCCCTTGACCTTCAAGCGCAAACAGAAGCAGTCCATCTTCTCCCAGCCGAGTCGGATGCTGTCGGCCTTGACGGGCAACCGTTTCGGTTCGCGATCGCCAATGTCCGGTCCTTCGTCAACGGGCACGGCAACGCCCACATTACTCCACGCAATCGATCCCGGACGTCGCGACTCCGAGACCTTCGCTCCAGACAATGGGCCCAAGGATGGCGTGCCGCTTGATTGGTATGCCGAGGGGCCTGGAAGGAGAGTAGGCTACGAGGATTTGACTGCCATCGACTGGATCTTCGAGCACACAAAGGAACGACAGCGCCTCCGCGTCCTACATTCAAGCGCGACCGGCTTAATAGGGTACATACGTCAGTTGGCCGACTCGAGCCAGGTATGGATTATCCTCATCCTAACCGGCCTGGCCGTCGGCGTTTTAGCAGTAGGCATTGATATAGTGTCGAACTGGCTGGGTGACCTTAAGACTGGCTACTGCTCCTCGGGTCCGGATGGAGGCGCATTCTATCTCAACAAGCAGTTCTGCTGCCTAGGCTACGACCAGGGTGCCAAATGCATGGGTTGGAAACCATGGGCGGCGGCTCTTGGCATCGGAACTGTCGTTGGGAAGTGGTTCATAGAGTACTTTTTCTTTTTGATATTCTCAGTGAGTGTGATTATATCTTTTATGATATGGTTATCCTAGCTAACATCTCTCAAGATTACATTCGCGCTCAGTGCGGGCTTTCTCGTCAAGGAGTACGCAATCTATGCCAAGCATAGTGGTCTACCGGAGATTAAGACAGTATTGGGTGGCTTCGTTATTCGGCGCTTTCTGGGGAGTTGGACATTGGTCACGAAATCACTCGGCTTGGTAAGCCTACCGAGGGCCGTTACGCGTGCGTCGACTAATTATTCGTAGTGCTTGGCCGTTGCATCTGGTATGTGGCTGGGCAAGGAGGGCCCGTTGGTGCATGTGGCATGCTGTTGTGCCAATTTATTCATCAAGCTATTCCCAGATATCAATGGTAATGAAGGTGGGTATATTGCTATTTCACCTGATGTTAACACAGACGCTAACTTAGCTATAGCAAGAAAGCGAGCGGTCCTCTCGGCCGCTGCTTCTTCGGGAATATCGGTCGCCTTCGGTTCCCCTATTGGAGGCGTCTTGTTCAGTTTAGAATCCCTCTCCTATTATTTTCCAGACAAAACAATGTGGCAAAGCTTCGTGTGCGCCATGACAGCCGCTGGCGTACTCCAAGCCTTGGACCCTTTTCGGTCGGGTAAGCTTGTGTTGTATCAAGTCAAGTTCTCTACGGGGTGGCACGGATTCGAAATAATACCTTTCGCCTTACTGGGAATACTGGGCGGGGTCTACGGCGGTCTCTTCATCAAGGCCAATATGCGTGTGGCGCAATGGAAGAAGTCAACTGCCTGGCTCCCTGGGCCACTGGCTCAAGTCGCCATCGTCGCCTTTCTCACTGCCCTTATCAACTATCCGAATTTTTACATGCGAGCTCAGACTTCCGAGCTAGTCTCTTCCCTCTTTACCGATTGTAGTCTCGTGCTCGACGACCCTTTCGCACTTTGCAAGACGGGCGCAGCCTCTGCGAGCACTATCGTGTTGTTACTTTTTGCCTCTATCCTAGGCTTTTTCCTCGCTGCTGTCACATTCGGTCTGCAGATCCCAGCGGGCATCATCCTTCCTTCCATGGCGATCGGCGCATTATCCGGCCGTGCTGTCGGCATCATCATGGAGATATGGCAGCACAACCATCCAAACTTCTTCGCTTTTAGCACATGTGATCCAGATGTGCCTTGTGTCACGCCGGGTGTCTATGCTATCATTGGGGCCGCGGCGACTCTGGCTGGCGTCACCCGTCTTACTGTCTCCATTGTCGTCATCATGTTCGAGCTGACGGGCGCACTCACCTATGTCTTGCCCATTATGATAGCCGTCATGCTCTCCAAATGGGTCGGCGACGCCTTCTCGCGCCGGGGCATCTACGAATCGTGGATCCACTTCAATGGATACCCATTCCTCGACTCAGGGGACGAAGGTGGTGGCGCGCAGCACGTCCCCGACATCACAGCGGGCCAGATCATGACGCGCATCGAGGACCTCGTGGTGCTCACCGCCACGGGACACACGATCGCCTCACTTCGCGCGGTGCTGGACTCGTGCGCCTACCGCGGGTTCCCCGTAGTCAGCGACCCGCGCGACGCCGTGCTCTTGGGCTACATATCGCGGTCCGAGCTAACGTACAACCTGGCAGCATGCAAGCTCCCGCCCGAGACGGAGGCCTTCTTCAGCCACCAGCCGCTCGCGGACCCGCGCTCGACGCTCGACCTGCGCCCCTGGATGGACCAGACGCCTCTCACGCTTCCCAGCCGCAGCTCCCTGCACCTCGCCGTCTCGTACTTCCAGAAGCTCGGCGTCCGCTACGTCCTGTTCAGCGACCGCGGCGTGCTGCAGGGCCTATTGACCAAGAAGGACTGCTGGTACGTCCTCAATGGCGTCGAGGAGACGCGACGGACAGGCTCGGCAGACGGGGCTAGGAGTATGGGTATTCGGCCTGTCGTCGGCGATGGCGCCGCGGATGAGAATGATCTCCTCAGTGTTAGACATACACTTCAGCCCGAGTCTCCAAACGATGACCGGGCGAGTGGGATATTATAATGACGATTTCCTTTTTCGAATTGCAAGACTTTCATGTTAGTTTTCAAGCCAAGCGGAATCGAGGGTTATGGGCGGTAATGTATATGTATATATATCTGCTTTTATACAGTGCGGAATAGAGATGGCGCTGGCGTTATGTTATGTTGAATATTGAAGCTGCAGCTTCAAAAAGTCCCTTGATAGTCTCATTAAGCGTAGCACGTTCCGGGACAGGCACGCGTAGGTATTACCATGTTCAATTTTGTGAGGCTGCAGCTCCAGAAAGTTCCCCGCATGCTTCTTGGTATTTTAATTGAGAGCACACGTATATCCGGTCACGAAACAAGCGAAGAAGTAACCTAGATAGTTAACAGGTCATGGATGGATTGATTTCATAGATAGCAGAAGCAACCAACTTACTTTCGGTAGTTAAGATTAGGTATCTATTGGCCCTTCCTTATCTTGTTCAAGTAGTAGAATGTGTATACGTCACCAAAGAGGCGAATAAGGAAGGGGGAACACTCCATCGCTGTCTAGTCCAAGACCTTGATGGGTTTTGTATTGTGTACGTTGGCCAATGTGTGCTACGAAACTCAGTTTCGCAACACCTGCTGTCGAGCCAGATGATCCCATGCTAAGATCGTATCGTACTATACTATCCCCAACTTGTCCTTCTCCCTCTCCACCCCAACGAAGAAAAAGGGCCGAACTATGTACAAGACAGCCGTGAAACGCCTAGATCTACACTCCCATCTGATCACCTCATCCTCAAGCACAAAATACAAACTCAAAGACAAAAGGGGTATCGATTCTTTCCAGGCTGCCGAAGCAACCACTTTGAACTCCTTCCAATGCAAATGACTCCTTAGTATCATATACCCATATGCTGTATGAACGCTCCAATGATGACTGTTATAGAAGAGATGTAAGAGGCTGGCAAGAAATAACTCAGTATGCCAGCCCCAATACTTCAACAAGGCGGAATACATACCGTCTCTTGTAGACTGCACGCAACCTACTTGTTTTCCCCGAGCTCGGGATGCTGCTAGTTAATGTCCCTGTCCCACTGTCTATTGCCAGCATCCGGCTACTTCGCTTCCCTTCCTATTATCTCGCGTCTTCGCCACGCTGAAAAGGCTGGGAGTGTGCCGTTCCGTCCATAGACGAGTTCCCGGGTCAAGTACCAATTGGTCGCTTGCCCTTTTTCGTTGCGGTCATGACCTTTAATTCAAGATGGAAGAAGGATTTGACTGCCTTTCGATTCTTATCCTTCAGTTCCACCTTTGCTCGGCAAACCGGGCAAGTCCGCTTCATACTGTCGATATGTAGAGATGAATGTAAACATTCGGAACAGAAAAGATGACCTAACAATGAAATGTTAGTGACTATATAGCGATCCGCAAGAACAAAGGCAAAGCCCTTGCATGGTCCAGACATACCACAATGGGTAACAGTCAGGGCTGTTGTGTCATCCATACAAATAACACATTGAAAGTTGCCAATCTTCACTCGATTATCCACCTTAGGTGCCATGAGCTCAACAGGAACCTCAGTAGCGTTGGACAGATCGATCGTTTCAGAGCCATCCAGCCCATCGAAGACATCGTCACTGAACGGACAATTGTCGCTGTTAATAGGCGGCTCTTTCCGCCTTGCCTTGTTGGGGCGACTGGAAGGTGATGTAGCAGCGGAAGGCCGTCTCTTTCGGGTTGAAGGATCAGCACTCGCGAGGCTTCGCCTCCGGGTCGCTGCCGGCATCGTTACCAAGGGTATCGACGAGTCAATACCAGAGTTTAAGTCGGGCTCTTCCTTAGTTAGGTCGACTGCTCCTCCTCTGTTCGCTGTTCGTCTTCGAGTCGATGGCGGCATTTCCTGCCCGGCCGCGAGAAGCTTCGATTGACGCCGAGGGGACAAGGACAGTGTAGTCGGCGACGTGGGATGGCTCAATGGGGGCAAAGACGGAGAGGAGAAATCTTGCGTGGCCAAAGTGACGAGGTAGTGGTCGTCGGTGCTTTGGGCGACTCCAGTGGAGGTTGGAGATTGCTGAGCTTGAGACAGAGAAGGATTCGACCAAAAGTTTGTGTTGCTCATAGGCGGCTGTGGCAATATGGTAGGCGTTGTGTTGAAATAGGGACAAAAGTTCTGGCTCCCCTGGACAGCAGGCAGTGATCCAAACTGGTAGTTCTGTGAAGGCGTATGTCGATAATAGCCACCACTATAATTGTTCGAGGGGATGTTGAGCTGTTCAGGAAACCCAAAATTCGGGTAGTGGGGTTGATATGCCAGTGCCGACGTTAGTGTTTGGAATTGCGTTTGGGGTTGTAGCTGCTGCGTCTGTGTCGATATCGCTGTCGGCGTCGATGGTATTGCGAGCGAGAGTGGGTATGGAATTGGGCGAGGAAGTTCTCGTGACGCGGTGCAGAGGGCGCTGTTCAGTGCACCGCTGACGTGTAGCAAGGGAAAGTTGGTGGCATTCGGAGTTGTGTGGAAAGGGTTGGACAGGGTATCGCCGACGGTGGCAAAGAGCGAGTCGTTGTCCGAGGGGCTTGGCAGTGGGGAATCCGCGTAGCGGCTCGAGGCGGTCGAGACGGTCGAGACGGTGTCGTTGGCGATAGAGATGTCTGGCGGGACGTTGGGGGCGTCGAGGCCTCTAAATAAGTAGTGGTCGAGGGTGTCGGTGCCGGTGGCGACCGTGTCGGCGTCGGCGTTGACGTAGGCGCTGGGGTTGGGGGTGGTGGTGTTGTTGGCGTATGCAAGGGAGGTGAAGTTGGTACTGTAGCTGTTGCTGTGGTTATAATTGTTGCTGTTGTTGTTGTTGTTGCAGGCAGGATTGTTGTTGTTCGGTGCTAATCGGCCATCTAAAAGTAGCGTGTGGCGACAAAGCGCCGTTGTCTTAGCCAAGTCGCGAGAGAAGCCTGAAGGGGAGAGTTGGACGGATGTTGCGGGCTTGATGTATAGACGGAAACTGAGACGAGGGAGAGTGAAAAGAAATAAAACGGTGTGCTTGCAAACGAGAGGCCAAAAAGGGCCCAGATGATATTAGTCAGGCAAGAGATAACAGTCGGGAAAACACTACCTCTGGAGGAGCCGCCCCAGGTGGCCATGGTTTACTTGAAATGATCTCAAGTCAACCCGTAACAGCGACTATCCCAATGCCAAAGTGGGATGGCGGCTTCTTGTTGTTTTGTGATGTCGTTTCGCCGCCCTGCCGACTTGGCACTGTGAGGAGCGCTGAGAGGTCATTAGTCGGGGGCCTGTACAGTATGTAGGTACCTACTGCACGTACAGTATATAAAGAGGTACCTTCAATAGGGATATCTAGGAGATAGCCTCGTCACTTGACGGCGGCTGTCAGGATAGCAAGGTCCCTTATCTTCTGTTCCAGGTGCTGTCTTGACCACGCCCTAGCTGGCTGATGGTCGACAAATAAATAGTCTGTTGGACGAAAGGCAGAAGAAACGAGCAACCTAAAAAAAGGAATTTTGTGCCCTTGGCTCATACGATGTTTCGGCGGGTAGTAGCGGGATACTGCGTATTTGTCGTCTTTTTGTTTTTCCGCTTTACATACAACTGCTGAGAACTAACTTAGTGCCCATGTAAGCAGGCGGCGGCGGCGGCGGGTAGATGGATCGGAGAGAAGTAAGTCGACAGAGCAGAGCCTCGTACGGTCGAATCGTGTGTTCAAGTCGTGACCCTCGGGCCTTATAAGTACTAACATGGAAATATGATTACTAAATCAAATCAATAGTTGCGTACTACCAACATTGAATGAGGCTACCAACCTCGGAAATAACCTACCTAGGTAATACTTTATGATAGGGCTAATGAGTACCTACGTAGCCGGGCATTCAATGTAGGAACTATGTCTGCAGGTTATTACGATCAATACCTAGATATACATGTGGGGTGATACGTCAATCGGTATTCCCTCTCATGTTTTCTTTCACTCCCTTCGTCGGTGCTTTTTCGGTTTTCTTTAACTCCGACTCTGTAGGACCTCCACATCTAAGTAACTATTCCAGTCATATTCACCCGGTCAATATTTTGTCTGATCACTCGTGCTCATGTTGGGCGCTGTACAACATCGGGCTCTCTGTCGCATTTCAATTCGGCCGCCGCAAGCATTGGCGTGGTTCGCTCTCCTCGTTCTTACGCATAGACCCTCCAACAAGTACCCCGAATGATTGTGGACATCGTGACGCCACGGCGCTATGACAAACATTTCTTCTATTTTGACAGACCGTCCAGTCGGCGGTGAATACAATAGTGTTCTTGTCTCACAATGGCCAAGTGCAAATTTTTCCACGTTACTACTCTATTTTACAACCGAAGACGAAAAGCAGCCAAGTACCACTTAGACGGTACGACTCCAAGCTGACTGACTCCCCACACCGGACAGCATGGAGCAAACGACGCGACTCCTTCTCCGCAGCCTGCTTGCAACTTGCATCAAGGGGTTAGAAAAAGCGCTCAGATAACACAACAAGCCAGTTTGCGTCGGCAAACTTCCTGAAACACTTTTCCTGCAATTCTTTTTTAGATTCCACTTGATTAACTTTTAGCCCACCCTATTCTAAAACCACTAATATTGGCAGAAGCGGTAGTGACCTCATAGCGGCCTTGCGATGCAGCCAGGGGCTATATTTTGGAGGACGCGACCTGCTATTACTCGAGTAAATATATTTAATCGCTTATGTCCATGCTTAAGCGACCGATTATGGCTTGCGAGGCAAAAAAAAAAAAAAAACTTTCAAGGACACAGTCTACATTGATTTCATTATCTTTCCTATCACGGCCGTGCGAACCCATCTAATATGGCTCCAACACAATACAACCTAATTATATTTGTGTATCCTACCTTGTGGGCATTATTACGTATTCTTCATTCAGTATAAACAATGTCTTTTCCCGAATTACTGCATCGCGCGTAGCACATGTTAATGCAATATGAACGCTGGGTACGAAGGCCTCGGCTGACTCATTGTGGTGGTCCGACCTGCTGGTTCTAACGTTCTCAACCGCCTTCTCTATGTACATGACTAAGGGAGGTACGTAGGTGTTTATAGAGTCTGGAATGAAGGCGATGCATCATGATCAACACTTGGTAGAATAGCTCATCGTGATGAATCTCTATGGCATACATCTGATGATCGTTTGGTTGCTCAAGGCAAGCTAGGAAAAGTATATACACGAGAGTCTAGATATGGCCTATCCCTATGTACTTAATCTGGACTATCAGGCCAGACCTAGAGATCAAATGCGAATTTCAGCACAGAGACCATTAAGGGGAATTACTATAATTAAATTTCCCGGTATAGGATAACTGCGATGATAATATATACTATGCCGAATTGTAAATCTTTTAACATGGATTGCCTAGTTTAAGGGCATTCAGATCATGTTATACGTCTTAGACCTTGGCAAAGATTGGCCTAAGATATTAAGGTTCTGCAACTCCTTATCAAGACCGAGTTGAGGTATAATTCCTTCTGCAGGTACTGCCTTGATTGAACGCGCGTATGTTATCATTCATTTATCAGGCTGACCCTTTATGCATACTAAACCTAACCTTGTCTGTATCTCCTTTTTATCTTTAACCGCCCATCAAACATAGTTATATGAAAAAGATCGCTAAAATCTCCCTTGCTGACGATTGAAAATTTCCGTAGGAGTAATCATCTATAGCCAAATCGATTTAAACTTAGCTGTGATGGCAATATGAAATGGAAAGTATGAGCATCTTATGTTCGAAGGCCATTTATGATATTTCTGCAGGTAATGGTTCCATGAGACAACAAATGTCTCTTCGCTGAGGAATTCGTAGATTCTTAGGTGCCTCTGAAGAGCATGAATTCTCTACAGCTAATTAGTTATTTCTTAAGGAGAGAAGGATGATGTTTCGTTGATAAGGTTGCTCTAGCCACTAATAGCTCTATACGCACGAGCTCTGTATACAAACTAAACAAAAACGCGACTTCTAAGTACTCCAGCGACTGTCTCACTATAGTCACGAGGATGAAAAACCACGTTCTATCTCAGCCGCAGTTGCTTCGGCGGACTGCCATATCCTAGTATAAAACCCCACAAGTCCGCATTTGAGGAATACCGGCGTTTAGCGGAATTTGATTTCGAATAATACACCATCTGTTTCAGTATTTTCTAGATGTTTAGTTATTTCCGGCTGAATGGGATCATCTTTCAGGTCGTAGCCGCAATGCTTCATCGTCCACGAGGGCGAGAGCTTAAACCCTGTATTGTGTACTAAAACACGCGAATAAAAAGATACAACAAGGTTAGCTCTGAAACTTTGGCGGAAAACAACCATCAACTCACTCTTGAAATCACCATGTTTCTGCTGGGTTTCTCCTTGATCTAAAACTAGTACTACTAGCTCCTCTGAAACAGCAGAAGATTAGTAGCTTCGGTGACCGAAATGGCTACGAAAGACAAAGACACGACTGACTACATTTAAGTTGCTTTTTCCTAAGGAATGCTAGTGGTCGCAAGCGACCATTGTTTCTTTGTTGAAACATTGTGCGAAATTCTGTCTGAAATCTTTTCTCAAGATAGGGTTCTGCCCTGAGCCGACGCGTCAATTGGTTAAGGGATACGCCATGTAAGGTCGACCCCGAGATAAAAAAAACCCTAGATTCGAACCGATGTTCCGAGGATCGTGCTGTAGGTGCTGGGAAATTGTCAGTAATGATGTCATGAGTCTGGAAGCATATATGACTAAAATCTTATACTATGTTTTGATGTTGCATACAAATGTTGAAGTGTTAGTATGACAACCTGACATGCGAAATTGTGTCTCCAGACCCGTGATACCCATTGCACCCCCACAATGAGTCGGCAGAGGACTCTTCAATATTTGGTTATAAAAGTAATGGAGGTAATTGACCTGCAGTCACTGTGAGTGGTAGCCATATGGCACTGTCCTTCGTAGCTTCCCACGGGATCAGAAAAGATACTGCGAATTAATCTCTCGAGTATGTCGTGGCCCACACAAGGCGGACTAGGCCAGCTCTTAGAACCAGTCCTTGTCTATGGCTATTCTTAGAGAACTAGCAGTCAGCGAGCATCAGACTTGTATGAATCAGGAGCCAAGCTATGGCGGAAAGAAGATCTTCTAGATAGTAAGCAACAACTAGCGCAGTCGCGTGTCGCCGAGAAGTTTACGGTTTGCCGTCTCGACGGTAGCTTGGTACACATGAAGAACCTGATGTTTGGGGTTTAGAAGCCAATATGGTAGGATTCAAGAGGCCTTATACCTATCTATGTTTGTACTGACCTAATTTTGACGTTAGGAAGCCATGTATTAAGTTCCAGGAGCATTGGCGTCTTGTCCGGGCTAAAACCGATGTTCTATCCGAGCTGTACAATTGCCCGTATCTTGTTGACCCGATCAACTAAACGCTGCGCAATTACTAGGGACCCATCGAGAACGTACAGTTGCTGTATGAATCTAGTCGACAGCAATGGAACGCGAGTGCAACTTGCGAGGCCTTAATATCCCAATTTCGTAAGCTCTTAGGCGGAAATGGAACGGCGAAGAAGGTAAAAAAGATTGTTTGCTTCGGAGGGGGCGATATGAACTTCAAACCCCCCGATTGGTGGAGGATCGAGAACAACTCTAAAACAGAATATAAACGTGAGCCGGAAACAAACGTCGTAGAGGGAGCCTTTATACATCATGCAATAGCGTTGCCGATAGCCAATATTGCGCGTTCTTATGAAACAGTCGACAGTAAAGTAAGGCTGTTTACCCAAGGCCCAGACTATTCGGATGAAACGAAGAACATATTACAGAAGATCGGGTTCGAAGTTGTAGGAGAGTATGGGGCTGGTTGTCTTGCAGACTTGGGTCACGAGCTTATTATATTTTCATCGTTCGCTGCCGCTCCAGTCAAGCAGATTATCGCGGACTTTGCACGACCAGCCGTTGTTGTCTGTGCTGAAACAACCAGCGCTGGAATCTATAACCACCTTCGGTATTTAATCCCCGTCTGCTGCTTGCTGTAGTTCTAGCTAACGTCTAGCCTACTCGAAAACCATGAGCCGATCCTGAATCTCCATGGACGAGACAGTTGTGGAACGAATATGAGAATTGGAATTTTCCTGTTCCATCAGAGGGTACCAAGCGAAACAAGGGTTCTCTGAATTAGTTAGAAATATTGTTTAGAACCCGGGAGTAATCATCCTGATCGATTTATCGGCTTATTGATACCATCAACGAGATCACGACTGATATGGGCTGGTTGGATCCAATGTAAGTTAAAGTATGAAATTTGTTGATCACAAATTGGGCCTGATCCTGCAGATATCATAATGACTGTATACAGTGGCAACAGCTAAACGAGTGTGGAAGTCTCGAAACAAAAGGAAATCTTCTCGGACCCCCGCAACACAGACAACCCTAACATCAACTGTGCTACTATCCTGCTCATAATAACGACATTTAGGCACTCCATATTCTATCTAGTAGTCGCAGCATCTGACGTGCTGGCCATAAGACCGGTAACTGTTGCTTTCCACCGGCATTTGTCCTAGTCAATGGGAGCTTTGATTTCTGCGTATGTTGCGATATTGAAAATCTGTTGTTTATAAGCAAGAAGTATCTGCAAAGATAGATTGAGACGTACCTAGAACCGCGAAGATGGTTCACAAAGATAGGGCTGACATTCTCCTTCAGCTTGGCGTTACGTTTATTTGATTGTCAGGGAAAAGAGCTCAACTTAGTTTGATATAGGCAACAAAGGTTGCAAACTAGAAGCTTAGTACTTATCAAATTAAGTAGTGAAGACGGTTAACATGGTTTGATAGAGATGACAGAATGCAGCAAGCTAGCTAAGCTCAACGATGGTCATGTTAAGCGCCGCCCTTGGAGAAGTCGAGATGATTTGGGCAAAGACCACTGTTGATAGAACTAATATCACCAACAATAGCAAAGAAATCAAAGGACCAGGCCCGTCTGCACGCTGCAAAAGGGAAGCAAAACTTATCAAATGAAAAACTGCCGCCAAACATGAAAAAGATTAATGCGCCTTGCCTCAGGTGTTTTCTCAAGTCCCCGAACTACAACGCGCCCTGCTTTCGCATTTATGGGTATTTCTTTGCGGTCGGGATCTGGCACTGCTTCGCCTCAGACAACTCTGGTCTTACTCATAGCCGCCCCTCCCCCCGGGTTGGGAGGGGCCTCTACTTTCAAATCAGAATTTAGCCAGGACCGTATCTGAACCGTGCTGCTGGTGGTCGTGGAGGGCGACCTCTACCACCAGGTCATCTGGTACTTGGTGACAAGTGCAGGCATTAATTATAATTATAAGGCCTAGGTAGGTAGTAGGTGGTACAGGAAGTTCCTGAGCAACACCAGTGAATGTGGTTGCTGGGGGTAACGTGGTACCTTATCACGCGTACCGCGTCTTGACGCGTCAAAGTACATAGGTACGTAGGTACCTTGAAGAGAAACCTACCTACTTAAGGTACCTAGGTATGCTTTTTATTCACCTTAGGTGCTTTAAAAGAATTAATCACTTAGCTGTGACCCTTTATATTAATTCCTTGCATTGTTAAACATGTTTCATTCAGAGGTTAGGTGTATGCCTGACAAAGTGTAATACCACCAAGGGGAAAAACTTTGTTTTAATACTGCAGCTATAATATATCTGTCAAAAAAAACCAAGACTGCGGAAAGAGTAGTCGAATATATAGTACTCTGTTGATTTCAAAAAAATTTGGTTGAGCTTATACTACAGTGTGATAGTCACGATCACTTCAGATAAAGGGCATGTGTAAGTATACAGCCAGGGACTAGATCCAGAAGGAGTCGCATATTAACGGAACTTATAATTACCCCCATACTTGAGATCATGACATACAGTAAAGAGCATATCATTTCGCGCCTTTTCAGGCTTCGTTAAAGCCTTCACTGAACCCTGATTAAACCTATATCTACTGGTATCATAGAAACGGCAGCCGATAATTGGTAGAGATCTGAGCATGATACCCTATGGGGGGCTTAGCAATGTAAAAAGTTGAGCCAGACCAGCTTGGCAGTGAAGCAACGAGTATGGAGGTATATGCAATAAGTCACTAAATACAACTAGTTTTCAGGGAGTTATGGCTAGCTTAGATAGACAGTAGGTATAATAGTCTGACTTGTCCTTGCTGGATCTGCTGTGAGTACCAAATAATGCTAATTGGATTAGACCTTCGCGGGTTACGAATTCGAGTGAGTAGCTTATTTGGTCCGAGATGAAACTATGCTTACGTCTATCACTATCTTATCCTGTTCTATACTTCCAATCCACTGTCTGTGTTTAGAATATTTCATGAGATATGGAATGGTCAATACCTGCTTGTAGTCTTGAGGTCTCTCAATTTGTATGATGACATAGGAGCATGCTTTGTTATGGCTTTCTTGAAGGACGACTTGCACGTGGGACAACTATATGGATACCGATCGTGGGGAACGAATGCTTCCATTTCATAGGAAGAATGGGATGAGAGTTCGTTAGTCCTCGATATGTGACAATGTCTATAACTATTAGTACATGTCAAGTATATTATGCTGACACTCGTCTGACATATTTATATTGATTGTTTCGCTATCTGTGAAAGAACCTGCTAGCACGTCGGGACAACTGTGCCCTCTAACTTGGGGCGATAAATAGCGAAGCCAACGTTGTCTTGCTTTATTGCCATGGCATGGAAGATGTAGTAGTACAGGTTGTGATTGATGCTTACGCGTCGAGTCAGATGTGTCGGACAGGTAGATAAGAATCATCTCAATGGCGGTTTGCTAAATGTGCGATGCGCTTGTGACTAGAAGATGCGGAGTGCTGCGAAACTGCATAGCTGAGCTGCAGAAGTACCAAAAAAGAAGCCAGGGGGCGTGGCTTGTTACATCTGCGGGCAACCTATATAGGAGTAGATGAGATATGCCGGACGGTACGGATTCACTCGAGGAGCATGATAGCGAAGTAAAACAATGTGATTCAAGGTGCAGTAGAGTCCCCTCCCGGTTGAAATCGAGACGTTGGATTGGCTATAAAGCATTCCGACTGAGTACATATGTCGCTGATCAGCAAGATGAGTGATCATAAACAAGAATAGATCAACCGCATTGCGGTATGTATATAGATGCAATACGACTTTCAAGAAAAAAGGTAGCATGGTTATAAGAGCCCACAGTGTATCACAGCTGTGGGACGCAGAGTAATACCTAAAGATGCGAGTGCTGCAGAGGTCTTCGTCCACAGCAGGGGTCGTGATTGATGGAGGCCACAGATCATGCAATACGTGCAGCTCCCAAGGTCCAATACGCACAGATCTGGCCCTGCGAGTCCACGACACCCCAAAACCTGGATACGTCCCCGGGTTTTCGGGAGATGGTAACACAAAATCTCCCCCCAGATTCACGGATACGTCCACAGATCTGTTCTGGGTGTGTAGAGATCTGAGATTCGGGAGGACAGGGGTAGAACCTTCCAAAACCCTGGGAATATGGCCATGTGACCCTATGGCGACACGCTACTGAAGCATTATATCTGCGGCCAACCGAGGCCACGGGGGGTGTCTGTGTGTTCGGATGAGATGATAATATGAGGTAATGAAGCACATTCGCGGCCTGTTGTGACACCATGGATGTGATGAGATACCCGACGTTTCTTGTGACACCCGCCATTCGTCATGGATACTTGAAAGGATAGGGGGCAATGGCGCTGTGTCCGATTCCCAAGACTACGGTACATGACTTCATGATTGGGCTGTATCTTGTCTCATAATTTGCGCACGTGCCTCTCGAGGAGTTGTGTGTGTGCCTGCTATTGCATTCCCTCTCTGCTCCGAGGGAGATCGTAAGCCGGCCAATGGGCTCATAGTAGGTGAGATGAATCACCTAATTTCCTAGAAACTCTTTCGGGGATTGAGAATGGCTCTTTGTTTCCGGGAAGATAATTTGCTTTTTGACTAACTAGCCATGAAAATGATGAATTTTTGGTTTCATATGAGAGACATGCATCTATCTAGATAATCAATAAGTGTATGTATGTATACAGCTCAAGATTAAGTTCAACAATTCCAAGAGGGATACCTGAGAAAATGAAGGGTACCATGTTCGAGAAGATGTAAAACCGAATTGATCGTTCGTATGACTTAGGGGACCCCTGCAACATATTCGGCATAGACTGGAGCTATGTCTGGCGTTGGATCTTCGTCGCGGGATGGTTGTTAGGTCATTACTCGAACCGGTCTTGAGAACCGACATACGAATGCGAGGCTAATCAGAAAGCCTGTGACACCTAACCCGATGCCCAAATACCAGGCGCCTCTATAACCCTTCAAGACGTCCTCCGGTGTTTTCCCACCTCCATTAACATAAATTTCCACGGTCCCAGCTATGCCAAGTGAAAGAGCACCGCTATAATTAACGACAGTAGTGATAAGGCTAGCTGCAATACCTTGGTGCTGGCGTGCCACGAGATCCGAGAGCATGAGGGTAGCAGCAGGAAAGCTGAGATCCATTCCCCAAGTGATAATAATATTGCAAAGGAATGTCTGCGACCAGTAGGACTGGTTGATAGGGGCAGTGGCAATTAGCGTGATGCCAATAGTGAAAGCAAGAAGCGCAAGGGCCATCACAACGGCGGGACCGACGCGGTGAATGATAAACCCTGTGGTTAGGGCGGCCGCGATACCGGAGACGAAAATCGGGCTATGCCAGGCAGTAGCAAGAAGCGGCGAGGCGCCGCGCAGAACTTCGTAAAACTCCCAGATATAGAATATATATATACCAAAGCAGCCCCATCCACAAGCAACTGCAGCTAAAACGAAGCCCACACCAACGTTGAGGGCCTCGAGGGGAATGAGAGGTTTCCGAGCCCATTTCTCGACGACGACAAATATGGCGCAGAGCAGGGCGCCGGAAACCAGAAGCACCGACACATACGCGTTATGCCAACCGGCTAGCGATCCTTGGTTCAGGGCTACGCTGATAAGAACCAACCCCGACACGCCGGTGAGGGCTCCTAAGACGTCGAGCTCGGTGCACAGGTTGATGAATCCCTGACTCCTATTAACATTGTCTTCGTTCCCTTCAATTACTATTGGAGGATCTGGGATCACGTATAGACCAGCGAGTGCCACGCCGAGCAACGCGATAGCGAAAGCCCAGAACGCATACGGCCACCAGACTAGTGCGAATAGGCTTGTGATAGCTGGACTGATGATGGCAGACGCAGGGGCCATTGCTCCGAAAATAGCGAACAACATCGCTTTTCTCGGCCCCGGTACGTACGTCACACCCAGAAGGGCGACGCCGTTAGGGATCATCAATGCGGGACCAATGCCTTGCAATACACGAGCAAGCAAGAAGACTGTATAACGGCCATGACTATACATCGAAGTCTGTATAGGTACGAAAATGGAAAAGCCTGCTAGCAGCGAAAAGAGTGCGAACCAAACGTTTCCAATAAGGAAAAGCCGTTTATAGCCATAGATGTCGCCTAGCCTCCCAGCGAGAAGGATAAATGTTCCTACAGTGAGACCGTACCCGGCCACCAACCACACGAGCTGTGCAGGATGCGTAGCGCCAAGGTCGGCTCCTATGAGCTGTAGTATGCAAAGTGTTTGGTGGAAACCCGAGTCTAGGAGTCATTAGATCGATCTTCGCTCGGTGGCTTGACATGATGAAGTGATTGGACGAAGGGAGTTGAAATAAGAGTTAAACTGGCTAAGGAATACTCACGGGGAGTGAAGTTAGCCGTCGAGACCACCAAAAAGAAGGCTAGCTCATGGGCAATACTCATTGGCTTTCCGAAGAAGAAATAAGTTCGCTGATCATGTTCACTTCTCTTCTCGATATCACTGCCACTACTTGCCATCACCCCTCCAGCATTGGAATCACTTCCAATTGTTCTTATAGATACTGGGGCATCATCTCTGTGGCGGTTTGCATGTATCGCGGAGGGCTCCCACTTCATTCCCACAGTACTCTGTTGAAGAGTTTCAAAGTGTGGCGGCTCGCTTGTCTGTCCACCTCGACGTGCTTTGGAGGACGGCCGTGAAACCATATTGCTCAGCTTGCCACTCGATGGTTCAGTCGCCGCTTGCAGATGATAGTTTGAACCGTTCACAAGAATTACTCTCGGTTATAACAAGGTATGGGGATGGAGCCGAGCCTAAATACTAATTTGCCATACTGGGCCTTTTATTAAAGAAGTATGGTTCTCTTAGGGAAGGTGTCGAACGTGACTTCACGGCCGTAGTCAAAACTAAAGCAGAAGCTCCTTAAAGAGCATCATTGATAGACATGCCACCAGGGGGCTGTCTGTCCGTGGAACGTTGGCTGCACGTTGACGACGGTACAGTGTAACTGTTTCGAGGTCTCCCATACGGTCAACATGAAGTCAAGCCTTGAGGATTGTATTACCACTGGTCCGTCCCGTAGATCGAACAGACCACGACAGTGGCCACCTCGACGTGGAGTTAGTCATTACTGAGTGGAAAACGAGCATGGGTTTCTACACCGCGCTCGCCTAACTCCTTATAAGAGATAGCCATCCAGAATCATGCCTGTGAATCCTAGCAGATTGATGATGCGGGTTGCCGACAGCTGAAAGTGGTTTCGGAAACATTTCGATATATCGTTTCGGTTCAGCACCCTGGCGTCAGCAATGTCGCGCGTCCCTACAGCAATGTTTAAGACTGAACATCGTAATCAACATATGGCAACATGGGGTCCGCGCTGGTAATGGATTTGAGACTCGCGTTTGGCATCGAATCAAACTCGGTTCAGCGTGTACACAATATCGTCTTCATCAATGCCCACAAGCTGCTCAGCAACAGACAATTTTTGCCTCTGGCCAGTTGGTCCTACCCACTGGCTCCAAACGCTGCCCATTATGAGCAAATGCTTAGAAGTAGCACCCACCCAACGATTTGAAGCAAGTGAAACGAGATCATTCTTGTATACCTTATGTATAGAGACCGGGGATTTGGTCTGTCCAGGGGTTTGGAGCTGATCTCGACCGAAGGGCTGTTAGCCATACACCAGGTGCATCCCATGCTATGGGGACACCCGTAATATGTCGGTCTTACCCGACCCAAGACATTGCTGGCTAGCGAATCTAATCATGAGATGAGTGATGCAGCCACACCGTTGGCGAGGGGGGCACCGAGCTAAATCCGGGAAGCCTCGTCACATCTATTTGGTGATGAACGAGCAGTACGTGTGTATGTTGCACATAATGTGCGTGCAAAGATTAAGTTGGGTACTAAGTACCTAAGAGGTGCAGCCACTGCCAACTGGTGAACAGCTGGGGGAAACTATGGCGCGCGCACGATCGCATGACCCCACCTGATCAAGCTCTAGTAGAGCCGTCATAAATTATTTTTGCCGTCATATACTGGAGCTTCAGGGGTGTCGGCGGCGTCCTTATCGCCATCGTCGCATACTCCCCGCCGAAGCCCCGGATGGGCTCGACACTTTTCTTGAAGCTCCCATCCCAAATCACCATGTCCCTGGATGCACGGTAGCAATGCTACATCATGCTAGCAGCCATATGAGAGGCGCATCGACCCCGAACTTCGTGCGCCTTGCGAGGCATCGTGCGCAGTGCCAGCGACCGCGCTGGCTCTGGTTGTCGCATCCAAGATGGCAGACGAGTGCAGCAGCCACTGCGACCCAGGCGTTCAACGATGTCAACGATGCGCCGTCTCGTGTGAGCTCCGGGAGTGGGAGTCTAGCCAGTTAGTCTCGAGAAAAGCCCCGTGCCACGTTCATCGTCTCCTAAAACATCCCAGTTCCGTCCGAAGCTCGATTCAATGAAATCGGAGTACAGCATCTCAGCTCCCACGTACATAAGCAAGTCTTCCTGAACGAGAGTGTTCCGCCGCCGAACGAGCTTGTAAATCTTTCGAAAGACCACTTGCGCCGCCACAATCTACTTGGTAAAAATACCGACAATACCGCCCCCATTGCTTTCGATATTCCTCAAATCCAGGGCCGCACCCTGGATGAACATTTCCACAAACTTGGCGCCGATTGCGCAGAGCCTTTCTTGAGCTATGCCAAGCAGTTTGCCCTCGAAAATGCACCTCCTCGTCCAAAGAGATGGATACGGCGGAGTGGTTGGACTAGATATCCTACGGACGGGTCTGAGCCATCGCAGGTGGAGGCCCCGGACGAGAACATGCTCTGTTTTGACGTTGAAGTTATGTGGAAAGAAAGCTCGTTTGCTGTTATGGCTTGTGCTATGAGTCCAACTGCATGGTATGCTTGGCTTTCGCCATGGCTACTGGGTGAATCAGACTCCGACAAGCACTTGATTCCCTTGGGCAATCCTAGTCGCGATCGGATTGTTGTCGGCCATAACATTGGATACGATCGCGCTCGCATCCTCGAGGAATACGACTTAAAGCAGACGAGGAACTCCTTCTTGGATACTATGTCGCTACATGTCGCTGTTAATGGGATGTGCTCTCAGCAACGACCAACATGGATGAAACACAAAAAGAGCCGTGAACTGCGAGACAAGATCGCCAAAGAAACCCAAGATTTGGATCTCGCGAACCTCCTAGCAAGCAACAGCTTACGCGACGATGAAGAAGAACTATGGGTTGAGCGAAGCTCAATCAATTCGCTCAGGGATGTCGCCAAGTTCCATCTCAATACCACTATTGATAAGGATGTGCGAAATGACTTTGGTGAGTTGGATCGCGACGGAGTCGTCAATAAGCTGGATCAATTGCTGGACTATTGCGCTGCGGATGTAGCCGTCACCCACCGAGTGTACAAAATTGTCTTCCCAAATTTCTTAGAGGTATGCCCGCATCCTGTTAGCTTCGCTGCATTACGGCATCTCTCTTCAGTCATCCTGCCTGTCGATAAATCCTGGAATTCATATATCGCGAATGCCGAAGCGACATACCACAAGTTATCCGATGCTATCCAGGAGCGACTGATAGGTCTCACAGAAAAGGCATTGGCGATCAAGGACGATGAAGATAAGTGGAGCACAGATCCCTGGCTAAAGCAACTTGACTGGTCTGGCCAGGAGATCAGGATGGTCAAAGGGAAAAAGAAAGGTGACCCGCCCCGGCCCGCAGCACGACAGAAGAAGCCAGGCATGCCGCAGTGGTATAAAGGATTATTTCTAAAGAGCAACGGGCCTATGAACCTGACCGTCAGGTCGCGTATAGCCCCTCTTCTACTTCGACTTGCTTGGGATGGCTATCCATTGCACTGGTCTGATAAGTATGGTTGGACATTCAGGGTGCCATTTGAAGACGCATCCAAGTATAGCTCCACTCAACTCGTCCGGTGCGATTTCTCTGATGAGGCTACCGAGGCGTGGAAGAACGATGAAAAAGCACTATACTTCAAGCTACCCCACAAGGATGGGCCAACTGCGAGATGCGCCAACCCATTGGCTAAAAGCTACCTCACATATTTCGACAAGGGAACTCTCTCGTCTGAGTACCCGTATGCTAAAGAGGCACTTGACATGAACGCCTCATGCTCTTATTGGATCAGCGCGCGGGATCGAATCATGTCACAAATGGTCGTTTATGAATCAGACCTAGCTTCGAACACTGTCTCTCAACATGGATATATATTACCCCAAATCATTCCTATGGGAACCATTACGCGAAGAGCTGTGGAAAATACTTGGCTAACGGCGAGCAATGCAAAAAAGAATAGGGTTGGCTCAGAACTGAAAGCCATGGTCAAGGCACCTCCTGGATATTCGCTTGTTGGCGCTGATGTCGACTCGGAAGAGCTTTGGATCGCTAGTGTTATTGGTGATGCTACTTTCAAGCTTCACGGAGGCAATGCCATCGGTTTCATGACACTAGAAGGCACTAAAGCTGCAGGAACCGACTTACATTCGCGCACTGCTGCAATCCTAGGCATCACGCGCAACGATGCCAAGGTATTCAACTATGGGCGGATCTACGGCGCTGGGCTTAAATTTGCCGCTACTTTGCTAAGGCAATTCAACCCTAGCTTGTCAGAGCAGGAGACCCTCAATGTTGCTGGCAAGCTCTATGCGAACACGAAAGGCACCAAGACTAATCGCAAATCACTGCATAAGCGGCCTTTCTGGAGGGGAGGCACTGAATCTTTCGTCTTCAACAAGCTAGAAGAATTTGCAGAACAAGAGCGACCACGGACTCCCATCCTTGGGGCCGGCATTACCGAAGCGCTTATGGGCAGGTTTATTAGTAAAGGCGCCTACCTTACCTCTCGTATTAACTGGGCTATCCAGTCGTCTGGTGTTGACTATCTCCATCTTCTTATCGTCTCGATGGACTACCTCATCAGGCGCTTCAACATCAACGCCCGCCTAGCCATCTCTGTGCACGATGAGATTCGATACCTTGTCCAAAACGAAGATAAATACCGAGCCGCTATGGCACTTCAAGTTTCAAACCTTTGGACTCGAGCCATGTTTGCTCAACAAGTCGGAATCGATGATCTCCCTCAAGCATGTGCCTATTTCTCCGCCGTCGATATCGATCATGTCCTTCGCAAAGAAGTGGATATGGACTGCGTTACACCTAGTCATTCGACGCCTATTCACGCTGGCGAAAGTTTAGATATAGCACAATTACTAGAGAAAGGAAGCGATGCGTTCCTCGATGCCGCTATCATCCCCGCAAATCATGCCCCGAAGCTAGACGGCGTTTCCTACACTCCAAGAGTCCCTGTCATGCAATCTTTATCCATGGACCAAACCCTGAAAGACCTTACCTTCCTGAAGGCTCAAATAACGAATGACGACCAGGAACTCCGGGACATTCTCAAAGACCAGAAGAAGTCCTCTGGTGGCGGATCTTCGTCGAGCAACTCGCCGAGAAAACCACGGCAGAGGAAAATATTGCCTTACAGCTCCCAAGCTGAACTAATACCTCATATGTATGAACCGTTTGAAGCCAAGTTCCCTTCTAATTCCAATCTCAATGGGGGCGATTGGACTTTCGAAAAGATGCCGCCTCGGACAGGGAAAGGGCCGGGGCCGGAATGGGGCACATGATTGTATTATATGCTGTTTGATGATAGGCTCTTTTGTACATAATACTTCTATTGTAAAATTGGGGATTGTGGCAAGGGCTTTGCATGCATTCCCACGGACTGGGTCACGGTGGCGGCTAGGATCATGGACCAAACCTGGCGTTGATGTGTGAAGGCATTGCATCTGCTACGATATTGTATGATAGCTCAAACCTCGGGATCTCAGATGTCAACTAAAATCAATGTACAAATCATACCCGTAACGAAATTACATCTATTCCCTAGTATACATCCATATATCCACCTTGAAGACGAGCGATAATTACTTCAGCTAATTTCTTCTGGTTTTCCACGAGAGAATCCAATCTGAAGCGATGTCCGGCCGTGTTCTTCATGTGTATCATACTCTCCCTTTTTCGGCTTTAGGAACTTATCCCGATGCCGTCTCCCTTCCCACAGAAATAAGTATGCAGCGCGCGAGTGATCACAACAGACGCCAACGTCTTAACGAAGCCTGAAGCTAACTCTCGGATGACGCAGCACATATCTAGGTTAGCATACGGGCGAGGCCGGCGACGGTTAAAGCAGGCTAGCTTCTCGCTACACCTACAGTACCATTAAATCCTAATTGAAGCTGATTTCATCTCTCTATATCTTTTACGCTGCTTCTCTTGACACTTAAGCCGTGTAACTGGCGTCAGAAGATAGCTTACCCTACTCTGCCTTCGCCATGCACTCAGATGGTCAGGTCCAGTGAGACGCTTCATTGGAGGCTATCACAGAATCCCAACAGCATTACATGAAAGCCGGTGCAAGAGACCTAATACCAGAATACGTGGGCCATTGATCACGAAAGGTGCATAATTATTTGGTCAAATGAAAAGTCCACGACGTTTATTATAGGACTATGAGAAGACGTGAATCTAGCAAGGAGAATTGCAAGTTGTACATGTTCCGTTCCTTTCGCCATTTTTAGTTTCCCTTCGCAACATGATTGGCCTCATTCAAAGACTCGGACCCCTGACAGACGAATATAGCAACATTACCAGCAAGAAAAGCCCTACACGACAGAAGCAGACAATGCAAAGATCTTATCAAGCATTTGCCAGGGATACTAGCACACCATTTTTTCTCCTTTTTCCCACTTCAATTCGTCAATGCTTCATCACTACTTCGATTTCGCGTTTGGCGATTCGTCACTTCGTGTTCCCGGCGTCTTTTTTTTCCTTTTCTTTCTTTTCATCTCGTTTCCTTTTCTCCTTTGTAGGCCACGATTGCTTCCTCTATCTTTTTTTTTTCTTTTCTTTTCTTTCCTATATATCATCTGATCCCGTCATCCGTTCCCACTTACTGTGAGCGGCTGAGATCGTGTTCTGGGTTGCTGCGGCGAAGACGGCGGCGAGGAGCGGGTGGTGAACCACTACGAGAGCCATCCTGCGCAATCACGGATGCCGTGCTTGCGGCAAACGGCAGCGCCTGGGACGATGCGAAGGCCGGCTCGGAACTGACCGGGCGTTTCTTCTGGCTGGTATGGGAATTCACAGCACCGGAAGGGGGGACATGAGAGGCGCGCTGGGCCCGAATGCGATTATTGCGTGCATGGTCTGTAGAAACAGAGTCGTTGGGTCGCTCAGACGGCGTCGCGGGGTTGTACGTGGCTGGCTCCAATATGAAGCGGCTGCTGCGTTCGTACATGCGACGAACGCGCTTTGAGATTTCCTCCTCGGAGAGTATCTCGCCGTTATCTTTGGCTTTCTCCAACACGAGTTTCTTGGCCGCTTCTTCCCACTCCATCTGCTGACGAACGCGGCGAGATCGTTCGATGATCTCCGGAGTGGGAGGAGTGTACCATAAAGCCTGTCGTCTCGGGGCATTCTCGAAAGTGGCGTCTGGGCTGTTCTGAGGAGGCCACTCGCGGATCACGAAAGATCGTGGGCGTTGTGTCTCGATCTCTGGCTCGAGGGCCGAAATATCCACGTCTGCAGCCGACGCGGGACGGGCCACGGGTTGAGTAGCAGTGGAAGAAGTAGCAGCGGGCGACGGTGTCTCATGAACAGTGTTGTTTCGGCGCACCAGGGGTGCGGGGACTAGAGATGCGTTCGTATAATCTCTCTGGAAGCGTGTATAATCATCGCTCGAGTTATCCTTGTCGTCTCCGCTGAGAGTCTGAGCAGTCTGCTCCGCCTTTGAAGTATTAGATTCGGGTCCATTATCCTTCCGAAATTTCTTAACAACACCATAAACATCGTAGAGGGGATCTTTAGGGTTATATACCTCATCTATATATGGATTGTGAGAGTCGCCATGAAAATCTCGCACTCCATCTTCCAAGGACGCGCTTGAATCAGCGACCTGACTGATTGGTTCACTCTCTTCGTCATCAGCGTCGTTCCCCTTATCCTCTTGAACAAAGCCTTGGTGCGATGGGGAAAGAGGCTCGTCGTCGCGATTTACGAAGTTGTTAGCTTCATTCTTATCGGCTTCTGGGCTCTGAGAACCTAATGTCGTGTTATAGGACTCCGGAATGTTCTCCGTGAGCTCGACAGCACTCTTAGTATCATGGGTATCAGTGATATCTAGTGTGCTCTCTTCGGTAATAGTGCTGGGCAGGGGGGTTTCAGGATACGGCTGTCCCTCCTGTTGATGATACTCATCTAGGACGTTTGGCATGGTCTCGATTCCAGGGCCGGCTGGCGGGAGGAGAGGGATATTAGAGTGCGTTCGCAAAGTCTCGTCACCTGTGAAATCGCCGTAGTTGTCGCCGAACTCGAATACCTTACCATGGCGTCGAGGATCATCAGGGCGCGAATTTGATCGGCGGGTCGGATGTAAATGAGACTGCTCTTGGCTAGGACTCGGCTGCGGCGATATTGGCAGTACGAGCACAGGAGTCGGAGGGGACAATACGACGGCAGGTACACCTACATCCTGTTTCGTAGTCCTGATCTTCGAATTCAATGCCTGCTCTGCCGTAGCTAGATCAGTCTGGGAAGGCGGGTGTGAACTGAGTGCCTTAGTGTACTCGTTCAGAGTGCGTGGTCTTCGGATATTGCTAGTAGGAACCGAAGGGCCTTCCGTTTCTGTTTAATTTATTAACCGCTCATATCTTTGAATGTCGGACAAGAACCGAGATCCCCTACGATGCGGGTTGGCATGTTCTGGAAAATGAAAATATTCCTCACTTACCATGGACGGCTATTTCCCCACCCTCAGGGGTCGCAAGATTCTGCAAGGGGATCGGCTCCTCGTTTTGATTTTGTTCGTCGTCGAGACGGATGTGACTTGAGTGCCTTCGCGATCGGACCCAAATACAAAACAAGATGACACCAGCACCAACCGTAGAAATAATGACAACGGCTACAATTATTACACGTTTTCTGCCCGGAGGATCCGCAGATGGCTGATCATCGGCAAACGTCTCGTTTGCCATCGCTACGGCACCTTTGGCGTAGGTTGAAGTAATATTAGTGAATGGAGGCATCTTCAAGCAATACTGATGATTTCACTAAACGAAGTCTTGAAAAAATCGGTTAGCCGAGCTCATCGTTCATCGATAATAAATAGAGCCGAGAAGACCGCCAAGTTATCAATCATAATGGAACGCCACGAAACCCTGAGTCGACTTTCATTGATTGCTCACCTTCAAGAGCTTAACAGGAACTGGAGGGAAGAGCAGTTGCCTCAGTTAACTGAATTGCTAAAAACGAAATTTTCGTTAGTTTACATCCATTGTAACGGAGCTTGTGGCTAGGAATAAGAATAGCAACTCGTTGATGATAATCCCAGAGAATCTTTGAGATGTTATGTATTGGCTGTAGGGTGTAGGGCAACTTACAATCCACAGGAAAGATCAAAATGAGAGACCGAGAGCATTAATTCAGAAGATACCAGGGAGAATATCTGAATTCAACGTCTTAGTTGTAATATTCTCAAATCATTGGTGCTATTGTCGCTTCTAGAGAAAGTTCTCTCACTGAGCACGGTGTATACCTCCAATAGACAAATCCGGGATACTCACTGGCAACCTATTTCAAAGAACCAAACACAGTAATGAGTATCCCTAACTCAGGCTGTTAGCTATTGATTTTCTTCACGGGCTAGCTTGAGGAAGAATTATCAGGAAGTGCGAAAAAGTCAAATTGCAGAAAAACTCGGGAGAAATAAAGTTGCGTATGGACAAGTTACCTGCTTGCTCTCCTTGAAGATAGGATTCAAGAAGCAGGTATACCGATACTTCGAGGGAAATCTTCCACCCACTGGTCAGCATTCGCATACTGAGATATCTGCTAGGGTAGGCCAAAAAGGATGAACCATACACAGACTTCGTACTGATGTCTATGCAACTCGTGTACTGAAATAACATACCGATCTAGAGCCTAGGTGTAGTAGGAAAACTGACAAGACTGATAGGACCAATGAAGGAAAACCCTGAGAATAATATATTAGTCCTTAGATACTGATGATATTTAGATGAGAGCCCGAAGAGTCCGAAACCCCGTGGAGATCAACCTGCCAAAGAAGCAATAATAGTGCATACTATTAAGCAACATAAGAACAGTTCAATGCTTACCAACTTCAAGTTCAAATAAAATAAGAAAACAAGCGGAGATAGTGACGCAGAAACACGTCAAGTGACTTGCGGGTGTACGTGCGGCCTTGTGCACACCTGGAACTGCTTCACTGCTTTGATGAAGATGAAATCGTGATGATTTCACCCAGAAACTTGACATGAGTCGGAAGGGTACTTCAACAAGAGAACAGTTGATGGTAAGAAGTGCTGTGAAGCTCTGCTGGTCGAGGGTGATTCGTAACGGTTTGGAAGGAAGGCAAGGGTAGACCAGCTGCGGGTATTCACCTTAGCTTTGCATCCAAGAATATAGAGAAATGCGGTAGGGCTTCAGGTCTTGAAGGTAAAGGAGTATGATGGAACTTTGGGTGTCTTTCTGAGTTGAAGAAACTGTGGTTGGTGTGGTTGTGGAAGTAGAAGTGGTAGAACCTAGGAAGCTGGGAAAGTTATGCAGATGCCTTGATTGACACGCACACTTCTGTAAGGAAACAACTTTAGCTCAAAACAAATATGACGGATGGGGGGCGAAAGGTTTTTCACATGCGTGTTTTGTTGATGGACATATGAATGTGCTAGCCTGGATAGGATTCCTGCGGAACCTCTGATGAAGATTAGGGAAGGAAGGAGGTGAATTCGGTCACACGGGTTTGCTCATGTACTGGGTACAAATAATTATATGGTCCAGTAGAGTACAACAACAGTACCAGGCGCATATGGAAGACGGGGATTACTTGAGTCATCTAAAAGCGGATCACCAACCTAGTCGTCGCGGCGATGGCTGATGACCAAATGTGTGTGCCATGCTGCACCAACCCCTGGATTGTTCCAGGTTTAGTAGTCCAAGTGGGCAGGTAGTGATTAACTAGAGAATAACAAAGCCCTTTATGAAATGTGCCTAAGTGTCGTGATGAATGTAGGCATGGAAGCAGAGACTGCACCAGGATCGTGCATTCAGATAGTTAACAACTTTCACCAGTTTAGGCTCAGATATCCCAAGCAAGTCTGTAATTCCGGCAGTTTAAGACGTCTAATCCTTTCCGGTCCCTTCTGCACAGTTCCTTTAGAGAGGCACGTTGGCTTTAGTCCACAATGCCACTTTACATTGTCCAAGTATCCCATCTGTCCGCTCAAGAATTGTTTGCCAACAAACATAATGTTTCACGAGGCTTGAACTTAAAGGTGACGTCTGTTCATTTGACATACTAATAACACGCAAGCACTATTGATAGATTTGCATATCCTAATTATCACACAAGATCTATTCAAGACAACTATATTGTAGCAACAACGTGAAAGATCGCATTAAAATTAACAAATGTTGTTTGGCAAATATGTAGAGTCAAAGATAAATATGCGGACAAAAGCGTAAACGGTTTGATGAATGAGCAGAGATAGTATGAAATTGTTAAACGCCTCCTAAAAGCAATATTTGATTCAATCATGATCTATGTCGAGCATAAGTGATGCTGCAAAAAACTGGTCAATTGTTTCTTATGATAACAATACGGGTTACAAGATTTATCCCTTCCCAAGAAACGTAGAATTCCAATAGTGAAGACAAATGTGAGAGCGTCAATTGGTAAATAGCAAGTTGAGTGACCATGCTAACTCAAACACAGTTTATGAATAAGTAGCTAGGTGCATTGGTCTCCAGCTTTCCAAATAACTTAAAGGGCTAGGCAACAAAAAGCTGTCACAAGGAGAACAATACGTAGAACGTAGCCACTTACACCTATTTACACCTACCTACCTACACGCTCAAGTTATTTTATTGCTTACAAGACCTATTCAACTAATTTGCGTTCTATTTGATCAAGTGGCTCCCTATTGAATTTGCAGATATTTGCTAACCCCGGAGTAACAGCCAGATTACATCCTAGGACTCAGGCGTAGGTAAGCTACTTGGGTCACTTCAGTACCAAGAACAACACAAATCCGAGTTAATTACCTTAATGTTCTCTAGAGCCCTCGGTGCGTTATTTATGTTAAAATCATACCGACTGATATTATACCACCCACAAGGAGATAGGAAGAAAGAGGAGGATTCCTAATGACTTCTTTCACCAAGAGGTTTTGTGCTCCTTGAATATCGTCGGGTAGCACCCGTGGGGAAAGGGGTATGCCATGCCGTAGAGCTTATGATTCTGGCGCAAATATCACAACTGGGAAGGGGTTGAGGGTCGGGCGCGAACATCGGGCTCTGGAGATTAGTTCGCTTTCTTTTTTTTTCCCCTGTTTTCGGGGGGTTCGTTTTCGCACCAACTGCCGAGAGAATCTAGATGCACAAGGTTTTACCAGCTCTTCTTTTCACCTTTTGACCTTATTAGCAATCACAAGCTAATCCTTACATATGGGATATAGTGATGATAAAGAGCTGATCACGATGAGCTTCTATTTCTTTGCTATATTATTAGATGAGCCTAGAACGGTCCAGCTTGTCTTTTCAGCTGCCTTCGGATCTGGAACATCTATCATTAGGGCTCTATGGGTACATCAGGGATTAGCGAAAAAGGCACTAACTAACACCAACTGTCCCAGCTGAATGGGACGCTTTACCAAATTAGTTAGAGACCTGAGACTATTTGTTTAGGGTTCGATCAGCCAGGCGCGCGACTCAGCCGGACAATGCCGAAAAAAGCATAGCAGCATCCATTTTCAGTTTTATTGAGGCTGAAAGGCGTCCACGTGCTCATCTAGTATAGTGCAATGAGCTGTGGCGTACAGATATCACTTGTCGTATGTCTTACTACGACGTATCGTTACTCCTTTAAAGGGAGTCCTGGGAACCTAAACATGCTAGAGAGAAGATCATCAAGTTCACCCTTAGTTACTCACCAACACATACACAATGGAGCCTGACTGTCAAGTTTGCAAATCCAACTACCTTCGCGGTCCTATCAAGAAGCGGCTCATAGTCTGCTGTGATGGCACGTTCTTCGGTGTTGATAAAGGAGACGATCAATACTCTAGCAATGTTGCCAGATTATGTCGGACCATCTCTAAGGTGGGCATTACCGCTGAGGGCGAGAAGGTCCCCCAGGTTGTTTATTACCAGTCAGGTGTCGGTACCGGCTCATTAACCGTCATCAACAAGACACGTCAGGGTGAGTCATGCTCCTCTACTTTGAGTAGAAATTGTACTAATTAGCATCAGGCGCCGTTGGTGAAAGTTTAGCTGAGAAGGTCTGCGAAGCATACAATTATCTGGCAAACAACTGGGGTCCTGGTGATGAGATCTTCATTTTTGGATTTTCTCGTGGCGCGTACACCGCACGATCTTTAGCAGGCTTCATCTGTGAAGTTGGCCTTCTGACGCCTCTAATGCTTGATCACTTCTTTGAAATCTATCAAGCCTATAGAAATAGAGGAACGAAGAAGTTGGCAGAGACCGACTGGGCTAAGACTCCGCTGACTGCTGGGGAGCTCGGGACGGTGCCCCCACGTGACGGTGATCCTACACAGGATTTGGGCACTCGCATGGACTTTCTCAGGAAAAGCGCTCACCATCATATTAAGATCAAAGTTGTCGGAGTGTGGGACACAGTTGGCAGCTTGGGTGCACTGAACTGGTTCGGCCAAGCTGGAGATGATCGGACGTTTCACAGTACCAAACTCAATCCTAGTAAGTCAAACCTTCATCAATTTCTTAGATAATCAGGCTAACAGGTATTATAGAAATCGAGAATGCATTCCATGCACTGGCTATCGATGAAACACGTGGAAATTTTCCTCCCACGCTCTGGCATCTTGACTCTTCGTGCATAGATGAGAACGACAACCCTAAGGTCAACCTCAAGCAATGCTGGTTTCCAGGTTACCATTCCGACGTAGGCGGCCGTAATAAGGGTGCCATTGATACGAACAGTGTGGATGAAATCGCATTTGCATGGATGTGCGATCAGCTCTCTGGGCTTCTACAGCTCAGCGGCACTGCCTTGCAAAAATACATACTCTTCAGGATAGGGGATCTCAAGCTTGACACCAGGAACAAGAATATCAGGGATCTGAAAGCGGCGTGGTCTACGGTCAAATGGAGTGACGGGACCCTCGACGATACTAACGGCTGGATGGATTTGTGGTGGGTCTCATCTCTTATCTCCACCAGGTCGGCATCATATAAGCGTGTTCCGGGTGAAACTTCGGCGTCCGAAGTTGTCAACGGAAAGAAGAGGGATATCGAATATAAGCGGTTCAACGAAGAGATTCATCCCTCCGTTCGCCACCGCATGTTGAACGCCAAGGGTCAGCCATACATGCCTGCTGGGCTTAAGAAGGAGAACGGTTGGAACTATGTTGAGGCCTCAGGTGAGAAACAGGCGCATTGGGTGAAGAAAGATAAGGACAAGGAGATCATTCTCAACGAGTACATAATACCCAAGCTCAGCGAGCCTTTCCAGCCGGGCTCTGGGTATGATTTCTGGCAGGGAAGCTTGGAGCGGACTTTCGCCCCCAAGGACGTCTTGATCGCTCAAGATGCATATGCTAAGAAATGAGCAATTTGGGAAGATTTTGATTCTTACGTTGGCGTCTGTTATTTTAACTTGTATCTTCATACGTGTTAAGTAGGCTAGGAGTCGGCGTGGGTGTTTGAAGTTCTAGTGGTCTCAATCATTGATTACTTGCCTACTATGCATTAAGTACGGAGCAGGTTACGAGAAGGACCCAGTATATTTGGGTAGCTGGTGTTGTGTAAATGATATATTCGTCAACCCCTTGCTTGTGTTAGGACTCTAAACACCTTCGTAGGCGCTATCTAGCCATATACAGTAGGTCTCTTTGTTCTGTGCCTGTGAGCCTTGTGCCTCGTGACAGCTTGAGAATGCCGGGGTCTACAAAAAATGTGCCCTACCCACTCGTCGTGCAGCAAAGCCTACATGAATTTCGAGGCATAGCCTATTGAGACGATCAGCAGCTATAGTAGCGCATACGTACGCATTTACAGGAAAGGGTAACCCAAATGTAGGAGGTTGAATCTTCTAGCCAATTATCCATCAATTCCATTCTCCTGTTGGTAGCTCTATGCCTGCATTTCCGGCACCAATGTCGGTTTGCAGGCTGCAAGCTATCAGGAACAATACTACTAACATGCATAAAGTCGTGGGGTCCACCGACGCATCCCACATCCCAACAGTAGCCACACTATGGCCTCTTAGCTTACCAGAGTTGGTACTTTAACTTACATCCAACTATGCCCCCTTCACAGTCCATGCTTACCCATGTGAAACACCTCAATAAAAACTTAGACACGCAAGATTTGACATTTTCATCTTCCAATTCATTCAGAAGCAAAAGTCAAGATGTCCGGAGAAAAACACGCCAACGACTGGAGTATCCTCCCCGAAAATGTGTTCAAGTTCATGGAGTCGCGCACGGCGTCGAATAGCGCCGCATTCCTTCTGCCCACGATTAAGGAAATGAGAGAAAGCAATCCTCACCTGAAACTATTAGACGTGGGCGCTGGTATCGGCTCTATGTCCGCCGAATTCGCGCAGCTCGTTGGCTCTGAGGGACATGTTACGGCCGTGGATGTGAATCCTGTTGTCATCCCGGGTGGTCTAGCTTTCGCTGAGCAACGCGGGGTGAAGAATATCACGTTCGAGACGGCGAGTGGACACAAGCTCCCTTATGAAGATGGAACCTTTGATATTGTTCATTGCCATCAGGTAAGCTGTTATTCACTATACTCGAAGCTACCCGTTGTGAGAATAGAACGACATCAGGGCACTCTGTGAGTTGGTAAAGCGCACAATTGTTAGAGTACAGAGATTGCTGGCAATAAGGATGCTGCGGAATTGAAGACACTAGGATACGGGGTGTGCAGGCTGACGACAACAGGTCCTCACCCACAACAAGGATCCGTGGGATATTCTCCGCGAAATGATCCGCGTCACGAAGCCAGGCGGCGTGATAGCTGCTCGTGAGGGTGACCTTGACACTGAGGTAATTTGGCCACCCATTTCAGGAGTGCTGAAGTTCCACCATGAGTATGTCAATGCCACGGCCTCCAAAGCATGAAACTAAAAAGAATATCTAGCTTTGAGATCAAGATAATCACGGACCGTGGTGGACACAGAGATGCAGGCAGGCAGCTCCTCTCCTGGGCTATGCGAGCGGGCGCGAAAAGGGATCAGATTACAACTAGTTTCAGTACTTGGACCTATACTGAACCTGAAGACAGAATGCTTTGGGGTGAGTGCCTTCGACAATATTGATGTGTATGGTTACTGACATGAGTGCTTGTACTTAGCTTCTGGTATGATTGGTATAGCACTTGGCCCCAATCTGCGTGAGAGTAATATCAAGGCTGGAGTCCCGGCGGCGGACATGGATGAAATGCGTGAGGGGTGGGCAGAATGGATGAAGTTAGATGAAGCGGTGTTGGCCATGCTGCATGGCGAGGTCATTATTAGAAAGTAGATAAACGAGATTATGCCAGCTTGTACCGAACGAGAGGTCCCTTCGTGGAGCAAACATGAATTGATTTTACAAAGGAGTGCATGCTAGTCATTGCTACTACACATATCACTTGAGCTAATGTACCTAAGTGATGTGACCTTACTGTCCAAATCACGATTTAGAATCAATGAATATACCCGTCAGTCCAGGCTGTAGCAAGATTGTTCAATTCAAGCTCAATCTGATAGTCCACCTATGGGATTCTCGCAAAGAGTCATCTGGTGTGATCTATCTCTTTTATGAGATACTCGTGAGTAATGGCACAGATGGATATTCGTTGCGCAAGTAATCATAAAGTAGATATTAAATGTAGTTTTAATCTATAATACTACGCAAGCTCTTATTGTGATCACGTAGTGACGCTACTGCAGGTACTTGCCCTTGCCCCCCCCTAATGTGCTGCCATTCTACTCAAATGAACAGCATCCACCAATAAGCGTGTCTTACTATTACCAAAGAAACCTACTCCTTGGTATCCGCGCTTATCCGTAGCCCGCTATGACTGGGGAATACGGACGTAAATTGTATTTACCTATTTCTGCCTCCCGTATTCCTACTACTCACAGTGAAGTAGAATCCCTAGGGATCACTGCGACCTTGCACTAACATCATCTCGGAACTTCGACCTAACTGGGAAACAGATTCCGGGTCCGAGATGTTGGTAAAGTTTCATACATTAGCTTCTAACAACACATGGCGATCTAATTACGCCCAATGCGGGAATGTGACAAAATGATCGGTATGTAGTATTTCAACTAGCCCTTACCTGATAAACTAAACTCTATTAAATCGGTAATAGATAAGCAAGATAATTCAAAATTGAAGCTTGACACTGAATAAGTCGAGAACAGACGAAATTCTGTAACATGCGCGGACCATTATCAGTTCTATAATATTGTTACCAGTAATAGCTCTGGCGTTCATTCTGCTTACTTAAGGCACTCATGATAGCGTTGTACTGCCGAGAGAGATCCCTGCGCTGCTGGTACGCAACCTAGGCGAGAAAGCTTGTTTGCACGTTTCGTGCTCGGTAAAACTTGTCTGCTTGGCTTGTCGGATATTCTTGCCACGCTTACCATCGGTCCACCTTCGCTGAAGTTATTTCGTCTTGGTACTGACACCAAGACTTTGGAGCAGAAGCCGGTCGCTACTTTACATAGGAGTAAACATTAGATACTACGTACAGTTGGCTCGATAGAATCTCGGTGCCCTACTATTTGTAAATATTTCTTGTCGCCTAGTAAAACACTAGATGTCTGCACATAATAACTAGGACAGAGATTTAGTATAGAATTACTACCTTACGAGATGGTTGGGACACATCAATGTAACTTCCCCACAAACAAGGACCCCTTATAGATAGCCCTTGATCTGGTCCTCACACCATTCCCAGAACTTGCTCGTGCCCCCTGTACCGCCTTCGCCCTCCGGCAGTGTGGCTTTGGGTAAGTCCTCTCTCAGAGGTAGAACCCTTCCGAACGGCCCGACTGAGCATAGTAAGTATTGGACTTGTCTAACAAGAGGAATACAACGGAAATCACCCACCCATTGTTTTGGATATATCAGCTGCCGCCGCTTCTGAAGAGAAAGCAGCGTAGAGTTCACTGATGGCGCCACAAATGGCAGGGTAACAGACCAACTTAGCGATGAACTTGATCATGAACGGCTGGTCTCGAGGAAGCTCGGTGGTTAAGTTACCCGGATTAATTGGCACGCTGACAATACCTTCGGCCTTGTAGCGACGTGCGTACTCAACGCCCAACGCCCATACACCGGCCTTGCTCACGCCATAACGTTCCTCAGCGTCCTTGGGAATATGATAGTCCAGGTTATCAGTTGACACACCGACGTCACGGTGTGCGCTAAGCTCTAGAGCGTAAGAGCTAAGCCAAATGATGCGAACGCTGTGGGGAAGCGATGCCTTCGCCGTCGTGATGAGGGTAGGGGTTAGAAGCTTGGTAAACAGCAGGGTCCCTACGCAGTTGGTACCCAGAGCTAATTCATGGCCTTGAGCTGTCTTGAGGGGAGGCTCAACTGGTGCAACCATAGTTCCGGCATTGTTGAATAGAGTATGGAGACTGCTCTCCTGCGCCAAGAAGTTCCCTGCGGCAGCTTTGACATTGCCAAGATCGCTCAAGTCGAGGTGGAAGTAAACTAAGCTTCCTGTAGAGGAGGGTGATAGCTCTTTGATATCTTTGAATACCAGTTGGGCCTTGGTCTCAGAGCGAGCGCCTACGTAGACCTATTTGCTGAGTTAGACATAATCATTATGGAGGTAGTCTAAGCTGAGCTGTTGTCGCGCTACTAGTTGAGGGGCTGACCGGGGGTGGGGGTTGAATCAAATAAGAGGACACTTAAAGCTTCACGAACCTTCGCATTCTTCTTGTATAACAAGGTCGCAACCTCCTTGCCAATGCCAGAGGTCGCTCCCGTGACAATATACGTTTTACCGGCAAGTTCCGGGATGTCCTGTTCAGTAAATGTAGGTTTTGGCGGGAAGAAATTAGTCCAGATATTCGACAGTGACGGCATGATGATTGATGGGAATAGGGCCCAGTCAGGGGGTGGTAAGAGGATCCTGAGAAGATTTGGAAGAGTGGTGAGAGGGCAAGGTCTCAGCTGATAAACAAAGAGATGAGCTGATGATGTACGTGTAGCTAATTTAAAATACGAAGGCGTAATTCTAAAAGCGGCTGTCTCTACCATTGGACTAAGCTCAGTGCGACGATGTAACGCAAGTTAAGTGTTGGTTTGGCGCTCTGACGACAACCCGGCAGCATTATCATCCGACAATGCATATGTTCCAATTAATCTACAGCAATCAAAAGTTACAATTATCTGAACTGCCGGTGGAAGAGGTTACGTGCCGCTTTTCAGCTAAGTCACTATATACCAAGAAGTCGTCCACATATGAAGAATTAGAGGCATATGTTTCAGGAGCTTTCCGCAAATGATCAGGAATCAGGTTGCTAACATTACAGTTACTCTACTAGTAGCGAGAAAGAGCAACATGTTCGAGTCACAAGACTAAAGATCTCGTAATCCATGTTGTATTTGCATTTGCCTAATAGGTTACTTAACGGAAGGAGTCTAAACATGGTAGTTATCTAGGCCTCGGGCATTTCTACAAACCCTTCGCCTTTAAGAATGAGGTCCACACTTCTATCATAATCGAAGATCCCGCTGTCATCAGTAAGCTCGTCCTTTCGATGAAAGAGGACCCCAAAGGACTCATCAGCATCTCCAAATATTAGATCGGTCGACAGTTTTTCCGCTTTTAAGTAAGGTACTCTGAATGGATACCACGCATTGACTTCCTGACCATCGCCCAAATAATCAGCATCCTCGTCGCGGGCGTAGAACCACAAGACGACGGTATGATCCTCAGCACTGCGAGCGTCTAGAAGAACTATGACATCCTTCTCAATCATATTGTCATTCTCTTGTTGTTCAAGGGCCCAGGGCCCGCAATCCTCAATAGAAGAGCCGATGAAGTCAGTTTCAAAGGTTTCATCATTCGCCAGTCTCTGCGTGAACTTGTCGCCTTGTGCAGGGTTTTCGCGAGACTCGACCAGGTAGTAGGGAAAATCCCCCGTTCCTCCATCGGTTTCCAGAACCTGTGGAACAAACTATCTCATTTGGTTAATCCAATTCCATTGCCGCGATTTAGAAAGAGGTCCGCTGCTTACGGGTTTGGCCTCTTCAGCCGTGCAGAAGAGTAGAACACCAGGCATTTCAATGAAAGCGGTAACAATCGTGTTCTGTTGTAGAATATGATCCTATGGCTGTAGCTATTCAGTATTTCCGCTTGAGTATTTCTGAATTCTTCAATCTACGTCAACTAGTTAGTGAGTAGAATGAAGAGAACCGTATCAACTTAGGAGGATTTTGCCGCAGGTTGACGAGCATGATTGACGTCATCGTACGATATCATCGCTCTTCCTAGACGTCTCCGACACGGCCCGGTATGCACCGTGCTCCCATAGGTCGTTCAGTAGTCACCGAAATAAGGTCTGTCATCCGATGCTGGTATTGAAGGCTCCTTGTTGTTGGTTCACTTGCATGTTTTCGTCCGCCCAATCAAGTCGAGCTATCTGAGTTAGCCGCCAGCGGTGGGGCGGCCTAGAGCTGTATTATAACTAATACGCACCTGATGCCTGCGACATTAGCTTAGCAACAGGGTAAGACGGAAAAGCATCCTACGATGTTCGCCTACCGAAATTGTCCGAAACGCCTATAACGACGGCGAAGTTCCTTAAAACGGTTGGATAACCTTAAAGTTCATAAAGTATTATATTTAGTCCCAAGAACCCAACATCTACCAGATTTTAGCGTCCCAACAGCGATCGATCTTTGACGCTTTGTCCGGCATCGGACAGTTATGTATGCGGGTCTTAAGAAGACGTTACTCTAGGGTCAATCAGTAGATCCTAGTGACTATGACTATCAAATGTACTGAACTCAAACCCCATCTATAGCCGACAAGTAAGCTAGCCGCGGCTACTATATAAGGTCTTCAGTTGAAGCAGTATGACGCGGACCTACATGAAGTAAGATCAGAGACACGTCGAGGCTCATCTTTCGGAGAAACTATGTACAAGATTTTATGTTCAGATAGAAAGGGGAAATTCTTTCCAACTTTCATTATTTTAAGCATCATCTTTGAATGAGACACGGGTCGTCACGACGGAGCTCCTGACAACCCATCAAACAGCGACAACAGCATACAAATGACAGTCAGTTATAAAAGCTCTAATAACCTTCGTGGCGTTCAGAAGAGTTTGCTCTCTGTGTTCTGTTACAGTCAGCTAGACACAGATGTCGAGAAGACTCAAGTTGTTATTATGTGGGTGCCAATGATGCTAATAATTCAGTCCTGTCGGCACGCCTGTTTGTATTAAATTGCACTGCGAGGCGCTTAAACTCGTACTATAAAGCTATAAGATAATATCTCATAGATCCTAGTAAAGAATCAGTGCAATGTGAAGCATTATAACTTAAGACTCGAGACTTAGAGAACAATATTCTTGGTGCAGCGCCGCGTTACCCCATTCTGGGCATTAGACAAATTCAGCGACATTCAAGTAGCATAACAATGCGAGTGACCAACAAGTATAACCTTCCGAGTTGATGTTTACTATAGAAGCTCTACAAGATGCAAGATGCTAAAGAGATTTCTTCAATATGACATTTGCTTAGTTTCAAAGTAGCCAGGTACTATGACATCATTCACATAATAAATGATAAGTACCCACCAAACCATAGTGTAAAGCGTGTAATTAGTAGTTAGCACTTGATACAATTAGTCAAGAATTGCCTCATTTCCCTTTCTAAGAAAACAGAGAAATCAAAATTATATGATTATTCTTCCAGATGGACGAATGATCGTCTAAGAGAAGATTGTATTAGCAATTGCAGCCACCCTCTCCCATCATACCCAAATACCTAATTAGTATGATGCACTCTACTACGCCTTGTCTTGCATCCAACCCGCTAGCTGGTCCAACTACGTTGATTCCCATAGCATTTTAAGAAATTAAGAAAAGAAAATAAAAAAGACCCCCACGGGTTCTACAGTAGCCCCACCGGTTGCACTGGAATTAGTCTATTGTCTGCATTCCCTCGTATCGTGTACCTGTGTATTCCTGTACGAAAATCAATGTTCAGATCGTCATGCAGGGAGGGCACATGGGTATCATGCAGAATACTTGGGTACTGATATATAGAACGTTGCTACTACTGGTGTCTTGATACCTACTTGTATATTTGTGTTATATTTAACCTTGGTTACGTTAGTATCTATTGATTTTCTCAATAGGACTTCTAGCGACAATAAAAAAGATACTTCCTTTGTACATAAAAAGGAGATAGAATTGTACATGGGACGTCCTGAGGCATGATGTCATTTGGTAGGCAGTGAAAGATTCGGGGTGCCACTTTGGGATCTTGTGGACAGACTTTTCCATTGATGAGACGCAGGCGGAATATGGAGTGTACACCAAGACGGGGTTTTGGCGTAGACTCTAATTTCAGGAGTCTAAACCGATCTAGCGAGATGACGAGTTTGAACGATTCACTGACCTGTCAAATTGTCCAGACGTTGTTTGCTGTATCGAACCCCTGTTTCTATTGATATCACGGCTAACATACACATTTCTAGCAGCTATATCCAATCGCCCCTATTTGGGCTTGGTTAATGCTTCTAACCATGTTAATCCAGATGTCTCACTTCTGTGGGGTGTGCCCTGCTATTCTGACTCATTGTTCGATCCCGTGATAGACTTTTTCCAGGGTGGTGAACTGGAGGATCGCCGGCGATGGATATTTGCCTGCTGTACTATAGTCACTCGACACTGATAATATCAATCAATTCGGGAATCGGCAATGGAATGCTCATACGTGATGATACATATGCAATACATCACCCTACAACCCAGCAGCTGGCGCAATCCATGTATGATCTGGATTTCGGCCTTCAGAATAACAGATAACATGCAGCAAAAACCACAATATCTGGCGTCTTAATGCACACCCCTCCTCTGTGTAGTCACACCGGAAAGTCCTACAGTATCATTTCATGTCGGTGTGAAGGGAGAACCTCCTATATCGAAAAGATGGCCCCGCAAAGTTCTTCATCTGCAAGGATCTATTCATTGCTTTTTTAGATTTGCCACATGACATTTATATCTACAGCAATCACTTCTCGTGGGTCCGAGAATGACTAGTCGTATTGTAAAATAATATTGATTACTGATGAGCAAATTTCCTTGCATGATGTGGTAAGTCACTCCTCCGGATAGCTTTGTTCCGTGTAATGCCAGCTGAAACTCCATCTTTTGCGCTGTCGTAACCGTGATTAAGCACGTTCCTTACAAGAGGACAATCTGGTTGAACTATTTGGCGCCCCAGAGCCGACGCAAAAGACCCCGAGCATAAAGCTTTCTCTGAGCGTCCACTGAGCATTGAGAGGGTATGTTGTTTCTTGTATTTGTTCTTTCCACAAGCAAGAGAACATCAATGAAACCTGTTTTGTACAATATTGCTTTGTTATAATGGATCACTACCTATTCTTCTTTTCTTACGTCTTGATTCGCTGACCGGTGATCGTGGAAATTCGACAATCTCTTCTGAAGCAGTGCGAGTGGCTTTCTGTAAGGACCAGCCAGTATATGATAAATATGGGATCTCACACAGGGGCAGAATTAAGGGGCCAATTCAGCTCTCTACGCCACTAGTTCAGATAATTGCCATCGCGTAACAGTATGAGAACAAAAGCAAAGTGGCATGAACCTACAACATGGCAAAACAATCATCTCAGAAAAAGCTGGGCATCTAGATAGAAACAAATCTATCTATGTCCTTCAAAGTTCACTTATTCCACTCGTATTTCCCGAGACAAACCCTTCTCCGGGGAAATATGCACAAACAAATTGCCTATTGAACATCGTAACCTACAAAATGTGTCTCCGGAGTCACCATGAAATAGAGATATCGTTATTCCATCCATGCCCATCGTTCCTCTAAGTATTCATTTGAAGCAAACTTGATTGATCGTATAAAGTGAAGATAAGACTGGTGCCCTTTTTTTGTCGTATAAGTGGTGTCACCATATCTTCAATTGAATTACCAAATTTCTCTAGTAACCTAGCCTAATAGGCTGGAGGCATTGTACGACAATCAAACAACTCAGACATCTGCGCTTAAGGCAAGCAATACTCTGATTTACAGTGATTAAATCATATTCACTTCATGGATGTCTCTTTGGGGCTCATTTAAATTGGTTACTTATCACTACCAACTTGTTTTCTCAGCAACAATAAATTGTCCCCGGTCTGCGACGGGCGAACGATCCCCCCGCGATCCCTCGGTGTGTTTGGGGACAAAGATAAGCATGGTATAACCCGTGATGTGCCAACTTATGGGCTCACCGAAGAGAGCACAACTTCTGCGCTTGCGACTTGCTTCAACATACCACAATTCCGATTCATCGAAATATCCACGATTATCGAATGATTAAAGACATAACTACGCCAGCCATACATTTCACTAGCCAAGCGACATACCTCGAAACTCGACATGTACGGAGACGAGGAGCTGCTGCGCTATAATATACCGCCGCTTCTATAGTTCCTTCCAACCCTGTCCACGAATCGATACCAGCATTTCACATACATCCCGAAAGATCGACAAAATTGTCCGCGCATGCCCCCTGAATCCGCACTGGCGTTACGGCTAGAGGTTATTGCCATCCCAGTTACAACCACTAGCAAAATGAGCCATAGGATCTACTTTGTGTGCATAACAGAGAAGGGTTACGATAGTGGAACAAGACCATAATGCAAATAGAGTGAGTGAACCTCCAGCACAGAAATTCCATCAAGAGTCCTGACTGAATTCTAATGGTTGTGTATTGTTGTCGACATACCGAAGTTGAATACGAAACTAATCTATTGTTTAGAGCTACACCATCACCCATGCGAAACAAGATACTATCAGCTGCAGTTGATCACACAAAAGCGGTTCGGACACCATCAGTCCAGTTGCCTTTATGACCAGACAGTGCAGTCAACTTACCGCATCATCCGGAGTACGCAGTGACCACATTGGCGAACAATGAATCACCTACCCATACCTCGATCCCAACCTCAATCATTCTCCAACGCAACAACCATATTACCATCCGTTTCCTTCTTATCTTCACGGCGACAAGTAGAGAGAATTCAGATGACTTCAATCTTACAAACGTTCTTATCGCCCTCATCATCTGGAGATCGAGCCTCCTAGATAGAGTCGATTCGCCAGTCTAATTATAGCGGACCTATCTGCGTATACTTCAAGCGGCTCTGCTGGCGCCGACTTTCCCGATCCGGGGTACCCGGTCCCACTAGACCCCGAAAGGGCATGGCTACCGACCTTGACGACGTTGGCCCGAGCCGGGATACGAAAGGTTAATTTGCCGTGGGAGAAATTTTAGCCGCGCGCTTGCATCATGGCCTTATCTGCTGTGATATTATTGTCTATCATGGACCTACACGGGGCAAGTCTCGGAGACGAAGGATCAACACGACACCTGTCAAAGGCCTGAAGCATGTAGACTGATAGCGCAATGTATGAGATCGGGAACCCTTACATGCAAATCTTATAAATAAATCCAGATTTCTATGGACGGGACGAGTCGCAAATATGCCAGAAAGGTTATGCTAAAGTCAACCAAAGGAATAATATTATTTGCTGAGGAACTTGTATGGGCCTCTGTCGCGAGATAGCAGGAAGTTCCTTATTACATGTCGAATGACGTAATCTAGATCAGGACTGAGTATTCTCCTCATGTGCAAATCTGTCCGTGTCCCTGCTATGCTATTATTCTTGATGTGGGATTATACCCAATCGTAATCATGCGGTGCGTCATTAGATGCGTTAGGTATGTACACAATGCTTTAATGGTTTTCTCCCCATCTATCGTCCAACGTCTATATGCCCGGCAACCCAATAAGCCCCCTCAATGCCGGTATCCATCTCGGGAGAATGTAGATCGCGTACACAGCCATGGAGGCGACAAGTAACCCAGTAAGCTGCGCAGAATGTTAGTACTCATAAACAGACCGTCGATGAGGGAGACCGACCTTCTCGAACCACGTATGGAAGTAGATAGCAGTCATAAGAAGCATCCAGAGTGACAATCCCACAACACCCATCACGAATTTGCCTCCAGCGCCCAAGTGCCTCTCATGTGCTGCCACCGTACGATCAGAGTCAACATGAGCGCCTTTGACGGCTCCGTCGCCCATAACGACAGCCCGGTCATCTCCGCTGCCTATGAATTTCGCGCCCGCTCTCAGAACAACCCAGACGACCTCTTGAACAAGGAAACAACTCCCCAGGACGAGCAAGAACACGTGTCCAGAGATATCATGGCCGCCTCTCCAATTTCCGCCAGCCGTGCGACACGCCGCGGCCGTGACAAACTCTTTCTGCTCCGCCGTGCCCGCCGACACAGCGTCGTAGGCGACCTCGCACTTGCCACCGGTGAACCTGAACCCGCGATCGATGAGGGGCGGACCGAAGCACCACTGTGTGACGAGGATCCACCAGCCCGTCACGAGCGCCCAGCGGGCAGCAGCCCTGGCGGCCATGCGGCCGTTCTGGAGCGCGGGGTGCGTGGCGACGAAGGCGACGAAGGCGACCGTGATCCACAGCCACCCGCGCTTGACGAAGAGGACGTTAAACAGGTTGTCTTTGCGCGCAAAGTACGACGGCGCGTGGGCGACGACGTGGGACTGCCTCTGGGCATCGTACGGCGCCGCGCGGGTCTCGGGGGACAGCGTGGAGAAGAGCGTGCCGAAGACCAGGATGACGGGGTACACGGCGAAGAGGAGGGTTTCGAGCGGCGTGGGCAGGAAAGGCGAGTTGCGCGTGGTCGAATTCGTCGTCGCTGGTCCGCTGACTGGCACAGGAGCTGCGCCGTTGCTGCCGCTGCCGGCGGCCATCTTGGGCTCGCGTGATCTGAGGGCGCTATAGTCTTCAGCCATGACACCGAGGTGCCGGAAGCATGAAATATGACACGGAAGAGGTTGAACGTCAATGAGCAGGAGAAGCACACTATTCAGGTTGTTCAAGATGCGATGAAGACTTAAAAGAACATCGAGAAGCCAAGTTTATTTATCAACAGGGATGTTCGCAGCATTACGCAAAACAAGGAAACGTAACAAGGGTGAATAGGGAGAGATTGCAATGTCAAAATATTGTCAATTCTAAACCAAACGATGACGTTACTTTAGCTGCTGATTCTTGGCTACAGGCTGGCGCCACATGGTGGGATGAATTAGTGGATTAGGCTACCCACGCATGTACTTACGCCACTTTGGTTGTGGCTGCAAGCTAGGCATAGGGTCTACATATACGTGACAGAAGGGTGCCTACAACTTTCTTTCTTGGTAGGTAATCACGAATAGGCAAAATGGGCTTCTTGTAGTATACTGTACAATTTTATTGAACTATTTCTCCAGCGCCTCTACAAGCAAACTAAAGCGATCAACGCACTAGCATCTTGCGACGAACATGGATCTGGTATCTCGCGGCGCCATGGAAAAAGTATGACATCTAACTAAACTCCGTGACGCCGAGGTACATGCACCGCCAAACCCTTATACCGTTCTCGAAATTTTCCGATAGCCAATGCCTCGAGGGCCACTGAAGAAGTGAATCGTGAATGTACAAAGTTTAACGAATGGTCTGCTTACGCAAACAAGGATATATAACAAGGGTGGATACGGAGAGATCCAGCATGCTTTACGCACAAGACGACGTCGTGGGTGCCATCGTCATTGTCACAACGCCAGGTGGAGAGTTGGCGACGATGGTCAATACCGTAACAATGACTGTGCTTGATGATGGCGTGTTCATGCCTTTGTGACTTGTGCTGGTGATCCCTTCCTAGGATGTTTGGCAAGAGCCGGCAGCCGTCACTGTCTCAGTGACTGTGACGGTCACTGGTGAGTTGCCACCACCAACACCGCCACCTGAACCTGGAGTCGGCACCATACTGGTAGCTGGAACCCCGGTTGGCTGAGAGCTACCGCCATCCGAACCACCCGAACCACTTGAGCTCTGAGACGACAACGGGATGGAGAGGGTTGTTGCTGAAGGCACTGAACCCCCGTCAGTTGTTTGGGTGACACCTCCCCCAGGTTGACCGTATCCGCCTGTAGGGGATGCGGGTTGAGAAATGAAGGTCTGGGTTGGGTTGCCGCCAGCACCACCGCTTGAAGAGCTAGGCTCTAAGGCTGAAGTTGAACTGCTGCCCGCAGTTCCACTGGGTACTTGTACCGAGGTTGTGAATGAGGCGGTAGGGGCTGGCAGAGAGCTGCTCGAATTAGTGCCTGATCCATAACCGGGCCCAGAGCCGCCGGAGCTGCCACTCTCAAACTTCGCGAAAGCAGCACAGAACGTATTGCGGTTATCCTTGTCTTGTACGACGGGTTTAGAATCAACCGTGAGCATGTTCACGGAAGCCTTGGTGCTGATACCGTACAAATGAACATTAGAATCCTCGATGCTTATCATGTTGTCTTGGCAATTCTGGCCGCTGACGCACTCTTGAGCGTAGTTGTTGAAAAAACTGTACATGCCCGCGCCAAGGACGTACACGTCTGAGGAGTTTGTAATTCGCATGCCCCAAGTTCGCGCACACTTGTCCGATGAGCCATTGCACGTTTCTTTAAACTCCGGGTCAAAGTAACCTTCAAGGACCGTAACACCTTGAGTCGCATCGGGGTTGCCTTGCATGTAGGCAGTTTCAGTCTGGGCAAGGCCGATGAAAGTGTTCTTAGCATTGGAGATTTGATAGTTGTACAGAACACTATGCTCAGACGCAGTTCCCCATAGCCAAACCGGGTTCTGGGATTCGATCAAAACTCCACGGCCATTGTAGATGTTGATCTGATTATGGTCTTCGAGGTCGAGTTCATGATCAGCAACCCAGAACCAGCAGTTTTCGATGTAGGCCGAAGCAGTCTTAGTAAGGTGGAGCATCAAAAAGGAGCCCTTGCACTTGTCGTCGACCAAAGTAGTCGCATTGGGGTTCTTGCTACAGAGATCAGACTGAAGCTCAGTTCCGGCTGTACCACCGACGCGGAAATGAACGTCCCACATGCCTGCAGCGCCGTTTTCTGACCCGGCGAGATTCCATTGCATGAGGATGGCACCAGGAAGCGCACCTTTGGTCTCGATAATTAGGTCAGACATCTCCACGTTGCCGACATCACCGGGTTTGCCCACTTCGAAGACAGCAACAGGTTTGCTAGCGTCTTGAAACTTGGTGCCTGTGGCCATAAGAAGAGGCCACATCTCTCCAGTCATTTTAATGTTCTTAGGAATATTGATGGTATCGGAGATGACGTATGCACCGTGATCGAAGTAGACGATATCGCCGTCCTTTGCGCTGTCCAAAACCTTTTGAATCGCGGCGGTATCGTCTGTCTTTCCATCACCTGCAGCACCAGCTGACTTGACGCTGATAAACTTGTTACTCGCAACTGCCTCATACTGAGGTTTGGTACGTGTGAAGACCTTTCCATCGCCAGCCAAAAGACCATCAGGTTTCTGTATTTTGCTCTGCACCTTTTGGACTGCTTGTCCCGTTCCGCTGCTGTAGTCTTTGCCCTGAATCCAGCCACCTATGACCTTGTTTCCCTCTAGCAGAGAGCTTCCGTCCTTTGCATACTGGACGGCAACCGGAACACCCTCGCTCATGTCAACATTGTCGAGAATAAGGGTATTGTTGGTGTACTGATCATTCGGCTTGTACAGGGTGCTGATGCCAACAGGAACATTAGACATCTTACTGTCGAGGAGTAGCAATGACCCAACCTTGATCTCATCAAAGCTGTCACTAGTCATGTTGATACCGACCTGTCCGCCATTGATGGTCACTCCTTGCAACAACCAAAGCCAATCCCAGATCATATGGATAGCGGTATTGCAGTTGTTGAAGGTAAGGTTACGAGTGGTGTACTGTTGGCTGCCAATGTCAGCGCCGATCCCGCCACCGTTGAATGTGAGATCTGCCATGAAGCCTCCGGATCCGTTTTCGATAAAAAGACCTTTCTGATAATTATCAGAGCTAGCGGGACTCATGTTGATGACGATGTTTTGCAAGCTTGTGGCTTGGGCCACCTGCCAGTGTATTCCAGCGCTCGCTTTACCGATGGCTGTTGGCATTTCCGTCATATCGATAATGAAGTTTCGAACCTGACGGAAGAAGTTGTTCTGATTAATATACCAATTAGGCGGAGGGTCCTGGTTGGTGGTATAATCGTAAGGGTTTGCATCGATAACACCCATGCCGGAGAAATCAGCAGATCCCTTGATGGTCGGTATATTCAAAGCGTCGCCCACAAATTGTGTGTAGTATGTCTGGACGATGGGCTTCTTGACTAGATAAGTACCCGAAGGGAAGTATACTATGGCCGGATGAGTAGTTCGGGAGTCGCACTTGTCAATGCATCGGCCGGGGCCGTCTGTGACGGCCTTATTGATCGCATCCGTATCGTCGGTTGTACCGTCCCCCTTCGCGCCGTAGTCTTTTACGTTGCGGAATACCTTGTAATTGGGCTCGGTGGCGAAAGCAGCGACACCTTGGCGCTTGATTGTTGAAAACCAGTATTGGGAACCGACCGCATCTTCTCGTTGCTGTAAAGAAGTGGCTGCAGTCCCTTGAGTAGCAAGCTGCAGCGCTGCAGCAGCCGCTATGAAGGTCTTGAAAAGACCCATGATCGAGCTAGAACCAGCTAACAGATATTTCAAAGTGAAAATGAAAGGTAATGCCTGAAGGCTATGAGTTGAGTTAGTATGGTCGTTCGTCTAGGACAACCGTCCATGTATGGGCAAATCTAGTTTAAGATATGAAGGGAAACGAGCGAAAACTGAAAAGAAATGTTGCTAAACATTAAGAACGAAGTAGAAATTGAAATGCATAAAGTGCAACGAAGAAAATGGTGGATTAAAGAGGAATATATAAAGACGGGAGATTGGTAAAGAGACAATCAAAGTAACCGCCGAACCAAGGTGGTCTCCCTTTGTGGGACTCTTCGGATTGGCTGTGGTTATTTCTGGACAGTGGGGATTGTGCAAACAATCGCTGGAAAGGCGGTAAAAGCAACAATGGAAAAGAAAACACAGAGGGATGTGTGCGCCACGGACACCTTATCGGGAGGGATCTTCGAAGCAAACAAGAGCAATTCAAGTCGTGCGAAGGGAGTTCTAGGGAGTGCTCACAATTGCTGAAATGATCAATACGCAACGGCGGGCAACAAGGACACCCCGCCTCTACCAATTGAAATTGGACTGCCGATGGTTGGTTTTCTCTTCCTAGGGCAGAACAGAAGGATGAAGAAAGTAACGGATAGGTGTTGGTGCGAATGTATGTTGGTCGGTATAGGTCTGTCTAGATTGTAGGTAATGAGATGGCGGAGGCCAAAGGAGGGACTAAGAAGAAGAAGCGAACGTGAGCGTCCCAGGCGACAGAGTAAACAAGAACAAGTATATGGTCGCGGTAGTGATGTAAATGTTGATTGCGCAAATATGAAATCAACTAAATCAGATGCGTCGTCATGGACGACTCAGAAGTGCAATAGGGGAAAAGGTGCAGCAACTACAACAGAAGAAGATTGATTGCACACAATTTATTTATATCTGTTAGACAATAGTCTGTCTATCTACTGCTACTGCTACCTTCCTGCCACTGCAACATCAGTAATTTCTTTCTACTCCGACGTAAGGCAGGGCAGGTGCAACTTGGACCAATTACTGAGGGTCATCCGCTGAAATCATCCAAGTTGCCTCACACAAATGTGTATCTGCCTTCCTGTGCAATGTTGACCATCTACTTATTACGGTAGTTCATCGTTCGATTGGGCTTGGAATTCTAGGAATTCGATGCACAGATGCACAGATGCACCGTGTTAGCGCTTCTTTGCCGTTCAACCACCCCCTGCGCCAAGCACAGGAATGGATGTGACGTGTTAGGAAATTTCCCAATGTGGATTTCGATTGGCTGTCAATTCACCCCAGGCGGCCTGAAGACAAGTACCTAGGTACCGCGCTAAAACATCAGATAAAGTAAAAAATCAATGGGAGCATAGCATCTCATCCAAGAGTAACACGGTAGGTTAGGTAGGAGGGGTAGCTAGCAAAGGACTTGGCGGGGGTCCACGGTCTGATCTTGATGCAATAAGCTTCGAGGTTGACTTTTTGTTCCTGCGTCTGCTGTGCACGGGTGTATGCCCAATGAGAAGCCAGCTTGTCACAGCACATTTAAAAAATTCAAGTTGCTGGGTGTTATTTCTCACATATTGACCAAATCTAGTGCGTTATTTATCTCATTGTTTCCAGTTCCATAGTCTTGACGCATTTAATCCAAACGAACAAACCTTGAGGTTTGGAGTACCTAGAAGGGATTGTTTCAATAGGTAGTAGGTACCGAAATTCGATTGGCTGATATGGCCAACCACTTGTTGCCCCTGCAAGGCCCAGCCAACCGGACCGGTACATACTATGACGTTCAAAACCACGTGTGATATTGATGGTGGTGACCTGTTTCTTATTTTCAGATGCGTCTTGGAGGTCTTGGTAGCAACCTGGATAATAAATGCGTCGTCCAACATTGCATAATACAGGCTCGCCAAATACAGCACTCCTTTCTCGAGATGCCTTGCGCCAAGGATAGATAGGCGTTGCCAGGTATTATCTGCGTTATTTCAGGGGCGAGTGCTTCCTCAGATTAATGGTTGTGCTGACACTAGATTTGATGGAAGGCATTGTTAAAAGGTCTTTTGAGTGAAGGGGGACAAATTTGTAGTGGCCAATCAACCCAATCAACCTTGACAGAGCCACTGAGCATGAAACATACTCATCGCACGAGGTTAATGAACAGAGTAACATCGCTCACACGCGTCCATAGGGCGATGCAAATCATCATTATGCTATGGTTCAAGCGAGTCAAGGTTGGTTTTCAAAGTACTACCCAGGCACAAGCCCCAGTGCCAGTAGGTGGTATAGTGCACCAAGCCACACTGTTAGCCGAAATCATCTGGGTACCGGGTAAGGCATTATCTCCGAAAACAGGACGCTACGGCCTCTACAGTACTATCTAAACAACCCAATCTAGAGGAATCACAACCGTCGCAGTAGGTTGCGGTACCAATCGCACTCCTACTTTTTGTTGTGTTACAGCAATCAGAAGATCTTAATCAATATGCCCTCATCAATAGTTCCCCCAAATCTTCCTGCGTTGGTCAAAGAGGCTTTTGTGAAAGCACAAGCCAATGGTGATCTCATCTACTACCCAACACAGGCTGCAATCCTAAGAGTAGGGTCGTTCGCTGTAGGTGCACATGACGAGTCGGGGTCATGACAATGTCTAACCGTTGATTGTCAGTTCCAACTCCGCTATTCACCCTCTCTCGCTCAAAAACCCAAGCCGCCGAAGCCTGCAGAGCCAAATGCGAAACCCTTCAATCCCTTCGAAAACCCCTCGCCTGCCTTGCTTGTCGCCCAGCTTCCACCCTCGCACCGGCTGGTCTTGAACAAGTTCGCTATCGTACCAGAGCACTTTATACTAGCGACCAGCGATTTCAAGCCACAGACGCACCTTCTTGAGACCAGCGACGTCGACGCCGCGTATGCTTGTATACAAGCCTACCGCAGCGCAGGCGAGGAATTGTTTGTCTTCTTCAACTCCGGAAACCACTCGGGCGCGAGCCAATCGCATAGACATCTTCAACTTCTGCCCGTTAATCGCATGAAAGATGGGTTAGAGAATATCGAGCATGGTGGAGAATGGGGTCTACTTGCAGATAAAGTGTGTGGCAAGAGGGAGACACTGCCATTTACCGTCTTCACATCTCCCATTAGCGTGGACATGAGTGCTGAGGAGAAGCATCTTGCATATCTGTCACTATACAAGCGCGCAGTTCGTGCGACTATAGCCAATGTTGAGGCGATCTCAGAAGGTGAGGCACAAATAAGCTATAACTTTGCCATAACGAGCACTTGTATGGCTCTCTGCCCGCGAACTGCAGAGGGCGCCAGTTTCAAGGGTGATGATGGTAATGACATCGGGAGCGTGGCTCTCAATGGCACAGTGCTAGCTGGCACGGCCCTCGTCAAAAGCAAACCGGAGTGGGATGCGTTAACCACAACTAACACGATCCTGTCTGATGTGTTGGGAAGGATTGGAGTACCACCTACCGATGAACCTTATCGTGAGTAACCAAGAGGAGTGTTTTTCAAGCGGGCGCAATGCCAATTGATAGACAGTAAGATTGTAAATTGCTATTATCTACATACCAGAAGAATTCAATACGATTCCTTCTCATGTAGGTACACACTATCCCCAGCCCAATCACTCATTACGAACTACGGGATGATCCAGTCCCATATTGGCTCTCTTTATCTTACACACTTCCAGGTTGAGGAAACACGGCGGCGAGGAGGACGACGCCAGCAACAAGGTGAATAACCCAAATAATGCGTCCTCCTCTTAAGCCATCATCCCCTACCCTATCACCCGCAGAATCAAAGACCTCGACGAGCTCCAAAGTGGGAACGTGGTTGCGATAATGACTATGCAATGCTGTATTCGTACCGTATTCAAGGCAGCCCTGCAGCCCCTTGCTCAACCAGTTCGTCCCATTTCTTCCGGCATGTCGCGTTGCCAAAATGGTAAGAACCATCATGCTCATATATGTACGCGGCAACTTGCTTCCATGGTACTCTGGCTGAGGATTTGTCGCCATCAGCAAGCTTTCGCACCGCTTTCTTAAGCAACCGAATCTGTTCGAGTTGCGGACTATTAGTCAAGAGATCACAGCGTTGGAATAGTATGATGATTCTTCAGATCATGGGCCAACTTACGTCTTTTTCCTGCCATTCAGGCTTTCTCACACGTTGCTCTTTGTTCTTGGTCAAGGTTCGGAACCGCCCACGTAGAGTGGATTCAGCTTCGGTAAATCCACCTTGGCGGCGAATCTCGCGATATGTCATGCCCGCAAGCTTGGATTCCACCAAGAATCGATTCTTAGCATCGCGCTCGGCATCGGCGGAACCAGAGGGTACGGTACCCACTGGGCCATCAACATCTAACGCCGGATGGCATTTGGGAATTATTCTCGGCGGAGTCATCTCCGTTAAGCACCGCAACGGTGACTGATGGCCATGCTGCCCCGTATGTGCCTTGCCCTTACCCTTCGACTTCGCAGATTCACGAGGCAACGAGGAGGAGGAGGCGAATGCTAGTCGGGGCTTTGTGGGTTTGGTAGGCAGTTCCTTGCGGGTCTTATGATTCGAATGCTTAGAGGGAAGGACATCATGGACCTCATGCTGGTCCCATGCCCCAAGGTCTGGGTCGCCGCCGTTTGCTGTCATGCCTACCTGGACTGACTCGGAAGAAGATGTCGGCGTCGGGGACGGGTTGATCCTCAGCATTTTTGGAGATATCGTAGCGGGATCAGTTCCTGCCCAGTTTTGCCCCCGAATGTCCATAGGTGATGCATGATGATTGCCTGTAAATTCCGTCAGTGGCATATGATTTTGTTGAGACCCAGACTCGAGAGTCATCGATGCCATCCGTTCGGACGCTATTGAGGAGCCAGTTGAAGATGAGAAGCTGCTGTTCAACGCGGTCGGGTTGGCCTGAACCTGATTATATTGATAGGACTCTCCAAACACAGGCATGGCGGAGTAGGTCTCACTAGATGATGATGGCAGCCCGTGATGGTAGTCGGTATTACTGTTGAGATTACAAGGGCCATTGGGGTTGTAAGAATACTGGACCTGCTGCTGATTGTAACTACTGGCCCAGTCGTGCGTATATGCGTTTGCAGCGGGGTGGTTTGGGAAAAACATCTGTTCATTTCCCGAAGCCGCTTTGTTACTGTATTGGGGATGACCCGGACCAACGTCCCTCCCGCAATTTGCAAGTGAGACAGGTTGAGCAGTCGTTTGGCCCCTAAAGTTTTGCAAGCCAGTGCCGACCATGGAAAGGCCTTCAGGGTAATAATCGTTTAGCTGTTGAGGTGAATGTCAGCTATGCACGCTGATACATACGCCCATATAGCAGACGGTGGAAAGGGGCTCATACTGAACAAGCGTCGTCGCTGCTCTCAAGACCGTGTTGGTACAGGTTTTGGTTGTCCATGATTTGCTGCAAGAGCCTCTGAGACAGTGGTTCGTGGCAGTTGTGATCAATCTGGTGTCCAGACGTGTCTATTATTCTGCCTCGGAAAAACGCAAGCCTATCTCCGCCGCAATATCTGTAGATATGAGACTCGCCCGGTGGGCAATCACGGTGGATGGACCAGACAGGCTGGATATGCGGAGTTTGCGTTAGTCTCATATCAAGCATCTTCGATGTTTGTCTAAATTTTTCGAAATATCCCTCCTCCCTCTTGAAGGTCACCGCTGATTCTAGCGACCTTCTGCGCAGGTGTGCGTCCAGTAGATGTTGTCGACAACCCCGCAAAAAAACCCGACTGTTGGGTATACTTGCAGGAGAGACTTAGCGGTCAGAATCCAATGTTCTTGATGACGCAGTGTCGTGCGACCTCCCGAAGATGACTCAAGAGCCGTAGCCGTAACTATTCTCCTGTTAGAACCTCAAAAACTAGTTCCTTAAGTAAACCGTGCAGATGACGAAGACAACGAGCTAGTGTTTTGCGTAGTTACCTATCCTAGTTGTAAAAATTCTCTCGTTTGAAGCAGATATATGGTTGATATAAGGTACTTTGCTAGGTACAAGTTTGAGGCGAAGTTTAGTCCTTATTGGTGAGAGGATTTAGGGACTAATACTTTCAAACTAGAAAATGAAGGCAACAAAAATGAGAGATAACAAGACTATATGATGTTGAAACTTAGAAATAGGAGGATAAAGATACGTAAATAAACCCCAATCTTTGACGCGAGGAAAGTCCGGCAACTAATATGGCCAGTGGCGCCCTTACATCCCTCCCATCACACACTTCATGTCTCCCTCACTTGACGTCTATTAGAGATGGCCGAGGTGCCATGCTTTGGATATTTCGGCACCGTCGAATTGTGTGGAGCAAAAGGAATGAAAGTGGAGGCCCGGGAAGCAAGTGTCTCGAAACTGTAGAAGCAACTCCCAAAACGATCACCAGCACGCCGAGGCCATTTCTCGGCTTGGTACCCCTAGGTTCAACGGCACTGTGAAAATTTGTTACAAAGTCTGGGGAATTCTTTGTATGCACACTTGATGCGGCTCTCTAGCCACATGCAGGAGGATATGTAGAAAACTCTGACAGGCAAACTCCCAGGCGTCAGGTTCGGCACCGGAAGACTGCTATAAGCATCGGATCTTGATCCGTAGAAACGGTGACCTATCTTCGATAAAAGCTTGAGTTATATCTGCCACATAATAGCACTCTACAACATTAAAAGGTTCGCGCCCTCTCGTTACATTATACATATGTCATGTCGGCTAACTCAGTCCTTACCGTACTTACTGTTTGAAGACCAAACCAAAATCACTTTCGGCCTTTTCCCAGCCTTTGACTATGTTAGGGCCTAAAAAGCTTGGTATAAATGGTACAGATGATACCCGTCAGTGACAACGCGGCTATGTGCATATGCCAGCCTCGTGCTTCAACCCCCACGATCCAACGGCCTACCATCGAGGAAGACAGCCCAACCCGGTCTTCTGATCCCTGTCCAGATCTCTGATTTGATCGATAACCGGAGTGGTACCTATCCCAGATCTTCATGTATTCGGTACGGCGAGTAGAGGGGTAGCTTGATCAACCAAAACCAAATCCCCACACCCCCATAAGTATCTTTCATCAGCAACTTTAACTCGTAAGCCACCTTTGAATATCAGATAACTCTTGAAGTACACGACGCTTTATCAATGCACGTGATCATTGATTCCTCGACCCCAGAGCATACTCGGTCGAGGGGCCTGTCGTGTTTCCAAGTTGCAGGCGACATGTCAATCGGTCATGCCCCGGCGAGGATTAAACCGTTTACAGACACTACTGCATGTACATCTCAAAGTCTAGAAGCGGCTTGTTTGGGCAACAAGAGGCACTATCTATAGCTCTTGTCAGTGGATTACTCACAGCAACGACAAGTGTGCCCAGACGCGTGGGGGATAGATGAGAGGGGGGGCAAATGGTAACCATGGGGCAAAGCATGCCAACGGTAGTGCCCAAGGCACGCCCAGTCCCCGTTACATGTTGCAAACATATAGCCCAAGCTAGAGCCTAAAATCATACTGATAAGTTGAATATCTACCAAGCTCTGCCGAGATCTCATCTCGTCCTTAGATACTAGGCGTTTCAACGCTCGGGCGGGTGCCTGCGTTGTCGAAGCCCAGTTTATTCGGATACTTCAGTACACCAGCAGGACCTATGATCTGGGTTCCGGGGTCGTCCTCTCCCACGAACCAGGTTGGCGGTATGCGTTCGGCGACGTCTGGAAGGGCTACGCAGTGCAACACTTCTGACATGCATGTAATGCAATATATGACATCTGTCAACCGGTAAGTCGCCGAGAAACACTCTATCTAACATGACGCACCATGCTTGCTCATCGATACGCCGCAAGCTGCATTTCTAAGGACTAACAGATAAAAGCGCCATGGACCGTAGATGGCGAGCTGATATTTCCAAGCTCCGCTCGCTCACCACCGTTCCCCTATTCTTCGTTTGTGAGATATCAGACCAGGCTGAAAGAGACGTCAGGTGGCGCCATGTCGCCCCTTCGCGTCCAGACTTTCTCTCCTATCGAAAGAACTTCTTTTTGCAAAAGACGACGTTATAGGAACAAGCAGAAAAGGGAGTATATCACCTTTTCGTTTTGCTTTTGCCTTGCAGCAACGTCTTCGCTTAACAGCTTTACTATTACGCGCCACGTTCGACGGCCCTTGAAAGAGGCTTTTCTCGCATCCGCAAGGCTTCAGTCACATCGAGGGAGGGCAAGTTTGATGCAGCTGTGAGCAAACACACGTTGACAGTGCATAGTAGGAAAGAAAAAAGAACCACCAGCGTCCAGGCTCCTGTCGATCTCGCAACTTCTTGTCGAAGAAGAGGAGGAGTATACTCATGTATGTATCGGTATCCGGCCCCGAGTTGTGTGGCATTCCGGGCCCGGCTTATACCTGCCTTTACAGGTTAAATCTACACCCTCAGACCCTGAAAATATAGCAGGGAGAACCGACCACTTTCAATGTCCATGGCAACTAGGGTCACAAACGAGTTAACTTGCCGCTCGCTCATTTTGGAAAACCGGGAGTGTTTAATTAGCCTAGGAATTGGTCCAGGAATCGAAGGTGAAGTGAACAGAAGATAATGAGTCTACCTACGTGCCAACCCATCTCTCTGTATCTTCGTTCAGATTCCAGTACCCTTGTCGTTTCAAAAACTCTGTTTTGACTCAGGCACATATTTGCCTGGCTGATTGGTGACAACACTTCCCTGGATATGTACCCATCATGTAGACCCGAAGTGCAAACTACCTACGTCAGCAGCTTCTACGAATCGGGGTGCAAGTGCTCTAGCGTACGGCAACGGTTCCGTCAGCCCCGCCCGGGTCCACGTTTTGGCAGGTATTACTTAGGGTTTAGTGTAGGCGGTTGACAGACGCTAAAGATCTTTGATCCCCTGGCTCGCCAGGGGTTATTGAAGTACCGCGACTTCACGGTCTGTCTGCCAGCTGCGCTCCCAATTCCTGCAGCCGCCGGGACCCCTGTCGCCCAACTCTCGATCAACTCCTTGCGTGTAACCACATGAAAGCAGACGCGCAGAGGTTATCTTGGTAAGCCTCCAACGTACGTCACATCCTGCGCCCTGGCACTGGCACTGTCTTCAACAGACAGTGTTAATACAGCACCACCAGATACCCAGCAATTGAGAATACCGCGAGTATGGTATCACAGTCTCACACTCTACCCATCAGTCTCCCAAACTTCAGGCCATTGCCGGGTCCACGCCATCCCATACCCTGCATTCACTCGGTCTGTACGAATTACTCTGGTGACTTAGAGGGGAAGATGGGCTCAGCTCGGACTTGGCTGCCGAGAGCATTGTGCGAGGCACAAAACCGGCACCCAAGGTGAAACCCGTACCAGAAAACAGGTACTCTCCGCATCGTTGTGTTGCTTGACATGTACCGCTCGCCCCTGTCACCAGCAATCCGTGGGTCATACTAGTGCACCATTGACGCTGTGGCACCGCACGCACAACTTGCGCTGCAAGTCCAGCTAACCACCCTGAAGCGTTTCCTGATCTGGAATATTTTGATCTCATCGTGCTCCGTGGGAGTAGTGTCGACCCACACAAGCGATGTCGCTGGATACTTTGTCCAGGAATTTGTACGCCGCCTTGCGCGTGATTACTCATACAAGAAACTCCTAGGCCATTGTCGGGACCGTCAGACTATCAGTAAGTACTATCTTTGGCGGCGGGAAAACCATGGGTGCACCAGTTCCCGAGACAAGCAGAGCACGCCCAATTTTGACATTTCGCTACTCTACTTGGTGGATTAGAGCGAAATATCACCACGAAGCCTCGCCAATATCCAGAGTGCTCTCATTGGTGCGAACAAAGAGTAGAGAAACTTGGAAAGGGGCCTGAGAGAACAGCCCAGGCCAATGCTACATCTTTGAACCTGATAAGTCAGGGGCGGGGGTTCTTCCACGAAGCTTCGACATCAAACACTTCAGTCCGAGAGGGTCTACTAACTCGTCACGGCTATGCGGCGATTCCGTCTATTCCCACCTCGCTTATTATAGTCACTGACGCTATCGCACCGAGGAAGAAACTAGAGCCCGAAAGGACAATGTACAGCCCGTGAGGATTCCAGGGTGATCCGTGGTGCTAAGATAGTTACTACATAGTAGGGACGACGAGGGTCGCGGGCTGCGTCACTACTTCAGGCGCTTCGTGGTCTATTAGGTAATAGGCTTTTACATAGGTTGAACGCTTTAATTAAAGCCTTCATTCTTGATGGTGCATACTATAGGTGGTGATAGTCCTTGGTGCTTCGACACGTGGTCACTGCGAACGTACTTTGAACTACCGATTTTCGCGTCTACATATAACGGTAACGGCATACAAATATAGGATTCTCGACTGTGCAAATAGAGCTAAAGACTAAACGCAACAGGTTGTGCACATGTTGTTTTGACCGCGCAGCTTGACACGCCTGCTATAAATACTAGTATTCAAGGATAAAAGGTGACAGGAGTGGTAAGTGCCTTACAAGCTTATGTTTGCAGAATCTCTTTACAATAACCTATAGAATCAACCAGTTACCTGTAGAGTCAATGAATTCCTAGGAAATTGGATTACAGGTAGGTAATGAGGCGCGCAGCTATTGTAGCCCCTGAATGAGAAGGAACATTATTATATATAGGTAATTCTCCTACCCTGTAACAGCCATGTTACTTGAACCCGACTGGTATGATAGCTGGTGATCGCTTTAAGCTTCTGGACCTAAGGATTGTTGGTCTTCTCATCCTGGACCTTTCTATCACTTTTATGAGTGTCTAAAGTAAAAGGTGTTTTAAAGGAGTTTTTCCATGCAAGTCACAAGTGATGGGAAGGTATTTTTGTTTTGAAGCTGCAATATCAAGTCTAGATTATCCAGGTTGTGGCAGCATCATTGCTGCGACGTCGCCGTCAGATCGCACGGATTCACAATGCTCACCCACAGCAATTAGTACTTCATAAGCAATTCCAGCATAATCTTCGCATTTCAAAGCCGCCACTCAGAAAAGGATGTGGGGATCACAAGCCTGGGGCTACATTACTCGATTCGTTGATTCGGCTTTTGCGCCCTAAGTAGGAAGCCAACCTAGGAACTGGAAACGCTGATATCAAAGTGTTACACTGTGTTAGAAGAAAAGGCAATTTGTAGACAGTGTCATGTATCATAAAACCCCTCTTCTAGTGTTGCACGTGATAGTATCATCTGTTATTTTAGTTGCAAACTTATAAATTTTGAGGATTTGTTAATGTCAACGAGCTGAAGCTGTTTGTTAGCAGGTTGTATATCAAATTACATTTCTTTGGCAGTCTTTTCCCGAGAAATGACGAGGCAGTGAATAACAGTGGAACAGTGATAGGATGATAGTGTAACAACCTTGTTGTTATTGGGCCGCTTCAAAGCCACTTCAAAAAGGACCTCAAGTCTGAGGATTGTTGAGCCTCAAAGACTATCCTATTCAATCTCTAAAATGGCATACCCCTCAAATTATCGGGTGGGTAGCATTTAGCTGTGCGGCACGGGCCATCCCTAAGTGAGACAGGATATTCACTAAAACACGCCCCGTAGTGAATGTACTCTCCCTTTAATATATATAAGAGTTCGATTTCCCATGTTCCTTTCCCTGCCCTGTTCAGTTGCTTTCATCTATAACACAAGCTCGGCGAATCTCATATAACAACCCTTTCCTATAACCGTAGAACTCTTTTTGTTGGCTAGAAGTAACGGTTTCCTGGACAAATAGAGCAACATGGTCTCCTGCATCTCAGACCCATGCAACGTCATGTGCCGTGAGTCTTTCGTCTTGATTTTCCATTGTTTGAGTGACACGATTCTAATCCAGTTGGAGCACTGTCCTGAGAGAATCTTGTCCCTCTACATGTTTGCGAACTGTAGTCAATAAAATGAGAAACTGACCTAGGTATCCGCAGTTCCTTACGAGTTGAAATCGATGATCTTCGCAGCGCTTTCGGACGATCCCAACACAATTATCGCCCTAGCCAAGACGTGCAAGGAGTTCTATGACGTTTACTACGATGACAAGAAAGGACGTTTCAAGTACGCCGAGGACCTCATCAAGAAAACAGTCGGGTTCTATTCCCGGTCTGTCCTTAGACTCGGAATCTTAGCTACAAAGTCCACACCCCATCTCAAATGGAAACCCGTGCCTGAAGACTTCGACATATACGAGTTCAGGGAGGACTGGGAGTTCTCTGCGAAAGATTTCGAGATCGTGAGGTCCAGCGAATTCGAGTACGAGATCAGCGAAGCGTACCGAAAGGCCCATGATTATGAGGTTGAGGCTAGAATATTAAACAGTCTCGAGAAAGAACGTGAAGCGGAAAACGCCTATGGCAATGGTGCTGATGAGGGAGCGTACAAGCAGCTGGTCAACATCTCCATTGGCTCAATAGAGCTCGAGGTTCAGCTATTGATCATTTGCTGGGACAAATTTACGGATTTATTTGGCCCACACTGGCACAAATCACCCTCTTCTTCTATAAACCGGGTTTCTGGTACAAAATGAACGAAAAGGAATCCGCTTGGCGCATGTAGGCTATGGCCAAACTCTCCCGTCGGACTTACGCGATTACTAACTAATTGTCAGTAGTGTTGAAAGTCATATATACTTACGGGACTTCATGCAAAGCATTATTATTAGAATACACACGGATGAAGTGCAGAGTACTGGGTATGTCAGACACTAAGTACACAGGAGGCAAGAAGAGTCTTTATGGGTGGGGATATAGAAGATATTTAGTAATATGAATGTCCAGATCTCCCCTGATTAGTCGAGAGAGACTCAGGAATGAATAATATTGAGTCCTTCCCCCTACCTTCGACTTAGTTTGTGACCTCCTAGTAGCTTAACTTCACTCTGGATACGACCAATATCCTGACAAGGTAGAACCAGCGACATGGTTGATGAAGCGGAAATACTCTGCGGGACGACATTAGTTCTATGATACTAAGTGTGATGATTTTATTAGTACAAGAAGCCTTGACTTATGCTAGAAATTCCCTTGCAGAGATGCAGTTAGTCAAGTCTGCAACTTATTATGCGTTGCTGACATATAACCCGCCTCGTTGCAGCCCATCATGAATATATGAGTATATACAGGCACTTGAGTGAGTATGAACGCGTCTACAGTCTACTGCCCTAGAGTTTGATTGTGTAGTAGCAACAAGATCCATAGTTTTCAATTTGCTCAGTATTCCTGCTACGCAAAAGCACTCTACTGTGAAACGAACCAGGTAGAATAATACCTATCTTACAATCTATGCGCCACAAGGCAAGGGTTCACAGGCAAAACCACTCCCTTATACCTAGTCTGGCAGATGATTTTAGGGGTTGCCGTGCAACGATACGTTTCGGATCCTAGCATTATGTAATTTCTTGCTACATAAAACGGAATGACCACCAGACGTTTCCCTTTCACACCAATACATCTTATTACACCCAGCAAAACTTTCCCCTCCAATCTAGCCTTTGCGCTCAGTCCAGGTCTACTACATCATTACCTGCTCTCTCACTGTATGCCAACATCCTTCTAAGGCACCTAAGCTATATTCTCCATATATATTACCTGGCTTACTTCCCAATCTACAACATGGCGCCTTCTACGGATCCTGCGCGCTGGACAAAATTTGCGCATCTGAAAAGCGCTAAAGTCGCTCAAAGCAGAAACGAAGGAAGTAGTGATACTATGGCTTTTCCTATCTTACGGTTACCGCCTGAGGTACTACTAGGCGTGTTTTGCGAACTCGGTACCCAGCCATCTGTTGTCAATCTGGCCCGCGCCCACCCAATCTTCTACACAATTTTCAAAGAAAACCGACGTTCCATTAGAAAGGCGATAATGAACGACTTTCTGGCATGCCTCGCAAAAGGGATGTTCAGATACAAATCCCCATATCTCATGAAAATCTGCCTGATGAAGAGACAAATCCAGTATAACGACATAAGAAAAAGCTATGAAGATCTGTCCGCCGTTTTATCTCATCGGTGGATCGCATCACCCGAGGATCAGTTGCTAGCATACTACGACATTGACGAATTACCTATCTTCTGCATTCTTGTTGGGGAACTTGAGTTTCTTGGTTATTTCGCTCAGGAATCGAACCCAAACCGCTGGTACAAACGGAGATTCTTTCCCGTGGCTAGGTGGGCGTGTAATAGACGTGATCAGAAATTTGGTGCGTTCACATACAAAACTCAGCCTAGATTCGAGAATATTGAGCTCTTATTGATAATCGAATTTTGGTGTATCATGCGGATCAAATACGGCTCCGCGGCCATGTCTATCTCAACTTTCAGGAGCATGTTCACCCCGGAAATTACCGAGAAAACTAAACAGTTTGCACGACGTCATATCGAAGGTAAGAGGGAAGACCTGAGAAATAATGAAGGCCCCATACCTTCTTATAACTTTGTGTATACTAATGTTTCTTCTCTTTCATCTAGTTTGTAAAAGCCCGATGGCGTGGTCCTGGCTAAGTGGCCGGCATAGATTGAGCGCGTTCATATTCTGCATCGAAGCTTTTAGTGCCGTGGCAGAGCTAGCAAGTTTTGCAGAGGATGAGTGCCGCATACATAGAGGGATGGTAGCACAATCCTTCAACTCAGCATCTTCTTTCACGCATTCCGAGCAAACTTCATCATATCATCTGACTAGGAGGATTGAGCACGCGGAGATCGATGACATACTTCAATATCTATATACAGAGGGAGAATTGTTGATCGTGGACATGTAACGACTGCGGCACTAACGGGCGGATATCTCGAGTCCCATTGCTTGGCCAAGGGGATTTCATGGTGCTGGTTCTAGCTAGAAGAGCCTACATGCCGATTCGAGTTTGATTGTTCTACAGCTACTTCTTCATACTACCATGACGAGGCACAGCAATTCGTTAAAGCGAATGAAAGAGTTTCATCATCTACCGACGCTCTTATTAGTACGGCGTGAGTGCCTTTCATGAGGAGCTATGCCGTTGAGGCAGTCCAATTGCTGTCTCTGAAAAATAGCAAGCAAGCTAGATTCCATGTAAAGGAAAATAATTGAATACAGGGGGAACACATAGGGAAAATGGATTTGGATTAAGGACACACTGCTCTTCACTTTAGTTTTTAGTTAATTTCCTACCTTACTCAGTCAATGAACTTCCATTATACTCGATCTAGAGGCCTCCCCATTCACTCTGTGGTTAGGGACCGGAAGCAGGCAAGTCCGCCCAAGTAATTTCATTATAATGGGACGATCGAAATCCATATACCAAATTATATTACTAGGACACTTTCAGAGCTGATATATCCAAAAGAGGAATAAACAATAATAGAGAGAAATGAACAGGATAATACGAAATGAAACATAAGGACCTATGGGCATTACCTATCAGAGGGCCAAAGTCTAATAAAACTACCAACCAAGACAATCCCGGCTCAATGGTGCACTCTGAATGTAGGGCTCGAAGCAGGTGACGTCAATAGTGTAGTGAAGACCACTGAGCTGAGTTGGATGCGAGCCAAGACCTTTTGAATAAATTTTATAGCCATACTAAGAGCTAGCCGAGTCACCGTCGGTCGCTAGCTTTAACACGTGCAAATCGAGGTCCAATCGTGTGACAAAGGTGGTAAAGTAAAGTGAGATCCAAAGTGGTCAGTCCGGTGGTACCGTGGGGTAGGTCGTCACATCAATCCGGAAAAGACTCTGGAGGGGGCGTCTCCTCGTATAATTCACGATGTGATGCGATGCAAAGAGTTATACATACTCCTGGAGTCGATAGACTAGAAAAGTATTAACTGATCGACTATATACTAGGCAGGAGACTCTCCGTTTTGTTCGAATCCTAAGAAGTAGTCAGCATGTTGATCATTGATCGTCAGGAACCAGGGATCAGGAGAGATCTCATGGGATCTATCCTGTCTTATGCATGCAACGCTGGGCGAGTAACCGGGGAAGGAAGCTGGTTCGGATAAAATCTTACCACGGATTAGGACGAGCTCATGTTCAAGATGGTCTGCTACCACCAACTTGGTGCGAATAAGCTACCGTGAAGCCGACCACGTTGAATGACGATAGGCCGGCCATCCACGCCGAGCATCGTTTCTACCCTCACCACTCGACAAACATCCGCCGATCATACCGATTCTTTATTGCATCGGATGGTTGTATCAGCACGGCGACAATTGCTAAGAACAGGTTGGGGGATTTATGCGTTACTAAAGTAGGAAGGCGGGCTCATCCTGCTGCATCTTGGCACGCCCTTGGAATCTTAAAAGCGTTGAGGTCATGGCGCTTCGCCCATCGTGAGAGTGGCTAGTATTGCGGGAGGGCACGAGGGTGTCGAGAAGCCATATAAGGGTAGCGCCCCCGAATATAACCTCTTACAACGGAGATTCGTCAGATCTCCCGTCTCCCCCGATCGCTATTGAGTCCCTCTTGCAGCCAGGATGCCTTCTCGACGGAGCTTCGCGGCCACTGGCCTAGCAATCCTCATGGCGACAGGCGTCAATGCTTTGCCATTCAGAATTGTGGCTAGAGACCCTCCGCAGGCTCTGCCTCAGAAAGCTACAGCCAACGACCTGAAATTCCAGCCAGCAATGGATTTCGACACCGATGGATGCTACAACACGCCCGCCATTGGTCCCGACGGCACGATTAATCCCGGCCTCGATTACAAGAACACAGGGCTTTCCTCTGACTGCCACGATCTGTCTGACCTGCAGAACAACAATGTCTATTCTCGAGCACGCTGTAACAACGGCTGGTGTGCTTATGTATACGACTATTATTTCGAGAAAGAGTACGCATCGAGCTGGATACCACGCCTAACACTACCCACTAATTCTTGACATTAATAGTGTTGTTCTACCTTATTTACCATTCGAGGCTGGCCATCGCAACGACTGGGAACACATAGTGGTCTGGGCCCAAAACGGCGTGGCCAAGTACGTCGCGGCATCGGCCCACGGAGACTACGAGATCAAAGCGGCGGGCGATGTTCGCTGGGAGGGAACTCACCCGAAGATGGTCTACCACAAAGAGTAAGTATCTGCTTCTTCTTCTTCTTCGCTAAAAAGGTCAATTCTAACTTTTAACCTCTTAACAGCGGCGTTGGCTCCCATGCCTTCCGCTTCGGCAACACGGATGATGACAACATCGAGAATGCCACCGGCAAGTGGTTCTATGGGGCTCTGGTGTCGTGGAATGGCTTTCCATCAACAGCCCTGCGAGACAAATTGGTGGCCTACGATTTCGGTTCTGCCAACTTCGCGCTCAAGGATGCAAGCTTTGCGGGAAACCTGGATCGGGCTCGTGGCTCCTTCATTCCCGAATTCGATATCAACCTAGATGATGGCTCGCCTGGAAACCCGTGAAGAGTGAAGCGAGGTGTTGGAGGGGTAGGATTTTTCGGGCAAGACTGCGAACCAAAAAGCTGACACTTCAGCTCTGATGATGAATTCCGAGCTAATACGAGCTTTCGAATATCCTATCATTTATGAATAGTAACGAAGTCTTACGAAGAATCTTATGATCACTAATATTTATGTGTGTACTGTGTATGTCTGTCCTCAAATAGTCCCGCTGTCGCACTGAAGTCTACGACAGCAGGGTGGATCGGACGGGCTGTCTAGGCCCTTGTTCTTTCTTCCACTACGAACGATATCAAGAAAATAATTGACTACCTGCGCATTGAGAGTCGCAGGAAGGTGATATATTGTGGATGGTTTCGATGCACTCTCCAAAGCTTAACACGGATCGGCTGATTGGTGACGTGACTAGAAAAGAAGTACGCGAACAGGAAATCCATCAAGTCGATCTTACCGTTAGTTTCGCTATACCATGAATCTTCACAATACAATTGTGCATGGATAGCAACAAGTTGACTTGATGTTATGTTGAACGTACGATGAAAGTTGGTAGGCGAAAACAAAGGATGATGAAGAGGAAAGTTCACCGAAGAAAATGCTTAGAAGCAAATTTCTTAGACTAGTGCGACCAGAACGGGTCTCATCACGTGACCGAACCCAGCAAATATCTTCCGAAGGAGCATCGTAAGACTCGACTTTTTCTCTTTTCTTCTTTACACTTTTTATAAACTTGCACGATTAATCAACCGGTCTTGATTCCTCCACTTACTATCGGTCATATTTGCGTGCTAGAGTAACTCCGTGAATGCTGCCTTTTATCTTTGTGATACCTAGCTTATGAGCAGATTTTACGTTTGCGGCGGCAGTCATACAAACTTTTGCTAATGTTATACCGCAATTAATGCTGGATCTGTGGAACCTTAATTGCTGTCGCGATTCTGCATGTTCCATCCCGAATCGCCAATTGACATGTAGAATGCATATTTAACAACGGGTCAAATCCCTCGCGGTTATTCTGTTTGAACTATATTAAGTGCGCTTTGCATATTTGTGCAGCGGCAAGGGTAAGAAGACACTGCGCTTACATAGTCGTCGATTGTCAAAGTGGGCATCTTGATATAGTTAATGTGTGCCCAACCTGAGTGCACAATTTTCAACTGGAAATTCAACTTCAATCTTGGGAATACCCGCCAAGTTAGCTAGGTTAGTTCATAGTGTTTAGAACCAGCTCTCAATATGTAACAGCTCCACCGATCCCGGAATGCCCCAATTTATTTAGTATCGTAAGTGCTGGATCTTATCGCGGGCGCGGGAGTCGGGGTCTCTCCATCACTCTCTCGCCTTCATTCAATTCTTACAAAGGCAATACCAAGGAAAGTTAGTACGATAGAATGGGCATCCTAAGGACCGCAGTGCTGACCGGCCTCTGTGGCGTTGGCGGCGGTGTCGCCAGCGTCGGCGCGGGAATGGCTTATCTATTAGCGACAACAAGCTTCGTGCCTCTGACCAAGGACGACCAGATGTTCAAGACGAAGACATGGCGGCGGTACAACCCGAACGAAAGCCCAGCTCTCAAAGACGATGTGATCAGGGTCATGCCTCTCAGCAAAATCCGTCCGGAGCTGCGCAACGACGAAAAGGCACTCACGCTTGAGTTCTGCAGAGGCATCTGGAGCCGATGGGGTATGTCTAATTGACTCCGAGCACCCATCTATCGACTGCACACCTCTTCGTGCCTCCGCGACGAATTGATTACTTAAATTGTGGCGTCTGACATCTCTTAGGCTTTAAGGCGCAGAGCATCCTTCAAGAACGCTATGACAAGCCGCCGGGCACCGACGACAATCTCTGGAACACGTCCGAGCTAGCCGTCTCCAACTTCAAGAAGGGTCTGCGGTTCTCAAACCATTTCGAAGTTGTGGAGAATGTGGGCAACGAGATCATGGTCCGCTGCGGCGGGTCGCCCCTCGAGCCCGGCTTGCGCAACTCGGACGGTCTCATCTTCCTTAGCGCTAAGATCGACCCCGAGCAGCAAATTGCCGTTTTCCATTTCAAATCAGCCTTGTTCAGCAGCTCAGCACCTAAAGTGAAGGGCGCGCCGGTACCGCATTCCGTCCCACCCAAGGTTGTGTTCTTGCATCCTTGGTATGTTCGGATGTTAACGCAGAGCGCCATGCAAAATGTCAAGGAATGATGTTATGTCTGCTCGTGGAACTGAGCGTGGCTCGGGAAAGGGGGGCTGTGAAAAGGAAAAAAACACGGATACGCATGCAGGAATCGTTGGGTAGTATTCTGCCTATAACATCATGTCTTTTGATACTGTTATTTCAGCTGAGCCGTATTTGTGTTCGGAACTACTGGGTTGCATATAAGGCTCTTACTCGGAAAGACGGATTTGGTTTATCTCCATGACGAAACCGAAAGCCGAGTCAAACCACACACAAAGAGGCAATCCTTAGCGACAGGTAACTCCGAAGGTGATTGCAGTGCATATAGAAGATCTGTCAATGCATATCTCATTATCCAGTTAGAGATACTTTAATATGCAGCCAAAGTGGACGAATAACTAACAAAGGATCGGTTAGCGTGTATTTCTACTAATTGTTGGTCTGTATAGACTGACGTGCATCTTTTCGCGCGAGGATGGGATTTCTATTCCTTAGTGAAACCCGATCTATATTTCCAATACCTGCAGCTTACACTACATGATCACACGTGCTAACTACGTCACTGGTTTCACTGCCTCAAACATCCACAAATCAATCAAAAAAACAGCTGAGCAACGGACCGACTACTAATGTAATTACAGTATGTCACAGCTAACAATATCCACCCGAATACGCAAATCGAGGATCTCCCATAATGTTGGAGTGTGCGGGATGTTGTGCAAATAGAAATAATTAGGGTAGTAGGTGTCTTTTCAAATCGCCAAAGAGCTTGCAAGAAACCCGAATACGATTCTCTCTGTGGTTTGGTGCGCCAAGCAACCAATCAGCAGCGTGCGCAACGGTCAACTCAAAACAACGAAACACCAAATTCCAAATTGCGTGACCAGCTGCCTCAAGTCACGATCATCGGAAGGAGACACAGCCGAGATGCTTCGTTGCGCCAGTTTGTATACCGGAACACATTTACTTTGTATGGTAATGGCAACAAAATAGCTTCAAGTAGGGATTTTCTCACTGTTGAAAAAAGGCAATATAGATGGGATTGAGTGGGAAGGAAGAGAGCTAGTATACGGGCATGTATGGTCCTTGATTCGCAGGGTTTGGAGCTCAACTGGGACCCCTCGGTAAAGCCCCTGTAATACTTAGCGTAACCGGCACGTAGCATACACCAAGAAAAAACCCCACACTCACCATTGATCGCGGGTAGACAGGCTGTGTAAGGAAGATGTGCATAACGTTACAGATCGATATCTGGAATCTGGAATAGAAGCTTGTCTTGTTAGCAGTAGGTACAGCCGTTGGTGACATTGCTCCACAACCCTAATTGTTCTATAAAGCCTCCTGAGACCCCGGGCCTGTTTGGCTTTTCTCCCATGATCGTCTACTTTAATCATATCCATCATTATAACTCCTTGCGCTTGAAAACACCGAGCACCAGAACACATTATCCAGACGAACATACACGGCAGCTAACGGATCCTAACGACCAAGTCCTGGCCCCGAAGTCCAAATAGTCCCTTAGAAACCAAAAGTCGATTGCGCCCAGGAAGTCGACAGAGAAACCCGTACTAGTAATCCAGTGGCAAAGCGAAAGGAAGAAACACATATCGATCCTAACACCGACGAACCCAAGAAAGGGTTTAGAACCAAAAAAAAATGGGCAATACACGATCCGTCAGCAAGGGCAGCGCCGCCCCATCCGTAGCGGCGGGAACATACACACACGCGCCGAGCTCATTCACACTCTTCTGGCTTGCCATATCGCTTCCCCTCGTGATATGGGACTGCGGCTACGTGATGCTGCGGCCGCGAACGATGTTGGGTGGTGACCTCCACTGGCCGATATGGTCGCCCTACGCGCTGTACGGCGAGGTCGACCACGTCTACGGCTTCAAGGCCTTCAACGCCAACAACGGCTTCACCGGCGCCCAGGGCTTCCTGAATGTCCTCGAGACCGTCCTATACCTCTACTACGCCTACGCATACTACCAGAACGCCATCACCGTCGGCGGCAAGAAGGTCATCGTGGGACGCAAGGCTGCCATCATCGTGCTGACCGCGTTCAGCGCGGCTGTCATGACCCTTAGCAAGACTGTGCTGTACTGTGAGTTGCTTCTTGTTCCTTGGACTCCGCTTTTCTTGACGAAGTGGGCATGGTGATTCGAATATAAGGATTGGACACGAGAGTAAACTTGGCTGACCATGAGGATTCACAGGGCTTTGCGAATACTTTTCGGGTTTCGACAACATTGGCCATAACAGCCTGCCGGACTTGATCCTCCTGTGGATCATTCCCAAGTAAGTCACCTCCTATGCCTATCGGAAGCGAGTCGTGGAAAGTTGGCAGGGCTGACACGGTCTTTACAGCGGTGCCTGGCTTGTTGCCCCTACCTACATGATCTACGAGCTCGGCAACGAAATAGTAAACAACCTTGCCTACGGAGCGAGCGTCAAGCGGGACTAAGCAAAGAGAGATACTTAATGATGCGCCTGACGCTGAGCGAGCGACGTGAATGGGTTACCCTTATAGTCTGTCGACGATTCCATGTCGAGAATATGTAATAGGGAAGGGTAACATGGGCTCTAATATGACATTTGAAGGCTGATGTTGGCTTTCCGGATCATATAAATTAATGCAGATAATGAAAAATAATTAATCATGAGAAAAATTAGAAGACAGTTTCAGTCGTTAATCAGCATGACACTCCTACACGAAGCATTCCATTTATACCCCTTTCTTGACATTTATCAAGCCATCGTCTAGTATATCGTTTCGCAGTCTTTCAAGATTTCTATTCAGCGGACCGAAAGCGAAATGGCAATCGAGAACATAAGCAACATGGGTAGTAAAATGACAGCATTTCAGAAAACCCCATGTAGGACATCGTTAATAAACATTGTCAATTCTGCCCAGCGTAGCAAGTCCGCACGAGGATAACGCAATGTAAATTCGGGCACGTCCTCTTTTAAAACATTGCTGACGCACGTCTCGACGTCGGCGTATCCGACCCAGCTTGGATGACTCGCCCAAGGTGGGCGAATTGGTTCCACTCTGTCTCTGCCTCAACGCGCGATTCGTGGTTCCTGGCCTGGACTTCCATGTTTCCCTGGATATGATTCCAGGGAGTCGGCGTTCGGGGCGAGGGCATCTGGATCTTGAAATCTGCCGCCGAATCCTCCTCAGCCTGATAGACGTTAGGTGGTGCTAGCTGCAACTGTTGACCAGGGTCACCGTAAGCGCTCATAGGCCGTCTTCTTAGAGGGACAGGGGGGCTCTCGTCAAATCGAATCGTTCGCCTTCTAGTTTGATACCCGTAATCGTTCACGCGCAACGGTTTGGGCCACATCGGTGAGCTTACACCGTTGTTCACGTCATGGAGGCCGCAGCGCGAGAAAAGGATGGCGCGTTCGTCCTCCCAGTTTTCGATGGGAGACATGGGTGGGCTGCGGGTCACATAGGTGTCAGAAGTATCCGAAGTCCTGGCCTCGGAATGACTGTATCGGTCCGGTGAGTCGGGAACCCCGCCGACGAGGTTCTCTTTGCGCGGGCGGACTAGGTTGGCTGATGTTATCTCAGCTCCCAGTTTCTCATCAGTAGCCACCACCTTACCATGCCCGCGACCCGTGATTCCGTACTGGGATATTATTCGAGACCTAGGGCGCTCCGACTCGTGCTTGGTGCGCAGGTTAAGTGAACGCCACAGTACTGAGGATTTTCGAGATATGGTGTCTGCAAGGCCACCTTTGAAGATGGTATTTCCGTGGCTCTTTTTTGTGTTCCATGTAGCCTGATTGGTGGGTGCGCAGCCGCCATTGCCTAACTTCGCATCTAAATACGGCACCGAGGGAGGAGATAGCGTTAATAGTGAGTCACGATCCGACTGACGCTGCGCGAATGTGTCAACTGGTCGTCTTAATTCCCACGGCGGCAAGCCGGCCGTTGAGATGCACACGTGGTATGGGACTCTAACATCTCGGATCTCCTCCGCCGCGATCTTTGTCGCCTGGCATAACGTCTGATAGATTGCATAGATCAGGATCCATTTAACTTTGCGGCCCTCAATAGGCCCTAGACTATCAAATTTGCGTGTCCTGGCTGGAGAGAAGATTTGGTCTTCTTCGAATTTGCGGTACGCGGATACCAGATGGTTCTCCATCACATCTAGACGGTGCGAATTTGTTGCTTTAGATAATGCCGCTAGGTCATGGGCTCGTCTCGACCGATTCGTCTTAATTGGTTGAGACCACCAGGAGGTTTCTCTCTTTCGTGGGATATCTGGAAGTAACGGAAGGGGGTGGGCAAGCATCTTGTGGTTATATCGCTGGTCGAATGATTTGAGCACCAATAACGGAGCCATACCACTTTCGATCGAAAATTGGGTTGTTGCAGAGATGCCCGGGGTTTCATCCCTTAAAAACTCGTACAGAGCTTTGAAGTCGTGTTGCATCGTACAAAACACACTGGCGTCAAAGATCTCATCCTTGGGAGGGTAACGTCCAAAACGAAAGGCGTAAACCTGATAGAGGAAAGATCGGAAGGATTCAAGATGCTTCTGGGCTTCCGGGTATAATACAATGTCGTAGGCGAGGAAGGCTCTCAACATAGAAGTGGTTTTCCTCAACCTGGAATACATTTCGAACCTTGTACGTTGAATTAACTCGCGAGTTGTCCAAGGTATAAACTGTCGTTCTATCAGCGAATACCACATAGATGTACCAGGGCGTGCTACAAACCTGATATTCAGAAGCGAGGTATAATTGATCGCCCATGCCACAACAGTGGGCAAATGCATCAATATATAGATGCCGGAGCTGAAACGCTTCGCCCAATAGAAGCATTGCCAATGCATAAGTCGGCTGTCCATTCAAATCTAAATACCCTTCTCCATCCATGTAATTTATCAAATCTTGAATATTGTTGGCATCGGAAGTTCGAAACTGCTGTAGACTATGCATTAGGGTAATTAGAGTACTCCCGAGACACTCTCCGACCATTGATCTTCGGAAGATGAAAGCAAAAAGATTTCGTGTCGCGAGATGGTAATTGTAAGAATGGCGTTTGTCTAGTTCAACAGGTGCGGGAATGAAAAGCTCGATCCGAGCCCCCGTCAGACGCTTAGGATGGCTTGATGCTTCGCTACAATCGTATACATTCATCTGGGTTGGCTCAAAACGGGCTGTGGGCACGAACTTGTCGATCAACGGTTGGAACTTTGCTTCCAGTAACGCCGAGTATGGAACTTTGAAGGCAGGGCCTCGACGGCTTTGCCCTCTGTCATACAGATGCACGTAGCAATCACCGTCTCGAAGCCATAGATCGGGGTCCTATACGGTTATGTCAGCCAGAGGCGTCGACATGGCGGATAATTGGTGCTCACCCTTCTAAGACTGTCCCAGACCTCGCTGGACTTCGATGCCCCATCCCATTTCACTACAGCCAAAGGCTGCCTAGCTCTCCGTCCATGCGATATGTTGGGTATTCCATTATGGAATGAAATTTGCTGGTCTGGTAGGTTAATCATTCTATAGCGCGATTCGAACTAGCCGGTATGTCGCTTCCTTTGAGAGACCATTGAAATACGTAATACCGATACGGCCGTAGCTATTAGAGTATATAAGGATACCTAATCAAGTACCCTAAGATGGGTTCGCATTTGAGATCGGTTGGCTCACGCTGTGTTGTGTATCCAACTTGGTGTGAATAACTTTTGTCTTCTTTAAGATCACACAAGTATTAGTCTCTGGGTTGAAAAAGGAAGACAAAAAACACCAAACTAGCCAACAATATCTTTCAGCCCGTTAAGCCGAGGGCCGAAGAGTATATGTCACAGAGGCAACCAGACCACTGGAAAAAACACCAGACAAGTTGCGACCGAGGCTGAATCAACCACAAGACCAACCTCCGTATGACCCAGAGAGGTTATATTTGAGCCATTACTAGTCCTTCTAAAGATACGCCGGGGAGGTCGCGTCCCGGATGTCCTGAAGAGACTGTGCCTATACGCGCGAGCATCTCATTATGTTAGGGAAAATGATATTAGTTTCTCCGGAACGATCCGAATATTAATGGCGAAGGAACTTTTGGATCGTCACAGATTCGTTGATCTCAAGGGGAGCTACCCGGCGGGCACTGTGACTGTGAGGATAGATTTAGTGGCCGTCCTTGTTGATGTTGGGAATGCCATTGCTATGTGGGACAAGACCAGGTCCTGGACAGCTATTGCTTTTATGCAACACTCGGCATTCAGCTCAGCTCCGGTCTCGTTATTATTGAAAATTTAGTTCATCTGTGCGGGAAGGTATAGAACATATTGGGCACCATTATTTACAATCTCTGCACCATGAGCCGCCAAGATTCAGGCTTGACTGCGAAGTGGACTGCACAATGCGATATGCAGTGACGGCTTGCATAATTACTTTCGAGCCACAGTGGCTAACTACCTAGTCCATTCAAATTAGATATTTGTGTTATTTGATCACATCGGACCGGATCGCATCACATACCCGCATCCCCAAGGTTCTCCGCTGTTGGATGAACAGAATTTTCCGCGTTGTTCACAGGTATATTGAGAGAGCGTTGGACGATTAAGTTGCAATTCATGAAACAGCTGTTAGCTCTGATTGACTCAGCGTTCGTCTGATCTCATGCACCATGTCTCGTCCTTGGTATCCATTATCACAATATGAATCCGGTTCGGAGCTTTGTATGTCTTGGCGACGAATTGTCAAAAAACTCTGAAGCGGCGATGGGTCGATGATAAGGAGGCTTGACCGGGGAATCCAAGCTTTGATATGACTCGTTGGCATCTAGACTGAGTGGCAGCATATCAAACGCCGAGCAGCGCATTTCTTGAAAACCGGGGCTTGAATGATGGCGCTTCGTCGGGTCCGTCGCAGTGATACTACTGGTACCGGTGGGAGCTGCCGCGTATACCATCCGACAGTGTTATCAAGGTTGAATCCTTGCTTTACCTGACCGGTTCGGTTGAATTCTCATCGGCTTTCTCAAGATACCGTTGCCGATGTCTTCATTCAATAGGAAAAATTGCGACCTTAGAGCAATGTTATCAACGAAGGACGCGGGTGAGAGTCGCCAATTACGGTTGATTTACTATAATTCGTAGATAGCATGGGGGCTAATAGCGAATAGGTGTGTATCGCAGGGATGTATGTATAAGTACCTAGGTATGCAGCCATATTTTCTCTACCTTATCCAATTCTAGAGCCTTCATGAAGCACATCCATGCAACTTATTCCATTTTCAATAACCAGATCAACTTACAACATCAGCGATCCATCATAGACTCATACAAATCATATCTGACTAGGGATGTTAGAATGTACAAAGCTCCACGAACCCGACTGCGTAGCAACCACACTATAAGTCAATTTCACACGAGCCAGAAGAGGCAGAGATAGAATGAGTCTTCAGTTGGAGTCACCCTCTGTTGCGTGATGTGTTCTCGCGTTATACTACGTAGCAAAGATATATTATTAGCCCCGAGAACCCAAGATATATGAAAAGTAGAGAATTCGAATCCTCATTACGAATACTTTCTTTCTTGGCAAGCCTATAATAGTCGTGAAATTCTCGCTTCTTTTGACCATTCACCTAGATTCTTCATCTCCCACGACGTCTCTGGAGCCTCAATTGCTGCAACACAGACGTCACACACGCATCCGAGTGTGTAATGGAGACGATGACAAGCCAGAGAAATCCCACTAGATTAGGATTCTCGCCTAGATGAAGCCGGAGCTCATCGCTACCCGGGAGGAAACCTTGACTGGCACTGTGAGTTTATAGTAGACTTCGTCATTCTATAGACAATATAGTAGTCTCTTTTCTTACTACGCAGTAGCAGTTCTACTGATGCTTTGTCCCAACGTCGAAATTCCCAAATACGAAGAAAGCAGTGAAACCGCCGAGAACATGCTCCAGCTTGCTTCTTGCAGCACATTTGAAGGAACTCTGCGATGATACTCTTCTATCAACCCCCCATATCATGTTTTCAGTAATGAGTTACCACACATTAAATTCCTGAATTTTTATACATAATTCGTTATCGTATAACGAATTTTCTTTCATATTTAGAAGGATGTAAGATGCCTGTTACCTTTATATTTTCAGTTTATATCGAAGCTGCTTGGTTGAAAAGCAATGGTTAGCCTGCTGTGGTAGGTACCTATATAAGTATATTGGACTTACGTAAGTAACCCCTCTATGCGCTATGCTGTACCTACCCAAACCCCTGGTCGGGTCAATGACGAGGAGCTTCAACTTTTTAACTAACTCAGGTACAGCCAAACAGCCAAACTCAATCTGACTTTTTTAAATTTAGACGCCCCACGTCGAATCGCGATAACGACAGACCAACTGTCTGACCTGCGTCGACGCCTAGGTGCCCGCTCCCGCCGTGTCTGCTACGATGTAGCAGCTGGAAACAATTCTAAATGGCATCCTTCACACCCTACACGTACATACAGTGTCCTTGCCATGATTCCACCGTTCAGGGCCGGTCCGACGACGACGCGTCGTTTACGACTGCTCAGGAGCTAAACGACGATGACGACGATTTCGCCTTCGACCCCCGTGCGCAGCGCTCGACTTTCAGCTTGTATCCCCTCGAGTATCTCCTCTACTGCGACGTTTGTCACGAGATCCGATGTCCGCGCTGTGTCACAGAAGAAATCGTGACAATCTACTGTCCCAACTGTCTGTTCGAGGTGGGCAGTACCACTCTGAAGGCAGAAGGAAATCGGTACGTATCATCTCGTCGCAGCCATATCTGTTACATTGTCGAGCGTTCAATCTGCTGTCCGGGCTCAACGTCTGTCGCATGGACAACTACCTGCTCTTAGACATAAAATACAGTATTGCTAACGTAGCTTCTATCATAGATGTACGCGTAGTTGCTTCCAATGTCCCATATGCATCGGCCCCTTGGCCGTCCAAGCTTTTGAGACTCCCCCAGATCCCACCCTTCTTCCGGCAGAGACCGCCGCCACCCCGACACCTGCGGGTTCGTGGATATTGACCTGCTCGTACTGCCACTGGAACTCGTCCGAGATCGGTGTCAAGTTCGACAAACCCCAAGGTATCTTTAGCCAGCTACAAAAGCTTCGCTATGGGAACGAGCAGTCGAAGCACGTCGTCAGCGGCGACACGTCGCCGACCAAATCCGACTTCATACCAAAAACTCACAAGGGAAGATTCGCAGCCCTGAAGTCCTTCTACGGTTCTCAGACCGTTAGTACAAATTCCGGCGCCGGCCTTTCAGGCCTTGGAGACTACGGCCTTAGTTCACCTGGCGCCCTGACGCGCATCATGAGTATTTACTCAGGCAGTTCCATGAGCGGGCTCAAGCAAAAGAATAAATCCACCATAATGCGAGAAGCCGACTCAGCCACTGAGGGATTCCGACCGAGCGATTTGGATGAGAGCGCGGCTATATCACAATTGCGACGAGATGGGTGGGACGGCACGGTTACGCACGAACAGGCCAAGGCGCAAGTAGAAGAAGGCGCTCAGTTCGCGGACCAGCTATGGCCCATCCCGTATCTCCTGCGGACGAAGCGATCAAAACGCTGTCCCGTCTGTCGCCACATCATCAGTAAGCCTGAGTCCAAAGTGAGCAATACGCGGTGGCGGATTCGATTAGTCGCCAATAATTCCATACCCACCATTTCCATCAAGCCTCTCAACCCTCCGCCTGGCTCGGGCCTGCTTAAACCTCTACAACCCGCGCAGTTCCTCTTGACGTTCAAGAACGCCCTGTTTGACGATGTCAAGGTCACGCTCGCAACACCAGCCACTACCCCCGGCCGTTTCGCGTCGAGGGTCACGGTACTTTGTCCCGAGTTCCAGATCGACGCCAATCCAGATAACGACATGTACCTGGATGACGTCCTAAGGGATGGGGATAAGGAGCGTCAACGCCAAAGAGGCGACGAGAGCATACATCAGGCAGAAGCGGGCAAGATCTGGGAGCGAGGACGCAATTGGGTTAGTATCGTTGTGGAAGTGATTCCAGCCTCGCTTCGTTTAGAGCCAGGGAAAGAAGAGCCGGATGCCAGTCCACTGAAAGAGGACGAGGACATATTGGAAATACCCATGTTTGTACGGTTGGAATGGGAGAGCGAGGCTACAAATGACCAGGTTGGCACCACAACCAGCAAGGAAAAGGACGCGAGAGAAAAGAGAGAGCTGGCATATTGGTGTGCCATTGGAATTGGACGCATCAGTCAGGAATAGACAAAAATCTACGATACCCCAGAGAGTTACAGGATACAGTTACAGTTACAATAGCACGGAGTAATAGAGAACGAATGTGGGCTCAGAAACGAAGCTTGTCCATTGAATTCACAAGCTACCAGTCAGAACGCCGTGCCTTTTAATAATGGCCCTTGAGAACCCCTAAATGCTATCATTCATCATGTAGCACATGCCAGTACCATGCCAAATGACTAAATCGTTTCCCCATTCATTCCCTTTTTGTCCCCCTACCTCTGACTAACCCTAGTACTCAGAGGAACCGGACTGTGGGAACTCGAAGGTGACGGAGCGGCCTGTCAGGCGGCGGTAGACCTCGGAGTAGGTGTCGAGTCTGTAGTCAACGCCACCACGCTCCTTCTCGTCGAGGATGACCTTGAGGAGCTTGCTGTTGTCCTCCTTGACACGAATGCGCTTGCCGACAATCTCGACGGGGTAGACGAGATCGGTCAGGATGGCGTCGTGAACAGCGGTCAGAGTTCGCGAACGAGGACGCTTCTGCTTGAGAGTGTTGCGCGAGCGGGCGGATCGCTTGGGGCGGGGTAGAATGCGGCGCGAGGCGAGGATCAGGACATGGCGGTCGGAGAACTTCTTCTCGAGCTCACGGGTCAGGCTATTGGAAATGGTCAGTATGAGACAGTCAAAAAGTAAGTAGGGGGGAAAGGGGGGTGCATTGCTTACCGCTGCTGGACCCGGTGGAAGCCCTGTAGGGATGGGACGGGGACAAAGATGACAATTGCCTTCTTGCCGTGGCCAACTTCAATCTAATTCAGACGCAAAGTCAGCCGGCGAGCTCCAGGACACGTATAGAATGTGTTCCTTGGACCGCTTCCCGTCCTATTCCACTTGTACTTGTATAGTATTGATGTCGCTATGCCCCTCGCACGACACCCGTCTCGAACGCAGTCGCAGTCGCAGACGGGCCCGCGGTAGATGCGCACAGTGGACGATCGATGGACGAGGTAGGAACCAAGTCGGGTGTGGAACAGGATCGAGCGCGGCCGTGGGGAGCCATCTCTGGGACGCTGGGACGTTTATCTCACCTCTCTGGCAGAGACGAACTGGAGGGGACGGAGCGCAGCCTTCAGGTCGGCGGTGTTGGTCTCGAGGTCGTAGAGAGCACCAGCAATGCTGGTCTCGAGCTCGGACGGGTTGGCGCGCGACGGGCTGTTGGGGGCGATCTTGTTGGTAGCCATTGTTGCGGATGACTTGTGGACTTGTGGCCTTGTCGAGGGGGATGTCGGAGGAGTCGAGAAAATGAGAGGTCAAAAAGTTTCGATGGAGAGAAATGTCAATTGGGAGTTTCGTGATTGTGGGCGGTGCACGGGCCTCGAGTCTAACACAGCCGAAAAGTTCTGTTGGCTGTAAACTGTGGGCTTTTTTTGTGGCTTTGACCACCTGCCATCGGCTGCCAAAGATTGACTTTACCGTTCTGGTACCTACCTATTCCCAATGCGCGATGCAGCTTACACAATGACAACCTTGATGGCAGATATGGGGTTTTAGGAAGGACGAGATCTCTCTTCCCCTCCAGAAATTCTTCATTGATAGGTATCTAGATCTGGCAAATCACCCATTTCATTTTCTGCCAGTCTGCTTCAGTTTACTTTTCAGTTTCAAGTTAATGCTCATATTACACTTATCTACGCCTTCAATCCCCGCCCTGATATGCCAACCTCATCCACAGTTCCTTTATTTTCATTGAAAGACTAAATATATCCTAATACTTAGGCACCGAACTCCTTGTCATAATCAACCATAGTGAACCTATATTTAACATCGTTCTTGTGCAGCCTTTGAACCGTGATAGACAGGTTCTCAGCGCTAATCGGCACAGTCTCGACCCATGATTTGATGCCTTTCTCGGCGGTTAGCTTCAACATCGCCAGCATCTCTTTTCTGCTGCCTAGATGCGAAGCCCCGATGAGGCAACCGTTTGACATGAAGCTCTGAGGCTTGATAGTAAGGTTTGCGTCTTCAGGCAGACCGACGGACACCCATCTACCGTGCACATCTAAGAGGGCGAGATACGCGTCGAGATCGAAACCTTCGCCGAAGCTGTTGGCTGTGCTGACGATCAAATCAAATGTCATCAGATGATCCTTGTTCCACTCCTTGTCTTGTGTTGCTAAGAATCCATCAGCTCCCATAGCCTTTGCGTCCGCCTCTTTACTGTGAGATCGAGAAATGACCCAGGTCTCGGCGCCCAAGGCCTTAGAAAATAGGACACCGAAGTGCCCAAGACCTCCAAGGCCAACTATGGCGACCTTCTTCCCTGGTCCAGCTCCATTGCGAACTAACGGACTGTAACTCGTGATGCCAGCGCACATCATCGGTGCCGCGAGAGCGCTTGGAATTGCGTCGGGAATTGGGAACACCCTTTGCAGCCCATTAGAAACATGAACTGTTGTGATGGACGGCGTGTGCTAACTCACCAATGCTCATGGGTCCGCACATGCGACGAATAGCCGCCCTGGGTGACGATTCCGGTGTCTGGCCAGACAGCGCCAAATGTGTCCATTTGCTTGGGGCAGTACGTTTCGTTGTCGTTCTTGCATTGGCGGCACTCTAAGCAGGACCATGACTGGGCACCGACACCAACGCGCTCGCCCTCCTTGATAAGAGTAACCTTGGGACCAACGCGAATCGCCTTACCAACAATCTCATGCCCGACTGCTAGCGGAAACTTCTGGTCACCCCAACCGCCACTAATGGTGTGCACATCACTAGAGCAGACGCCGCAGCACTCGATCTTGATCTCAACGTCATGGTCGCCGAATGGTTTCACATCGAACTTATTCTTGTGAAAGGTAGTCCAAGTATCTGGCGAGTGGACTTGGAAGCCGGTGTATTGGTCGTACTTGGACATTTTTGCAGTTTCTGTTGAAGGTAAGTGGTTCAAGGAGGACAGAAATAATGGTATGAGCAGGCAAAAGACACAGCACAATCTTTACAATTATCTTGCCGTGACTGACAATGGAGGGGTACTCGGCGCATATATTTACTATCCCCCACCTTGTCAACGTAGCTACGATGAGGGGCATCCCCAAAATCCAGCAGTTTTATCCGCAATGCCAGGGAAAGCAATGAAACGGCTCCGGTTGTTTAGGCTTGGCTCTACTATTCTCTAGCAGGGTTGGGAATTAAGTATTAAGTATTAAGTATTAAGTAAGTAATACTTAAGTATGACGTCATAAGTAAGTATAAGTACAAAAAAAAAATACTTATACTTATACTTACTTATACTTAAAATTTTTAAATATTTTAAATATTACTTAATACTTACTTAAAATACTTAAAATATTTAAAATTTTTAAATATATATATTTTTTAATTTAAATTAAAAATAAAATATATTATTTTATAAGAATATATTCTTATAAACAATATAAATATATAATAAATATTAAGATTATTTAAAAAACAGGGTAGACATATTGTTATATTATATATATTTACTTAAAAAATAAAAATATTTTATTAAACCCTTAATTTACTCCACTTTACTCCACTAAACTCCATTAAACAATCCACTAAGCAATCCACTAAGCAGTCCACTAAGCAGTCCACTAAGCAGTCCACTAAGCAGTCCACTAAGCAGTCCACTAATTCACTCCAGAGTAGTTTTTCCGCGAATAAAATACTATAATTAATATAAAAAACTTTAAAAAAATAAAAAAAAAATAAAAAATATATAATTAAATTTCTAATTTTAAGCTAAATTCAGTAATAATACCCATTTTTTAATACCTCTTTTAGCTAGCATACAATAATAGTTTAAAATATAATATATAAATTAATTATTCATAAAATATTAAATATTCAAAAAACTTAATAAAATAAAATAAAATATAAATACTAGTCCAATAAAAGAAAATAATATACCATTATTTTTATAATTTTTTTATCTTTTTAAATATTATACTCGCTTTATCGTACACCTTCGCGATAAGACCTTACACTCTAAAATATAATTAAAAATTAATGTTTCAATATATAATCATTATTTTCCGTTGGTAGATTATTACTCCGAATTTTTTTCAAATTATTTCTTAAAAAAGTAAAAATCCCTCATTCAAAACCACCTTCTCTTTTTATAACGGAAGCAATATTAAAGCAAAAAATAATTATTCCGTTTTTTTTATTTATATAATAATTCCTTTTCTCTTCTATTTTCAATCTAATTTTTCTCAACAACCAGACATCCTCTCCATTCAAGCTATATATCATTCGAAAGCCCTTTTTTCGCTCTATCTTCCTACTTATTCTCAATAGCTTCTATTAACTACAAAAAGATCTCTAAAACCTAGGATCAAGTAGTTTCTCAAGCTATTAATACTAAGATTACGTTCAATAATATTATACGAACCCAGCAAGCCTTATTCGATAAGATAGCAAATTTAAACCGTTTTATAGAACCAGTAAGTTTTTATTTTTCCGATTTTTTTTCGATTTATTATAAATTTATATATTAATAATAAAATATTATTTTTAAATTTATTAACATTATTATACGGAAGCCGGCCCTATTTTAAACACTCAACCCTTGTTTCCTTATTCTCCTTCTCTTTCTCAGCCTATGCTTAATTTTATAGCTAAGCCGTACTCTATTAATATTTTTTTTATTTTTTTATTTATTTTTTTTTATTTTATTTCGTTGATTTTAATATATTATATTTATTTTAGCCACAGCAACCGGTTCTTTTTGAGCCATTTCGCAGCCCTATAAATTTTAAAAATTATTTTAATAATCTACTTTTTCCTAGCACGGTTAGTATTTTTTTTATTTTTTTTAATATATTTTTTTTTTTATTTTTTTTTATTTTTTTAACGTTATTAATTATATTTAGCGGGAGAATACTAGCTATATTAAACCAGAAATCCTCAAAAATATTCCTAATAAATCAGTAAATATAACCTCTCCTTCAGCTGTTTTACAAGATAATACTCCGTTAAATTCGCAGCTTAAAAAAGTGAGTAATTCGTTTTTTTTTATTTTCTTTTATTTTTTATTTTATTTTTACTAATATTTCTTAAAAAGAAGAACCTGTATTTATTATAAAAAACATATTCCTAACCCAAAAAGGTTAAAAATCCACACAACCTGGGCTAAAAAAGGTAAAAAGTGCCAGAAATTATCTTAATTTCTAGGTTTTTTTTAATTTGTTTTTTATTTTTCAACCAGGTTTTCTTTTTTTCCTTTAGTATTATATGTTTTTAAATAACTAAAAAAATAACAAAAAATAAAAAAAATTAAAAAAATTAAACTTTACATCATATTTCAATATAATTCACATTAATATATATTGAAAAAATAATTTTATATATTTAATATTTAAAAATATATTAAAAAACATTTTTTTTCTTTTTTATTCTATTATAAATATTAATAAAAAATATATTAAAAAAATCCTAAAAGTTTAAAAAAAAATAAAAAAAATATTTAAAAAAAATCCTATGGTTGATTAAAGTTTTATTCCTCATCTTCTTCGTTTTCTTCGATTATTTCTTCGTTTTCTTCTTATTCAATAGCTTTTTTAAGCTCCTTTATATCCATAAACTTCCAACTTTTTAATAAAACTAACTCTTGAACCGTTTTAGGTAATAATTTATTTCTACTTTTAATAATAATATTACTAGTTATTAAAAAAACCCGTTTAATAGCAGCAGAAGTAGCTGGAATAGCTAAATATCAACGGCTTAAAAGACTTAAAACTTTATATTTCTAGCTATTTGCCTTCCAAAAGCTTAAAGCTGAAACCTATAATAAAATTAATAAAAATAAAATTTTTAAAAATAATAAAATTAATATTTACGTTTTTTAAACTATATGGTTCACTTAAATATAAAGATATTTCATCCGTTTTAATATTAGAATTATTAGGATAAAAGTCGTCTTCAGAGTCTGAATTTTGATTCGAATTATCGGATACTCCATATATATCTTCGTTAATATTTGTATTTTCGTGTAATATTTTTTTCAAGCTATAATAAATTAATATAAAAATAATAAAAATTAAAATAATAAAATCTTACTTTAAAAACTCTTCTTTTAAGATTTCTTTTACATCGTTTTCAATATTAGGATAAAAATATAACATTTTATTAGGTTGAAAATATAATAATTTTATACGTAGGTCTAAAATTAAACTAATAATATAATATTTATATTCTTTAATATTTTCTCGAGTTAATTTTCTTAGAAAATAAGATTCAAGCTTTAAAATCCCAGCTTAAATCGCTTCAATAAAATCGGAATAAAATGCTCCCTAAATATTATTAGTTAAAAATTAATAAATTAAAATATAACTTACATTATATTCATCTTTAAGTATAATATTTTTGAATTTATAAATAAAGCTTTGTAATTTATTATATATTTAATAAACATATAATAAAGCTTTATTTAACGTTATATAAAGCTCTCCTTATAAATATTCCGTTGGTTTTAAAAATATTTCTGCAATTTTATTTAAAGAATTTAAACATTTCCATTCAAATTTTATAGGAAAGTTATTAAGAAAGTCTTCGGTTCCCATATTTTTATATATATATTCTAATGGTTTTTAAAATTCTAAAGCCGTATTTATCATTATATACATAGAATTCCACCGGGTAACGTTATCTATAAAAAATAAAATTAATATATATTTTAATATAAATTTTTAAATATATTTACCTAGTGGAATTGTTTTTTTATTATTATTTTCAGGTATAACTCCTTCTCGTTTATATTTTAAAATACCTTCTGCAAATAAATCTTTATCTTCGGCTTTATATTTAATACAACAAATTATTTTTCGTAGCCGTATAGTAACATCTATTATTTTTAATAATTAATATTTATATATATTTATATATATTTATATATATATATTTACTTACTGTTTTTAACTCGTTGTAAATTTCGACCATGTTGTATATTATTAATAAAATCAAAAATATCGTCTTCGGTTTTTGAATTTGCTAAATAAAAACTTAATATTTCTTGTACTACAAGGTTAAATATATGGGCTAAACATCGAATATCCGCTGTAAATTCAATATTTAAAGCGTTATTATATTCAGATTTAAAATTATTAATAAAAGTTGTATTATTTGAAGCGTTATCTCAAGTAAAGCTATTAAATATTAATAAAACTTTTTTTAAAATATAAATTAATTTTTATTTTTTTTGAAATTTACTTGAAAATATTTTGTAAACTAATAACTAGATATTCAGTAATAATATCCATTATTCTTTTATATATATATAAACCGGTGTATGATTCAAGGAGGTTTTCAAATCCTAATATTTAAAAATTAATATAATAAATATCAAAAAAAAAAAACTTAAAAGTTAAAAATATACCGATTAATTTATAATATAGTTAAAAATCTTTATCAATAAAGATTATTATAACAGCTAAATAAACGGTTTGAAATTTCGAAGTCCAAATATCGAAAGTAAAAGAAAACGTGCCGTTTTCATCGGAATATAATTTTAAAATATAATTAAAATCAGAAGCCGTTTTAATAAACGTTAAATTTATTAAGCTTTTAATTTTCTTTCAATTTATTACCGGAGAAAATCTAGTTAAATATTAATAAACGTTTTTAATATATTTTTAATTTTAATAAATACTTATTATAATAATTTAATAATTCTTTAAACAAATCCAAAGCTATTATATTAAAAAAAATATTATTTTCGATTATAAAATTTATTATTTTTTCGTAAGCTTCGTTTTCGTTAAAAGCTTGTATTATATTAATACGTGGTCGTTTTCGATTATCCGTTAAATTAAAAAAATCTGCCGCATCCGGTAATTCAAGCCCTATAAATTTAAAATTATTAATAAATTCCTTATATTTTATATTTTATTTTTACTAACTTTTAACCATTATTTTTTCGGTTTCATCGTTATAAGCGATAGTTAGATAATGTTTTATATAATATTTTATGTAGTTTGAAGTAATAAAACCTCGAACTTTTTCCGTTTTCGAATATTTACACCTATAAAATTAATAAATATTTAAAATAAAATAAATAAATATTTACTTACAAGGTACATTTAACTAAAACCTCGC